>CM046961.1:30097198-30697198 GCA_025698475.1 Gossypium anomalum
GTGTCCTTCACACGGCCATGACACGCCGTGTCCTCGCCCGTGTGCAAAAACTTGGACATTCTATTTCTGACGTCAGTAATCCTTAAGGACCACACGGCCAAGGCACATGCCCGTGTGCTAGGCCGTGCCCTTCACACTGCTAAGACACACGGCCCTGTCTCTGCCCGCGTGTTTACTACCATGCATACTGACTTGCATTTCTTACGTGCAGGGGACACACGGCCAAATCACATGCCCATGTGGCAGACCGTGTATCACACATGTCCTAGACACACACCCGTGTGCCTACCCGTGTGGACAAAAGAAAGCTATTTACCAAGCCTTTTTGTCACCCTTACTTATGTAACCTGCATGAAAATCACTCTATACTAACATAAGGGCACATCACATAGCCAAAATAGCCACAATGAACAACATTTCATTTATGCAATTTACTCATCCATGAAAATATCATCTTCTATTTATAAATCAAAATGAGTATTGACCATCATCCATGGCCTTATAAAAAATGAGTATCATATTTATCATATGAGCCAACACATTATGGCTAACTAACAAAACACTAAACAAAGACTCGAGTCCCTATACATGCCAGAAAACCAAACAATGAAACTAGCTAGACCAAGGTCTTGAGTGATAGTGTGATCGAAGCTTTTGACGTCACTGGATCCTCAATGCTAGTTTGGTGGCATTATAAGGAAAGAAAGGAAATGAGGGTAAGCATGGGAGCTTAGTATGTACATATATGCAAATAAAGTGTAATTAAAAGAGAATCATATCCGTCATATGGTAAATTTATCATAAGTAAAAGATATAAATCATTTAACATCTCTATCTTACTCTTCCTGTCATTCATGTATACTTGATGCATCTTGTCCCTTACTCAGGTCCTATCTATGAGTTCTGTATACGTACCTCAACAAAGTTTTCGCTAACTAACTCTTTGAGTTACCCGTTGAACTCTCGGAACACTTATGGATATACGGGGAATTTGCATCTCAATGTTATATAAGTGGTTAGAGCTACCTTGTGCTATGAAACACTCACATTTGAGCTACTCATGGGCCTTTTTATCAAGTCAGGACCTGGACCCCCATAGTTATCAGGTAACATTCGCTCATTGAGCCACTCACGGGACTGTACATTGAGACAGTACTCGTACCCACGTTACATACAACATTCATCTCATGAACTCAGACTCAACTCATGAGTTTAGACCACATAATTTTTATAGTATGCCCCTTTGTATCCTATGCTATGTCTAAGGTTCAACGGGATTCCACATCTAACCGAATAGCATTGCATTTACTCGCAATGTAATTTACTCAAATAACAAGTCATTTACACATTCATGGCAACAAATAGACTTTAGATACATAACAACAATAAGCCAATTACACATGTATGTTATCAAAGTATTTTAAAGTAAGCTTCGTTAACACATTATTTACATATGTACTTACCTCGATACAAAATGATGAAGATCTGCTTAATCCTCGTAAACTTTGTTCTTACCCCGATCAAGACTCGAATCACACTTCTCTTGATGTAAATTAATAAAATTCATTTATTTCATCAGCACATCGATTTAGACACTCAAAATTTCATATTTGGGCAAAATGACTATTTTGCCCCTAGACTTTCACAAAATGACCATTTTACCCCTATGCTCGAAAATTGATTTTTATCGAAGTTCTTCATATTATTAGCCTAGCCGAACCCTTTTTACTCTTATAGCAATCCAAAATTTCCATTATTTTACAAATCTATCAACTATTTTACAACTTATGCAAAATGGTCCTTTTAGGTGTTTTCCATGAAAACTCCTTCACAAAAGTTGTTTATTCAACAACCAAGACTTATTTTCTTCCATAAAATTTTAGAAAACACCCTAAATTCTCTCATGAAAAAACCCTAAACTATTAACCATTTTGCAAAATAGTCCCCTCATTTAAAAGCTCATGCTACAAGGGTTCCAAAAATGCAAAAATCTTCAACAAAGGGTATGGAAATCACTTACTTTAAAGATGATAAGTTGCTGCAAAATTTCAAGCTTCAACACCCTCCTATGGCTGGTAGTTTCGATCAAGAAGGAAAGAAGAAAATGAAAAAGACGAAGGCTAAACTCTTAGGGTATTATTATAACACATATTATGTCATCACATACCTAATGTTGACTTTTCAACCTTTTTTGTCTCCTATGGCTGGCCAAGCTCTTATGAAAGGGTCTAATTGCCCTTTAAAGACCCCCAAATTAGGGTTCATGGCAATTTAACACCCTTAGCTATCAATTTAAGACATTTGCACTATATGCGATTTAGTCCTTTTTCACAATTGGACTCAAAATCGTTAAAATTAACTCACCAAATTTTTCATGCACTAATATAAACATGCTATAACTCCAAAATAATAATAATAAAATAATTTTATGACTTCAGATTTGTGGTCCCGAGACCACTATTTTGACTAGCCCTAAAATCGGGCTGTTACAATTCTCCCCCCTTAGGGATTTTTGTCCCCGAAAGTCTTACCGGTGAATAAGTTTAGGTATTGATCTCTTATAGTCTCCTCAGGTTCCCATGTGGCTTCCTCCACTCCATGCCTATGCCACAAAACTTTCACAAGTGCTATACTCTTATTCCTCAACTATTTGACTTCTCGAGCCAAAATCTTGACCGGCTCTTCGCCATAAGTTATGTCCGGATGAATCTCAACCTCTGTTGGCGCAATCACATGTGAAGGGTTTGATTTATATCGGCATAACATGGACACATGAAACACGTCGTGAATCTTTTCCAATTTTGGTGGCAG
Source organism: Gossypium anomalum (assembly GCA_025698475.1). Classification (NCBI taxonomy): domain Eukaryota; kingdom Viridiplantae; phylum Streptophyta; class Magnoliopsida; order Malvales; family Malvaceae; genus Gossypium; species Gossypium anomalum. The sequence continues at coordinate 30,100,010 of CM046961.1, forward strand.
GGCCAATCGATAGGCAACTGCCCTACTCTCTCGGTAACATCATAAGGTCCAATGAAACGAGGGCGCCTCTTCTACCAAATCTGAGAACTTTCCTCCACAGGGATACTTTCAAAAACACTCTATCACCGAATCAAAAATCAATCTCTTTCTGTTTTAAGCTCATATAGGATTTCTGCCTATCTGAGGCGGCCTTCAAATAGTCGCGAATCACTTTAACTTTCTCTTCAGTCTCCTTGACTAAATCGACCCCGTGAATTTGACTCTCTCTAAGCTCGGTCCAATATAAGGGCGTTCAACACTTTCGCCCATATAAAGCCTCACAAGGCGCCATCTTCAAAATCGACTGATAACTATTGTTGCAGGCGGATTCAACCAATGGTAAGTACCTTTCCCAACTACCTTGAAATTCGAGAACATAACACCGCAACATGTGTTCTAAAATCTGAATCACTTTTTCTAACTGGCAGTCAGTTTGCGGGTGAAATGTCGTGCTGAAATTCAACTTTGTTCCCAATGCCTTTTGTAACTTTTTCCAAAACCTCAAGGTAAATCTTGGGTCCCTATCCAAAATAATCGATAAGGGCTCCTCGTGTAATCTCACAATCTCAGAAACGTACAAGTCAGCCAAACTCTCAAGGGAATAGTCGGTACGCACTGGTATAAAATGTGCCAACTTTGTTAGCCTATCCACAATAACCCAAACAACATCCTTTTTCTTCGGGGTTACCGGTAAACCTGTCACGAAATCTATAATAATTTGATCCTACTTGCACCTGGGGACCGTGATAGGCTGAAGTAAACCCGGAGGTACTTGGTGTTCGGCCTTCACTTGTTGACATACTAAGCATTTGGATACGAACTCTGAAATATCTCTTTTCATCCCTGGCCACCAATACATTTTCTTTAAGTCATTGTACATTTTCGTACTCTAGGGGCGTATTGACAAACAACCACTATGTGCCTCATCTAGAATCTTCTGGGTCAACTATTGGTTCTTTGGAACACAAATCCTTTCCTAAAATCTCAAGCAACCGTCGGGACCGATCCAAAAATCCGATTCAACATTCGATTCGCACTGGGTTCTCTTGGATAGTAATTCGCTATTACTCTTCTAAGCCTCAAAAATTTCTTGAAGAAACTTTGGTCTAGATTTTAACTCTGCTAGAATCGAACCATCCTCTGACAAGGTCAATCGGGCATTTATTGCTTTCAATGTAAACAATGATTTTCTACTTAATGCATCGGCGACCACGTTCAGTTTTCCCGGATGGTAATCTATAATCAATTCATAATCTTTTAATAATTCCAACCATCTCCGTTGCCTCAGATTTAAATCCTTTTAGGTCATAAGTACTTAAGAATTTTATGATTGGTGTATACATGGCATATCTCTCTGAACAAATAATATCGCTAGATCTTCAGAGCAAACACTATGGTGGCCAACTCCAAGTCGTGAGTTGGATAGTTCTTCTCGTGAGGTTTCAGTTGTCTCGAGGCATAAGCCACAACTTTGCCTTCTTGCATAAGTACACATCCTAACCCATTTAGAGAAGCATTGCTATAAATTACGAACTCTTTTCCTGATTCGGGTTGTACTAGTACTGGAGCCTTAGTCAATAACATTTTCAACTTCTCAAAACTCTACTAACACTTATCTGACCATTCAAACTTAACTCCTTTTTGTAGCAACCTCGTCATAGGAGTTGCAATCATAGAGAAGTCTTTTACAAATCATCTATAGTAACCGACCAACTTAAAAAGCTTCTAACCTCAGTCACATTTGTTGGTGGTTTCCATTCAATAATAATAGAAACCTTGCTGGGATCAACCCTAGTTACATCACTCAAGACAATATGACCCAAAAAGTTGACTTTTCGAAGCCAAAACTCACTTTTGATAAATTTGGCATACAACTGATTGTCCCCCAGAGTCAGCAAAACGGTTTTCAAGTGTTCGGCATGTTCTACCTTGTCTCTAGAGTAGATCCAGACATCATCGATGAATACAACTATAAACTTATCTAGATATGGCCGAAATACTCTATTCATTAAGTCCATAAACTCGGCGGGGGCATTTGTTAAGCCGAAAGGCATGGCGAGAAACTCATAGTGGCCATACCACGTCCTAAAAGTGGTTTTAGGCACATCCGCCTCTTTAACTCGTAGTTGGCAGTAGCCTGATCTCAAGTCTATCTTAGAAAACCATGCTTCTCCCTTCAGTTGGTTAAACAAGTTGTCAATTCATGGTAACCGGTATTTGTTCTTGATCGTCCTCTTTTTTAACTGCCGGTAATCTATGCACAACCTCATAGATCCATCTTTCTTTTTCACAAATAACACTAGAGCACCCCACGGTGAAAAACTTGGTCTCACGAAACCCTTGTCTGTTAATTCTTGCAACTGTGACTTTAGTTCTTTCAGCTCATTCGGAGCCATTCGATACGGAGCAATCAAAATAGGTGTGGTCCCTGGCATTAGCTCTATACCAAATTCAACCTCTCTATCAGATGGTAACCTAGGCAATTCTTCTGGAAATATATCCACATATTTGCTTACAATCGACACTGACTCAACCTTCAACTCCGATTCCTTTGTATTCATTACAAAGGCCAAATAAGCTTCACATCCTTTCCTTAAACATTTTTGGGCAGACATTGAAGATATCACAATAGGCAAGTTCCCCAGTTCACCTGATTCAACCCAAAGGGTTTCACTGTTTTGGCATTTCAATTTAATAGCCTTTTGTCTACAATTTACTATAGCATTATGGAATGTCAACCAGTCCATACCCAATATGACATCAAACTTATCAAATGGTAACAGCATCAAATCGACCAGAAAGCAATGATTTTTAACTACCAAAGGACATTTCTTACATACCTTATCGACTATTACATGTTTGCCTAATGGGTTTGACACTTTAATTATAAACTCCGTAGACTCAACAGGCAGATTTCTGCTAGACACCAACTTCATGCACACATATGAATGAGTAGAACCAGGGTCAATCAAAGCAATAACAGTATTATTGTATTGAGAAAATGTACCGGTGATCACATCAGGAGAGGATGCATCTTCATGTGCACGTATGGCATAGGTTCTAGCCAGAGCCCTAGTTTCAGACCTTACGGTGGTGTCTCTCATCACATTCTTGCTACCAGCCCCAGCTCCAACATTCTTCTGAGACCTTTCTTCGGAATTTGTGCCGCTTGGCCTTGTACCTTGAAATTTCTCTTTGTCAGTCATTTTGGGGCAATCTTTAATAAAGTGGTCTTGAAAACCACATCGAAAATAGGATCCATCATTCATTCTACACTTTTCGAAATAATTTCGACCACAATATTGGCATTCTAGTTTGAAAGATCCGACATTGCCCATGCTAGCCACTGATATAGCTATAGACTTAAAATCTGAATCTTACTTCTTACGATCTCGATACGAATGTCCGGCTGATGCATGAGAACGAGAGTAGGCGTCTCTGGATTTCTTAGACTATGATAGAAATGATTTGCTCGCATGTCTCTTCCTTGCATCCCTAGTTTTCGCTTCGGTTTTCTTCTTTTCCTTAATTAATTCTTCAGCTTTACAGGCCCGATCAACGAGTACTACAAACTCTTTTAACTCAAAGACACCCACTGACAGTCTAATGTCCTCATTAAGTCCGCCTTCGAACCTTCTACACATCTTAGCCTCGGAGGATATACAGTCCCGAGCGTACTTACTAAGTGGGACAAACTCTCTTTCATATTTAGTAACCGTCATGTGGCCTTGTTTCAAGTCAAGGAATTCCTTATGCTTTTGATCCATAAATCTTTCACTGTTATTATTCTTCCGGAATTCCTCTTGGAAGAATTCCCATGTGACCCTTTCATGAGGCACCACCGAGACTAACGTCATCCACCAGTAGTATGCAGAGTCCCTCAACAAGGGTATGGCACACTTCAAGCATTCTTCGGAAGTGCAAGATAATTCATCAAATACCCTGATGGTATTCTTAAGCCAGAATTCTGCCCTTTCAGAGTCATCATCTTTATTAACACGGAACTCCTCGGCTCAATACTTTCGGATCTTATCCACTGGAGGTCTGTTCTGCCTCTCAAAGTCCATACCCTGGGTACTACGGGGGTAGGCTAAGGGATAGGGGGGGTGGAGGGGGTTGAGCATTCGGGTTCGCTCGGACGAACTCCGTGTACCACTCATTCATCATGTGGAGAAAGGCCTCCCGAGCCCTTTCTCCTCCTCCTTGACTAACTATGAGAGGTCGATTATTGGATGGCACCACCCTTTCAACAGGAAATGGTGCATTACTTTCTACGTCATCTACCATAGTTCGATCGGGATCCATTACTATAAGAAAACACATTTTAAAAAGGTCAGGAGCCGTCACACTATCACAATTTATCTATAGCATGTATAGCTAGACTCGTACAGACGCTACGTTAGTCTAAGAATAGACTAAATTGTAGCTCTGATACCACTAAATGTAACACCCCATACTCGTGCCCATGTCGGGTCGGAGTTTGAGGCATTACCAATATTCCCAACATTAGGGGGAGAAAAATACAATTAGTAAAAGAAATTGCATGGAATGGATCATCATTATCTCAATTAGATTCCCGCACAAGTTAATGTGAACAAGAAGTTCAAAGGATCATGCATTTGCAAAACATCGCCAATCAACTGCCAAATTCATTTACTGACCTAAAGAGAATTACAAAATATCACATACCAGCTAAAAATGCTCTAATACAAATTGATATCCTAATAGGGAAAATTGTTAGTGAAAAAGAAAGTAATCCACGCCTGAAGCGTGGAAGGCCAATCAGTTCCAAAGATAAAGATCCTCGTAAAAGGAAATGGGCAATTATTTAAGATGGTAATATTGTAAAGGCAAGAGCCGAATAAGAGGCCAAATATATAGCTAATGAAAAAACCCCAAAAGAGGTTCAGGTACTTGAAAACGGTGATAACGAAGAAATCTTAATAAGTTATGTTACTTTAAGAAAAAGATGGAACTGAAAAAATATAGTTGTTGACAACAATTTTGCTTATAATGTTGCTATTGAAATAGCAAAAGAAAATGAGGATTTGAGATGAAAGATCTTGGAAAAACAAATTTTTTTCTTAGCCTGCAAATTGAGCATTTAAAAGATAGAATTTATTTCCATCAGTCAACTTATATGAAAAAAATCTTAAAGAAATTTTATATGGATAAAGCACATTCATTGAGTACCTTGATGGTTGTATGATCGTTAGATGTGAATAAAGATCAATTTCATCCTTACAAGAATGATGAAGAGTTTCTTGGTCCTAAAGTACCATATCTAAGTTCCATAGGAGCATTGATGTAACTTGCAAACAACACAAGACCTCATATAGATTTTGCTGTGAACTTGTTAGCAAGATTTAGTTCTTCTTTAACATGTAGGCATTGGAATGGAGTTAAACATGTATTTAGATATCTCAGAGGGACCATTGATATGGGTTATTTTATTCAAATGATTAAAAATCCTTATTAGTTGGTTATGCTAATGCTAGATATTTATCGAATCCACATAAAGGTTGATCTCAAATGGGATATTTATTTACATGTAGAGATATTGCCATATCATGACGTTCGACAAAGTAGACATTAGCCTTTGCCTCTTCAAATCATGCTGAAATAATTGCAATGTATGAGGCAAGCCAAGAGTGTGTTTGGCTAAGGTTATTAACCCAACATATCCATAAGATATGTAATTTGCCTTTATAGGAAAATATGCCAACAATCTTATATGAAGATAATGCAACATGTATAGCTCAATTAAAGAGTGGTTATATCAAATGTGACAGAACGAAACATATTTCACCAAAATTATTCTTCACTCATGATCTTGAGAGGAAAGATGATATAAAATTTCAACAAATTCACTCTAGTGATAATTTAGCAGATCTTTTTACCAAGGCATTGCCAACTTCAACGTTTGAAGGAATACTACATAAGATTCGAATGCATTGACTGAAAGATGTAATGTGATAATGCCATTAGGGGGAGTCAAAAACAAGTTGTACTATTTTTCTTTAACCAATGTTTTGTCCTACCGGGTTTTCCTGGTAAAGGTTTTTAATGAGGCAACTTGTAATAGGAGATTGTGTACTCTTTTTCCTTCATTAGGTTTTTATCCCGTAAGGTTTTCCTAATAAAGGTTTTAATGAGACACATGTTTATTTAAAAGACATCCAAGGGGGAATGTTGTAAATACTTTAAATGGATGTCTATAACCTTTAAAAATTTACGAAAGAAATGAGTTAAAACCCCCCATTCATTATTAAAAGAAGCTTAATGTACGTGTTAATGTAACAGTTAAATAAGCTTCATTCATTTATGTTGCATTGAATGTCGATGGCTTATATATAGCTATTTTATAAATGAAAAGAGGAGACGAGAAAATTCTCTATTTATTTTAAGTGTTCTTTTATTTAATTATTTTATAACACCTTTTTAAATAAAAGATTATTCGCCTACAGTACTACCTATTACGTTCATAACTTTACTATTTAAAGGAAAATTATTTGGTACATCTGTTGTGGGGAAGGACATCTGTTCGAAGGATGTCCATCGAACCTAAAATCTGTGTATTACATGGGTAACCAGAACCAAAACTGAGGCAGGCAAGGACTAGAATCAAATTCTTATAACCCATCGTGGCAAAACCACCCTATTTTCTCCTAGAGTAACCAATGGGCTAGACCCAGTAACATATACGCCCAAGCTAGACCGACCCAGCCACCTATCTTTATCCAAAAAGTTCAGAAACAACCTCAAGCTGAACCATCCAATGGGTTAGAAAACTTATTAAAGGCATACATAGCCAAGAATGATGCCTTAATCCAAAGCCAATCAGCTACATTGAAAAACTTGGAAAACCAAATGGTCCAGCTTGTAACTGAACAAAAAAACCGACCACAAGGTGCTTTACCTAGTGATACGAGGAATCTGAGGAACCCAGGGAAAGAGCATTGTAAATCGTTGACATTGAGGAGTGGAAAAACATTAGAGCCCAACACCGTCGAAGTTGAAAATGAGCTAATTGATGCTCAAGATTCAGAGGAAGTTCAACCGAGTGTTGGAATTTTAGTTTCATCAGAACCTGAATCTGTAAAATTTGATAAGGTAACTTCTGAACCTGTTAATTATGATAAACTAACAACTTCGTTAGATGTAGAATTTCCACAGAAGACGAATAAACCAGTTCCAGTAAAGATGCCTCCACCACCCTACCCTCAAAGACTTCAGAAGCAGAAGTAGAAGTAGGAAGTTCAATTTAAGAAGTTCCTAGACGTACTCAAGCAACTTTATATCAACATCCCTTTGGTTGAAGCACTTGAACAATTGCCGAACTACGTCAAATTCTTGAAGGATATCCTGTCAAAAAATTGAAGACTTGGAGAATTTGAAACGGCAGCCTTGACAAAGGAATGCAGTGCATATCTTCAAGACAAACTACCCCAAAGTTGAATGATCCTAGATGTTTTACTATACATTGCAACATTGGAGCAACATATTGTGGTAAGGCACTATGTGGTCTGGGTGCGAGTATCAACCTGCTGCCTATGTCAATATTTAAGAAGTTGGGGATAGTGAAGTTAGACCTACTACGGTTACACTTTAATTAGCAGATCAATCTTTAGCACATCTAAAAGGAAAAATCGAGGATGTATTAGTACATGTAGGCAAATTTAATTTTCCTACTGACTTTGTTATTCTAGACCTTGAAGCAGACAAAGAAGTGCCGATCATCCTAGGAAGGCCTTTTTTAGCAACTGGAAGGACCGTCATTGATGTGCAGAAGGGCAAGCTTACTATTCGTGTTCAGGATGATCAGGTAATATTTAATGTTTTTAAGTGCATGCAATTTCCTAACACAACTGATGATTGTTCTGTAATGCCCAATATAGAGGAATTAATCATGGAAAAGGAACTCAACTATGTTGAGGATCCATTGGAACAAATTTTGACATCAGGCCCTCCAAATGATGAAAATGAGGATGAATACTTAGCTTTGCTAGAAGCTAATCAAAGGAGCTATGATCGATGTCAAAGGGTTGGAAACGTCACAAACAGAAATGAGATGCCTCGAACAAACATCATTAAGGTAGAATTTTTTGATGTTTGGGGTATTGACTTTCTCAGTCCTTTCCTTCCGTCTTTTGGTCACAAGTACATATTGGTAGTAGTAGGCTACGTGCCTAAGTGGGTTGAGGCTGAGGCATATCTGACGAATGATGCTAAAGTTGTGATGAAGTTTTTGCTGAAGCATTTGTTCACAAGGTTTGGAACCCCAAGAGCCATCATCAGTGATGAAGGGTCCCATTTTGTGAACAAGTGGTTGAAATGGTTACTCGACAAGCATGGAGTGAAGCACAAAGTTGCCACAGCTTACCACCCGCAGACAAATGTGCAAGCTGAACTGGGAAACAAAGAGATCAAAGGCATACTCGAGAAGGTAGTTTGCCCGAACCGACGAGATTGATCCAAAAGACTGGATGATGCTTTATGGGCCTACAGGACAGCATGCAAGACACCTTTAGGGAGCTCATCCTATAGGCTGGTCTTTGGGAAAGCCTGCCATCTGCCATTGGAGTTAGAACACAAAGCTTACTAGGCTCTCCAACAACTTAACTTGGATCTTAAGCTTGCTAAAGAGAAACGGATGCTCCAGTTCAATGAGTTAGAAGAGTTTCGAATGTTCTCATACGAGAATGCCAAATTACTCAAGGGAAGACTTAAGAGATGGCATGACAAGCGCAGTTGAGTTCGAGAATTTGAAGCAGGTCAGCAAGTCTTGTTATTCAATTCCAGATTAAGGTTCTTTCCAGGTAAGTTAAAATCACGTTAGTCTGGTCCATTTACGATTCACCATGTTTATCCATACGAAATTGTCGAACTTCAAAGTAAGGGAGGTAATTTTCGAGTCAATGCCCAGCGCTTAAAACATTACTGGGGGGATAAAATTGAATGGGATAAAATCTCATTGATTTTATCAAATCTCTTTAATTTTATCAAATCTCATTGATTTTATCAGATATTTAATTTTTCTTGTTTTTCTTTTTAAATAAATGATTTAGGGTATATTTTCAGGATTAGTATGTTTAAATAAATTCTGTCCAGGAGATTGGAACTTAAGTGGGACCGCTTGTAACCCCTCCAAATTTTCCTGGGAATTGATTTTAACATAATCTTTTGAGAAATTATTCCCTAAATGGCAAAATAAATTTTTAGTTTTGAAATAAAATGGCCAATTTTGATCCAAGTTTTAATTGCAACTCAATTTCAAATTTTCTTTAAGTCTACGTACTTAATTGAATTATTTTCAAAATTTAGTTACTCTTTTTGTAAATACTAAAAATTAGATGTCTCTTTCTGTAAATATTTTCAAAAGGCATCTAGAATAAATATTTTTAATTTAATAAATAAGATGATAATCATTAATATATAATTATATCTATTATAATATATATTAATTATTATAAACTTTACATAGAATTAAGATTAGTTTAAATTTGATCATATTTTATTTAATAAGTATTTATTTTTAATAAATTAATAGCAAATAATAATTTAATATGTATTATATTAATTATTAATTGTTGTTAACTCTATGTAGAATTAGAACTTGAATTATCTTAATTATTAATTTGTTCTAAGAATTCTAATTAAACTCTTACTACTTTCACTATAAATTTCACCCATCTTTGCCATTTTTTTCACTCATCCCTCCATCAATCCTAGCATCCAAAATCCACCAAGTACCAAATCACGTAGTGTCGAACTCTCTAGCTGCAACATCGCCTAGCTCCGCACGTCACCAACACGCCTAGCAGTAGCTTTGTTTAGCCAGCAGCCCACGCACGCACCCAGCAGCCTGCTCCTTGTTGCCGCACCTACCGCACGTCCAGCTCTAGCAGCTCGTGAGGCCTGCTAGATGCACCTACTTGTTGCCCACTTCCCAGCATCCATACGACACACGCATGCCCTGTTGCTCGCGCAAGGATTTACCCGACAGTGTCGCCTGCTGCTCGCGCATCTGCTCATACTGCGCATTGCTACTTGCACTAACGCCCTTGCCTATCACACCTTACCATCAAGGCACCCTACAACCATCCCTAAACCAACCCTTTTGCTTTATATTTATTTGTTTTGAGTTTTTAATTTTTATAAAAAGGTGGTAAGACAAAATTTTCTCCTAAATTTTTATTTTATTTAATTATTTAATTTTCCAATTTATTGAATTATTAATATTTTATACTAATTAAATTTTTGAGAAAATATTTGTTTCCATCTTATGTTCAGGTTAATCATACCTCGCAAGTGAACTCGTGCCTCTACCTAAATTGACGAATTACAAAATAAATTCCACTGTGTAGAAGCCAAAGCGAGATATGAAAGCGTTTTCAAGAATCAACAGATGCACCCAGAAAAAGGCTTTACGCTGAAAGAAAGCAACTATGTTGATTTCATGGCACGTATTCGACAAATTGTTGAAGCTCTCAATTGGAAGTTATTTTGTGAGAAAAGACCTAGTGCAGATGAAGAGCTAATTCATGAATTTTACGCGAACTTGACCTCAAGTGAATTGACGGAAGTTTCTATTCGCGGAATCAAGGTACCAATAACCTCAAACACTATTAATGGATTCTTTGAATTACCTGATTTCGAAGACGACGAATATTCTTCCTTGATGAGCAATATTGAGTCTAAAAATTTACAAGAAATTCTCAAGGAACTTACAGTTCCAGGTTCTAAGTGGACTGTTTTAGAGCACGAAATTCATACTTGTCACAGAGAATATTTGACACCACTAGCGAAGGTATGGTTCTATTTCATTAGATACAGCCTTATGCCCATTTCACATGGGATTACAATTTCATTAGAGCGAATGGTCTTATTATACTCGATTTTAACTGGAAAGACCATTGATGTGGGAAAAATCTTCCTGAGAGAAATGCGGAATTGTGCCGCTAGACATTCTAGCCCAACTTACTTTCCCTTTACGATAACAATTTTATGCTCGAAAGCTAAAATTCTTGCAAACATAAAGAAGACAGGTTATAGCTAGGGCACAATCACAGATTGGGACCTCTACCAGATAGCCGGAGACTCTATTCTACAGCAATGAGTTGAAGAGAGTGAGGATCCTGAAGAAGAAGAATAAGATCCCACAGAGAATGAATGGATGCAATCAGTTGAAATCCCTGACAAAGCAGAACCAATGGAACTAGTAACCGAACCTGACGTCACAACTTCAATGTTCATGACTCAATTGCCTTGCCTAGATCTTCGAGATGAGCTGTCAAAATTGATGGACATCATGCAACATATGGAGTGGTAGCAACAAGCTTACTAGAGATATTCAAAATTTAGGGATGACTCAATCAGAAGCACTCTTACGAAAATATACAATGACCCGTTTATTTTTGTGCCTGAGTTTCCAGATTTCATATTTGAACCATGGAGTCCATTATTGAAGAGGGAGCGATGTGATTCATGCAAAAACAAAGACGATGGAGCAAAAGATGAGTCGAATTCGGAGAGATCTGTAAATAAATAAAAAGGGAGGATATTGACTTTATTTTATTTTCGTTCTTAGGTTATTTAATAGGATTAGGATTTATTAGGAATTTTTATTTTCGCATAATAAAACAAGAGATGGAAATCATAAATAAAAATGAACAAGTTGCAAAGTAAAAAGTGTGACAATAGATATATACATGTCTAGGATTGGATTTAGAGAGAGCTTGGTACTTAAGCAGTCAAATTGACTCACTTCCTTTTTTTCTAGAATCCTATCTGGTATATAGTATCTATTCACTTTTAACAATGACAACATTATTCATCTTAAGTAGGGGGGACCGAAAAATTGAAATTATTTCCACTCAGAATAAAATTTTCTTTCAGTTATGATTAGGTTATATTTTGTTCAAAAATTTGAAATTTTGTTAAGTATGCTAAACTTCAGTATGAATAAAGTTCGATTATTTCAATAATTGTTATGTTAATTGAAATATGACATAAATGTTTTTTTAATTAAACATGCAAATTATATCATAACATTTTTAGTTCATTAGGAAAGTTAGGCGCGCATGAAAGTTTAATCTCTAGAATTAACTTAGTAGTTTCTTGAGGCAAAATCCTAGGAAGCATGAAAAGTTGAAAATGATTTAGGCAACTTTTGTTTGAACCGTTTGAGCCTTTCAAGCCAACCATGATGAATTTTTATCCCTTGAAACCCAACTTTGAGACTATATGGCCTAATTTTATTTGAACCCTTGCAATATTTAGCCATCACTTTTCTCTTAATTATCTTTAAATGGTCCCAAACACTAGACTCAATACTATTTAGAATGTTCCTTGAAAATAAGTTTGGGGGGAGTTGAAAAGAAGTATCAAATGCTCAAAAAAATTGTAGTACATACAGTAAAATGCTCGTGAAAAAAAAAGAAAAAGAAAAGAAAAGAAAAAGAGCAAAAGAAGAGCAAATGTACTTGAAAGACAATAGATGTATAAAAAGAGCAAGTGAAAGCAAAGTAAGTTGGTGAATTGAAGATAATTATTCTGAAGGGCTGATTGAATCTGAGTCTAGGGTTTTTAGCCTAAATTTACCTATCTTTTACCCACCCCTAGCCTAGTCACGTTACAATCTTTTTAAAGACCTATTGATTCAAGTTTCTATGCTACCTACATTAGTGAAGAGAAATTGCTATTTTCAACATATGAAGGCATAAGTTAAACTTAATGATTGTAACTTAATCTTGAATAAGGGAATAAAATTAAATTAGTAGGAATTTCGCATGTCTTTATTGAGGAAGCATTTAGTTTATTTTTGCTATCATAAGAATAATTGAGTTTAATTTGAATGATATGAATACATAAGTGGCATAAATATCAAATTTCTTGTTTTTTAAGAACAGGTATACTAAAATCATAATTTTGGGAAGAATGTTGTTCTGAAGAAATTTTTCAAAGGTGTTTTCGAGAAATTCTTTTCAAATTTGTGCATTACTCGGGACGAGCAATGAATTAAGTTTGGGGGTGTGGAAACACGAAAATGTACACACTTTTTCATGCCTTTTTTAACTTAAATTCATGCAGTTTCGATAAAATTCTTGTCGAAAAATATATAATTATTATAAATAATTAAATTACACTCAAATTATGAAAATTTTGAATTTTAATTAATTTTATATCAAATTTTGATTATTTTCGATAGATTTGCGCGAATGACGAAAAATGGCTCGACAGATATTGTTAGAAACGCAAAACTGAGAAGCAATTTTGAAGCATCAATGCGAATTAATTTTTCAGCTTAAGACAGTCCAAATTATGTGTATTAATTCATAATATAATTAATTTTAATATTAATCCAATTTAATTGGGTTAAATAAATTATTGTTAATAATTATGAAAAGGGGCCCAGTTGTGCTGAACCGAGAAAATTGATCTAACCGAGCACTGGGCAGCCCAAAACCGTCCCACATGCTGACCCAATCAGCTTGCTCGGCTGATTATTTGGCTTGCAAAATGGCCCTTGAAGAATCCTTCAAATTGCATTCAAACCCCTCCACTATTTATGCCTTTCTAGATTTCCCCCTACCTTAAAATAACATGTTTGAAATCTTCAAACATGCCACATGTGTGGGCGGCCATGGGGGAGTCTTTGGCTGATTATTTTAGCTATTTTTAGCAGCCTTCTTAACCTATAAATACCCCCGGCTGCTAAATTCAAACACATCTCAACATTTCTCAACTCTTCACTTCTCTTTCATTTTTCTCTCTTCATTCCCTTCCATTGTTCTTCATTTTTTTCCCTATTCCTTTTCTGATTTCACCTCTTGAAAAAGAGTTAATCAACCACCATTTGGATCAGCGTTCATGTGTTTGTAGAAGCCTTGGTTCGATAAGAACAAGCAGAGAAGGAGGAGTGGAGCAAACTAGTCAAGCCTCAAAGAAACACCGGATTTGATTCTTATTCCTTATCCTTTTTAATTTTATTATTGTTGTTATGAACATGTCCATGAATAATTGTGATGTTGATACTTTTAATTTAATTAATATGACTTAAATTTAATTCGTGTTAGGTTGATTGCATTTCGTCTACTTGATTTCTTAAAATTGTGTTTGTATTGTTATAGGCCTCGGTAAGATGTTTGATTGAGTAAAACCATGACTAAGTTATTCTTGCATTATAATTTTAAGGTAACTAATGAATTAATTATTTAAACAGATTGAAATTGTAATTAATTGACATGATATTTAATCAGTGCATGTTTAATCATCTAAGATAGTTGAGGGTTAAATTAGCAACAGTATCTAACAATACATTAGCCTTGCATAGCTTGCATTGTTACCTCACATAATTTTTTATGTACTTATAGATTGAATTAATTGTTTGAATTGTCATAGAGATATGTACAAGAGATTATTTTAATTTCATAAGTATGTATGTGTATTAACACATTTGCTTATTAAAATTTGTTTAATCAGTTGAATTGACATAGAGATATAGTCAAGAGATAAATGGATTTTGGTAGGGGAGCATGTTCATAAGTTAGCAAATTACCGAGTTGCTGTGAATTTATTCGTAACAACATGAACATGAGTTTAATAATTCTAGGTTAAGAAATGTAATTAATGTAACAGCCGGTTTAGACCCTAGTTGGAATAGTGGTTTCGAAACCAAAAATTTGAGTCAAAAAAATATTTTTATATTATTTTTCGTGCCTATTATATGTGAATTAGTATGTGTGAAAATTTTGTACGAAAATTTGATCGTTTGTGTGCTTAATTTACAAAAAGGACTTAATCGCATAAAATGTAAAAGTGGCATTCTATTTGATTAAGTGTCTATTTGTTGTGGCTTTCTAAATGAAAGGTCCTTATGTTGATATTTGACCATTGGACATTTGAGTGAACATTAATGGCCTTTATAAATGTGATTTTATAATGTTTTAACCAAGGTTAATTTTGTAAATTAGAATTATAAGTTAATAAAAATTAAACAAACATGAAATTAGGCCATTTTATGTTCATCTTGCCGAAAATACAAAAGAAAAAGAAAGAAAAACTCAAGCTAGGGTTTCAGCACTTTGATTGGTGATTAAGGTATGACTTTTGTTCGATTTTTGATAATTTCTACGTTTTTGAGATCGTTGCTTCGTAAATTAGCTAGCCGGTGCTTTAATTTTCAGAATTGATGAAGAAATTATGATTTGCCAGTGTTGATAGCTTGAGGTTTTTGTGTTTGATGATGAAAAATAAATATGTGTTAATAGATTTTCATATTTAATTATGTGAATTTTTTAGTAAAAATCCCTATTTGGGATTAAATTATAAATTTTGTAAATTGAGGGGTCAAAATGTGAAATAAATGAAAGAAATGGGCTGCTAGGGACCTTAGTGAAATTCGGCCAAGCATGGGTATGTCAAATTTTGAATATTTTGTGTTTTGTGAAATAGAGACTAAATTGCGAAAAATGTGAAATGTTAGGGGAAAAGTGTAATTAGCCCATTTATGTGTTTTTGGATGAATTTGATTGAGTATATGATTAAATAGGTCGAATTTGTATTGAATTAGATCAGGAAATGAGGAAATCGGATTTGGATAGGGGAAAGTAAAAAATTATCGAATAGTCGTTCCGGTCCGTTCGTGTTAGTATGAGGTAAGTTCATAA
Source organism: Gossypium anomalum (assembly GCA_025698475.1). NCBI lineage: Eukaryota > Viridiplantae > Streptophyta > Magnoliopsida > Malvales > Malvaceae > Gossypium > Gossypium anomalum. The sequence goes on from CM046961.1 coordinate 30,115,720, forward strand.
GTAAATAAATGTTGTTAAATTGAAATGTATGTGTATTATATGTGCTGAATTGAATTGTAAAGAAATATATATATATGTGTGTGATGTCGAATTGAATCGAGCTTTGGATAATCTGTTTCGATCATGGATTGTTCGAATAGGTAAATTTGAGAAAGTTCTAATAATGTGACATTGTGTGAAAAGCCCTGTACAAACCATAGGAATAATTAGGATACATATGTCATGACATAGGATTTCGATATGTGTTATCGTGTAAGACCACGTATAGGGCGTTGGCATCGATTTGTGATTTACGTGTAAGATAATGCCTGGGACATTGGCATCGTATTTGATTTCGTGTAAGACCCTGTCTAGGATAGTGGCATCGATATTTGATTACATGTAAGACCACATCTGGGACGTTGGCATTGTATGAGCTTTTCGAGCTATCCGAGTATCCTTATTGATTCCGAACGGTTCAACGGGCATTCTGAGAAATGAATAACCATGTGAAATTGTATTCGATTCAGGTACGTGTGATTTGTTATGAATTTAAAAAATGAAAGGTAATTATGTATCATATGACCATATGTGAAATATATGACAACGGATGATATGAATGTATATAAATAAATGATGTGTTATATAAGCTTGTTATATGAAATTGTGGTTCTATGTTTCGGACATGAGATTAATGAAATATGAAACATGGCTTTGATGTATGATTTCTTAGTTCGAAAACTTGAACAGTTAATGAAATTAAAATGGTTGAGTTGGCTATATGGTTCATATATGAAAATTTGGTTTATGTGAATAATTGAATTATGGATGTTTGAGTTTAGAAGTGTTTATGAAGAAGTTGATATAATCTTATATATGATTTGTAATAAATGAACATAGTTCGATTGGTGATGTAATGAATATGTGCGAGCTTGACTTATATGATTGAGTTAACTGTTGTTATTCAAATTTGAAAGCATGGTTATATGTTCATTGATAAATAAGATAAGTGGAGTTGTTTAATATGGTTATATGAATTTATGAGTACAATAAATGCATATGTGATTGAGATTTGATAAATTTGGTTTATTGATATTGGTTTATAGATATTATTGAAATGATTTATTTGCTTATGGCTTATTAAGCATTGAAAGCTTACTCTGTATGTTTTTCCTATGTCTATAAAGTTTCAGAGACTTGCTCGGGTTGGAAGTCATAGGAGACGTCATCACACTATCCAGTTATCTCTTCAGTAAATAAAAGCTTTAAGTTTTGATAATGTGGCATGTATAGGCTAGTTTTGAGATGGTTCATTTTGACTTGTGTATTTATATAGCCATGCGAAAATGGCTTATTCATAATGCTAATATGGTGTATATTTGGTTATGTATTGAGCTCATTTTGGGAAGTATGATTCATGGTTTATATTCTGTGTAATTGGTTATATAATTTGGCTTGAGCATTGAGGTGAAATATTGGATGTATTTTTGACTTATGGTTCATATTCCTATAGGTAAAACGATGACTATAACATTGATGATGCACTACTTATTTGAATACAGTTTGAAAAGGCAAATAAGGTGATATGTTTAAAGATATATATATGTATATGGCCAAGTGAAATGATCATTTTGGTATGTTCATAGTTGGGAATTTGGTAATGTTTAGCATGTGATGTTAATATGCTCTGATATAGAGAATGACCATGAAATTGGTTGATGATATTATAGATTGATTAATACATGTTTGGAGTTGAATTTACCTAAAAATGTTGCATATATGATGCTTGATTTTGGAATTGTAAGGAGGACCCAAACGGGTGGCATATTGGCCTTGTAAATGGTCTATTTTTTCCCACACGGGTAAAGACACGAGCGTGTGTCTCTGTCGTGTTGCTCGAAGGCCATTTTGGAATGAGCCTGGCAGACCACATGGTCGCACACACACGGGCGTGTGCCAGGTCGTGTGGCCAAGTCAGTTTCGACCACGGGCCAGACACACGGGCGTGTCTTGTAGCCGTATGGATAAGTCCCAACCTCTTCCTAATGCATGCTTATGGTCTTATTGACCTAAGAAAGGGACTTAATGTTGATGTTTGATTATGATATGACGATACTTGACTTTTGATTGTGAAATGATTGCGAAATGTTCCGATATGTCTAGTAATGCCTCTTAACCCTAGTCTGGCGATGGATACGGGTTAGGGGTGTTACAATTAATCTAACACAATTATGTCATCTTGATTAAAATCATCTTTTGAAATCGTGCATTGGAACTTTTATTTATTTTTATTTATTTTACTTTGATAAAATCCTAGTTTTTAATCATTTCTTCAAATCAAAATATTTTTCTTCACCAAAGTGTTTTTAAAATTGCATTCATAAATAATTCTTTTCATAGTCCCTGTGGGAACGATAACTCGACATTTTCTTGTCACTTTATTACTTGTTGCGATTGTGTACGCTTGCACATTTTCGTCGTTCTAATAGCCATGTTTGTTTTGAACATTCTGCTGGTTACTACTTTTGTTTAAGAGGTTTATGAGTTACAAATATGCTTAGATTTATAAACATTGATGATGGCATGATGTTTCTTACTTGGACACATTTATAACGTTTTGAACTGTTAAATTTAGCCGTTTGGATGATTATTCATCGAAGTATTTGATGCATGATGTTTAGGAACTAATTTGGACTAGACTAAATACTTTTGTATGTTGTACTTTTGTGGTATGAGGCAGAGGTATCGATATTTATGTTTTAAAAAATATACCTATATGTTTTGGAACGTGCTGAAAAGTCAAAACAGAGATTTTGTATCGATACTTTATGACTGGTACCGATAATTTTCGAAAGTGTGATTTTTGTGTGAGAAACAAAATGCATTTGGTATCAATTTTTTAGGTGGTAACGATACCACTTAAAGAAAATATTGATCGCCTAAGGCTAGGATTGTTAAATCCCATTTTCTTAATTAATTTAATTTAGTAAAGAGGGTGAATCTGCTAGCTTTTATGTCTTAAAATTATTTGCTTATTATTGAAAACAAGGAAGTGTTGTGTCTTAGTGGGAAGAAAATCCTTAGCTATCTTTAAGGTCTCAAGTTCAAACCCTTTGTGCACATATTTTTTTATTTATTTTTTGCACATTTTTTGCATGTGCTAACTAGCCTTGCACATAAGGAAGATTCCTTTCGTCCATTAGCAAGTCAAACTTACCTTTTTTAAATGAAACATATCTCGCTTTTCCCTCATTGTCTCACTCCCTTGCCAAAAGGTCTTCTCTTGCCATAAGCTTGTGGTGTATTGAACCTGGTCATGGTTGACCACTGTACACCACCTCTTGTACAGTCCATCACCCTAAATTGCACCCTAGTCTCCATTTTTTTCATTTTTTTCCCCTCCTTTTTCTCTTTACCACCATTTTTTTTCCACCACCGTGAGTTTATTTGCACCACCACCTCACCACCTCACCACCATCCACAAACAACATTCCTTCTATTTTCCTTTTGATTTCCCCTCCCCTCTTTCACCGTGCACCACTATGAGCTACCATGTTCAGTGTCGCAACCACTTCGGGTCACCTTGTCCTCCATCAATTTTCATCTCTTCCCTTTTTTTCTCCTTTCTTTCAATTAAAAGTGACCAAACCCTCCTCCCTACTTGTATTTTGCACCATCATCAGACAGCCGCACCCTCGTAGTTAGACCACCACCGAGCTGCCGTCGCCGCTACCGGACCACTATCACCGCCACTACCAGTGATCAATTTCGCTTGTCGACTACCGTAATGACTAAAACACATATTTTTTTCTTTTATTAGTTTATTTTTTTATTATCCAACCATCGATTTTGCTCCATTTTCGTTCCTTCAAACATTTCGTAATGAAACAACTGTAAGTTGAGTTTGGGGTTGAAAACCATTATTATGAAAACCATTAGTACTAATACGATATTGTGTTAACATGAAGGACCAATTAACAGTCCTTCGAGAAATCAATAGTGAAACATCGCAAGAGCGACTAATTTGAGCATTCGAATTGAGGGTAAGTATTGGTGAGATTTTCATATTAAATCTCGTAATAAAAAGCCATATTATTTGAATAGGTCATGACTAAAATGGGTTAACCGTGTGTTTAGATTTACGATCAAGACTAAACCTAAACAAAACTTCTACAGGGGAGCAAACAGATTTGATCTACATTAAGGTGTAAGATTTAACACTCGTTTTAATTGAAGTTTAATATTACTATTTAATTAAAATTTTATTTAACTAATTAATGTGTGAGTACCTTACATACTCGTGTGAAGTTGAAAAAATCAATTGAAGAGGAAACCAAGTAAGTGACCTAAACTATTAAGTTTTGTGAAAATCCATGATTTGTGATATGTGATGTATGCAATGTTGATCTCAACTCTATGTTATGTGATTTATGGCTAGATTGATATGTAATCATCTAAACATGTGATATATGTGTATCTGTATGTGTATGTTAAAATCCATGTTTTAATATAAATATGTATATTAAATCACGCGAAAGTGCAAACTATGTGATATGTGAAAATGTGAGCATGGTACATGCATATGTGTAAAAATCAAGAAATATGAGGTATGAGCATGAATATCTGAAAATTTTGAAAAGTGAAACATTTGTGTTTAAATGGCCATATCGCAAGCAGGGGGTAGGATTGTGAAAGGAGGAAGCTATGTGGCAGTTTAGTTGCAATTATGTGGTCGTTGTCTGCAATTATATGGTGGTCTATCCACGATGTGCTATGTGCCCGTTCATTGATATCTATGTGGTGGTTTATCCACGATGTGCTATGTGATCGTTCATCGCTATCTATGTGGTGGCTTGTCCACAAACTGGTGTGTTATTGGATGGACGAGTTTTGGGGAGCTCTATATTGGTGTGTAGCAGAGATGGGTAGGAAATCCTATATTTGTGCATTGTTCATAAGCATGCCATCTTTGATTCAATAAATGAGATAATATGTGAATTTTGTGAAAAATGCCTTGTGATATTTTGATGTGTATGTTTTAAAATAAGTTTTTTTTTTATCTCACACTGAGCCTTTTAAAGCTCACCCACGGTATTCATGTGTCTCAGGTAGTCCTCGTACTTAAGGCTCAGATTTGGATCTTCGGAGGGGCTCTCGGTATAATATATTTTCATGGTTAAGGTTTTTGGAAATGATTTAGTGTTTTTATGGACTTTTTGAACTTCTTTTGGACTTTTATTATGGACTTTAAATTGGGTTTCTTTAAATAGTTTTAATACTTTAAATTTTATATCATGAACTGTGGTAAGGGACACTGTAACACCTCTAACCCATATCCGTCACAGGAATAGGGTTACGAGGTATTACCAATCAATACACAACATATAGCATTCATTCTCATACATAATTCAATACAACCACATTGTCCCTTATATAGACCTACGAGGTCTTGAACATGCTTTAGAAGTGGTTCGGGACTAAACTGATAACATACGAAAATTTCAGAAAACTTAGAAATTTTTCTTATAAACAGAGGTCACACGCCCGTGTGAACAGGCCCTGTGCCTCACACGGCTAGTAGACACGCCTGTCTCTTAGGCCGCGTGGAAATAGGGCATACATATTGACTTGCATCACACGGCCAAGGACACGCCCGTGTGCTAGGCCATGTGAAAATTGAAGAGTATACTGACTTGGGTCACACGGCCAACCACATGCTCATGTGTCCAGCCCGTATGCCCTTTAGGGGGTATACTAAATTATACCACACGACCAGTCACGCGCCCGTGTGTGAGACCGTGTAAAGCATACTGAATTCAATTCAATTTCAACAGCAGGGGACATACGGCTGTGTAGCATAACCGTGTGTTGCACACGGCTGAGACACACGCCCGTGTGGATAAAAATAGGCCATTTGCAAAGCCAAATTGTCACCCTTTTTGCACATACCTACACAAGCTCCATTGGTATCATTTTAAGTCAGAAATATGAAATCAAAGTTCACCAACCAATACATGATCATACCATATCCATTTCAACTAAATTCAATACTCAAATCCATACCATTCACCTATTCAAATACCAAACAATTTAATTTGCTTTACTAAGCATAATTCACACATATAATTCATTTAGCAAAACCAATCCAAAAACATAACCACTTCATTCATTATAGATCTATTACCAACATTAAAAGTAAAACTAATTGCACATTCATAAGCATCATCAAGTTCATTATCTTATGCCAATTCAAATGGCCAAAATACATATCCATCAAACATACCAAAATGACTCAAGCCTATACATGCCATATACCATATATACATAGCTTCAAAAGTACCAAATAGATGATTGCTAGTATGATGAAGTCTCTGACGATTCCCGGATCTGAGCTAGCTTCGTAAATCTATAGAACATTGAAAATTAAACAGAGTAAGCTATAAAGCTTAGTAAGTTCATACGTGAACATGAAATGATCACAACATTCATTAGCAATTCAAAACAATTAATGTCATTAACATTTAAAGCATCAATTCATAAGCTAACGTCAACTTAATTCATATCATTATTCATGAGTTCTTAACTTCATCTAACTCGATACTTGAATAGTTTTTCGTACATACATGTACCGATACTTTTCTATTTCTCATCAATACTCTTATCAAACCTCTCAACTTTATAAGTGCTCACGATACAAATTCATCGATATTCCGATGCCATAGTCCAACTATGGTCTTACACATATGTCGCCAAGGCCCTGCAGTGGTCTTTTGTTTACATGCCATAACTCGGTTATGGTCTTTTTATTCGATTTGCCATGGCCCAGCCATGGTCTTATTCGGAAACTTGGCTTACTCAACTCGTACATTTCATGTAATATCTCAGCATTTATCCAATAGAATAAATGCTGTCTCAATTTCATCCTCTCAATAAATGTATATACATTTAAGTTCAATTATACGAACTTACCTTGTTTTCGAAATTAATTGATTGGATCGACTATTCGATAACCTTACTTTTCCCCCCGATCTAAATCCTAATTCTTTCTTTCTTGATCTATATAAACTCAAAATTAACTTATTTATTCATATAATCATTCAATTTAATCCAAAATTACTCATTTGGGCATAATTGCATATTAGTCCCTAAACTTTCACATTTTCACAATTTAGTCCTCATTTCACAAATACACAAAATTCACATAATTTCATTATACTCTAGCTTAGCTGAATTACCTATAGGTCCCTACCAGCCCATAAATTTCATTTATTTCACATTTCAACCCGTCAATTTACACATTTCACAATATAATCCTTATTTGACATTTTTGTCAAAAATCACTTTACAAAACATTAAAATCTATCATCAAGCTTTCATATTTCATCTTTAAATATCAAATAACTCATAGATTCAACAATGGAAACTCTCAAAATCTTTAACAAATTCAAAATTAAAGGTACGGGCTAGCTAGATTACAAAGTAACGATCATAAAAACGTAGAAATCATTAAAAATCAAGCAAAAACGAACTTACATGCAATAGTCGAACCTTCAAAGCTTGTTAATGGATTTTATTATTTTATGAATTGGTGAAGAAGATGATAATTAGGAAGGAAATTTGGTTTGTTTTATTTAATCTTTACTTATTTTGCATTTTACTATTTTAACCTTTATTAATACATCAAAACACGCTTAATACATGTCCATCCATGTCCATCCTCATTGTACATGGTCTAATTTCATACTAAAGACCTTTAATTTAATATCTCATAGCATTTTAACACTTTAAACTATGAAAACCTCACTTTTGCATCTTATGCGATTTAATCCTTTTATCAAATTAAGTATTCAATCACTAAAATTAATTCACGAAAATTTCACACATTCATGCTTTCATGCTGTAAACACCAAAAATAATATTAAAATAATATTTTGACCTCATATTTGTGGTCTCAAAACTACTGTTTCGGTTTGACTCAAAAACGGGCTGTTACAGACACTATTTTGATTTAATAAGGTATTATGCATGAATTGTTTTTATGTGATTTCTAAAATGATCAAAGAAATGTTTCAGTGATTATTAGTAGCTGCAAATATGGGTTTTAAAATCTAATTTACATTTTTATTAATTTTAATTATAAAGGAACACATAATTCTAAAAGGAAAAGTACAAGATGATTTACAAAATCAAATGCTTTCAAAAGGTAAGTGAATTTTCTGTTAAAAATTATTTTGGCCATCTTCAAGGCCCATGTAATCACTCAGATTGGGCCATAGTGTCTAGGCTCGATTTTAGGGATTACATTTAGGGATTACCTCCCAAAGATCGATCTGAAGTAAGTGTTCTTTAGATGTGAAACTATAGAATTATGAAAATTATGGATTGTAAAACTATAGAAAACTATAGGAATCTTTTGACTGAGACAAAAATTTAGATTGTGAGAACAATAAATAGTGAAACTTGTATAAAAGTGATAAAAAGAAAATTTCGTTTGAAAAAATTATACAAGTGATAATGATAAAACTTATTTCTTTTGACAACATAAAATTTTAAAATGAGTACTCGCGGTGCTAGAACTAAGGGGATGAGAGCACGTAGGGAATCGGGTGAAGGAACCCGAATTTACTCATCTGCGTCTAGGGTGTGAACCCTTGAGTCTGTTGTAGAGAATGTGGACGGGAGTCAGCAAGAGCTTGCAAATGAGGCTATATCACAGGCCATGTTACGAGTTTTTGAACGAGTTACGGGTGCCTAATCTGATGTTAACAGTTGAGGCACTATTACTGAAAGGTTTCGATCGAGTAGGGATTTAGGGTATTACTGAGATGACCCCCATTGTACCTAAGTATTGGTTAGTGGCTACAGAGAGGATTCTAGAAAATATGGAGTGTACCCTTAAACAAAGGCTTAAAGGGGCTGTGTCGTTACTACGTGATGAGGCCTACCGCTGGTGGCAAGCTATAGTGAGAGGCACCCAAGCTGACCGCCTAATATGGGATTACTTTCTGGAGGCATTCCAAAAGAAATATGTGAGAGTGAGATATGTGGAGGACAGGAGGTTTGAGTTTATTGAGCTGAGGCAAGGTAATATGTTCGTGACCGACTACGAGGCAAAGTTCTTAAGGCTTGGTCGTTATGCTCCAGGAATGGTAGCTGATGAGCAAGATAAGTGTGCCCGATTTGAATTTGGGCTTAGATCTGATTTGATGATGCAAATGAGGAGGTTAGACACATTGAGCGCGAATAGAAGGAGCAAGTGAGAGCTTCAGCTAAGGGAGATCCAGGTCTTAATGGACAGGCTCAGTGTCCAGTTAAGTAAGCGAGAAATGATCAACCCCACCAAAACTTTGTTGTAGTAGGGGATAGGATCCATAACTGTGCCACCTGTGGCAAGAGACATCCGGGTTAGTGTCGGAGAGGCATGGATGTGGGTCGCTAGACCATAAGATTTGATAATATCCTCGGTTGAATGAGCAGGTGCAATCACAAGGCCAAAATTGTGCACCAAATCAGAGAGCTGGTCAGCAGCCATAGCGAGATCAAGGAAAAAATAGAGGAGGTAATACAGGTCAGAGATAGTGAGCATTGGGTCAAGGTGCTAATTGAGTTGATGCGAGGTAGCCAACACTTGTGTATGCGGCTAGGCACCAAGAGGATCATGATGCAGCCAATGTGATAGCAGGTAACTTTACTATTAATGACATTCCTTATTTTGAATTGATAAATAATGGTTTTACTCATTCGTATATATCCTGTGTGATGGCTGAGAAATTGACTATTCAAGTAGAGGAAACAATTAGTGATGTGATAGTATTTAGTCCCTTAGGACAATCTGTACAAGTGAACAAAATTTATAAGCGATGCCCATTGCAAGTGCAAGGTGAGATGTTTTGTCTTGACCTTATGGAACTACCTTTTGGAGAATTCGATCTCATATTAGGAATGGATTGGTTGAGTGAGCATTCAGTCATCTTAGACTTTGACACTAATCGAATTACTTTGAGGTGTAACAGCCTGATTTTAGCTAAATCGAAACAGTGGTTTCAGAACCAAAAATATGATGTTGGAAAATTATTTTAATATTAGTCTCGGTATTTACAACGAGTTATTTGATATGTACGAAAATTTCGTGAGTTAATTTTATCGTTTGAATAGTTAATTTGATGAAAAGGACTAAATCGCGTAAAATGCAAAAATGGCATTCTACTTGTTAAAGGTGTTTAATTGTTATGATTTAATAAATGAAGGTCCTTATAATGTTATTAGTCCATGATTAATGTAAGTGAACAATTATGGCCATCCATTATATGTTTTTATATGTTTGTAGTTAAGGTTAATTTTGGTATTTGATAATTAAAAGTTATGTTAATAAAACAAAATGAAATTATGTTCATATTATCATCTTTCACTATCAAAAATTCATATTTGGAGAAGCCATTGAAGCTTTCTAAGGTTTGGCTATTGCATGGTCTAATTCGTGAGTAATTTTTGCTTGATTTTGATTATTTTTATGTTTTTGTAATCGTCACAGCTCAATCTAGCCAACCCGTACCTTAGATTTTGAAACTGTTAAAGATTTTGAGAGTTTTCATTGTTGAACCTATGTGTTCTTTGATGTTTAATGTTGAAATATGAATTTTTGATGATAGATTTTTATGTTTTGTAAAGTGATTTTTGATGAAAATGCATAATAGGGATTAAATTGTTAAATGTGCAAATTGAGTGGTTAAAATGTGAAATAAATGAAAGTTTTGGGTTGCTAGGGACTATAAATAATTCGGCCAAGCTTGGGTTTATTAAAATTATGTGAAATTTTTGTATTTGTGAATTAGGGACTAAATTGATTAAATGTGAAAGTTTAGGGGCAAATATGCAAATAGGTCTTAATGTATGTATTGGATTAAATTGAATGAATGGTTGATTAAATAAGTTAGTTTTGAATATATTTAGATCAAGAAAAGAGGAATATGGAATTAGATCGGGGGAAAAGCAAGGTTATCGAGTAGTTGATCCGATCTATCAATTCTGAATACGAGGTAAGTTTGTACGTGGTAATTTCGTTATAAAAGTATGTTAAAAGATTTGATATTGCTTAAACTGTGATTATGAGATTATGGATATTGTTCAAATTGTGAAAATGACTCTACGAATGTATTCGATGATAGAAACAGAGAGTGTGAAATCCCGGTTGAACTTTAGTAATAGATTTAGATACTAGTGTCATGTTATTAGATGATAAGTTGAGTTGGCTTCGGGCCATGATATTAGCACTTCGAGTGCGAGTTATACCGATTTGGCTTCGGGCCATGCATATTGAATGATTTAGCTTCGGGCCATGATAATTATTCTTCGGATAAGTTACCTTAATTTGGCTACAGGCCATCGTATAAGTACTTATCGTATGAGAATATTAAGTATTCAATTTCTGTTCCGAATGGTTCAGCGAGTAAATGAATGATATGGTTGAGAAAGAGGTTAGTACGAGGCGATATAGGTATGTACAAAACCTATTCGAGTATTAAATAGAGAAAGTTCACAGAGATGATATTTGATCATGTTTTAAGACATGAGAAATGTTTGTAGTTAATGTGAAATTGGTTGATTTATATTTATTGGATGAATTAATTTATTCACATACGAGCTTACTAAGCTATGAAGCTTACTTCGTGTTATTTTTCTATGTTTTATAGTGAATTAAGGCTAGCTCAGATCTGGAAGTCATCGGGAACATCACCGCACTATCAGACATCTATTTGGTACTTATGGTATATGGCATGTATAGGCTAGATGAGGTATTTTGGTTGTGATTATAGCCATTAGAGTTGGCTTTTATATGATGTTAATGTTGATGTGTGTTTGGCTAATAGAAATGGCTTGTAAATATATATATATATATTGGTTTATATATATAGCCATGAGTGATGGATTATTTTGGCTTGTTTGGTATGTGCATGGTTAATTGAATTGTGGAGTTTAAATGCTTGAGAAATGCTTTGATGAAGTATGATTTTAGAAGTTGAGTTAAGTATTTGATTAGGTAAAGAGCTTTTAATTGAGTATTGAATTTGGTTGAAATGGATATTGTATGAATTGTGCTTTTGGTTGATGATTTTGGCTGCCTAATTGAAAGATGAAATGGTACTATTTTGGTTGTTTAGGTGAACATGAGTTGGGGTGGCAAATTGGCCTTGCAAATGGCCTATTTTTGTCCACAAAGGTAGAGACACGAGCATGTGTCTCAGCCGTGTACGACACATGGTTATGTTACATGTTTGTGTGTCCCTTGGTGTTTATTTTAAAATAAAGTTAGTATGCTCCACACAGCCTCACACACGGGCGTGTAACTGGCCGTGTGGTACAAGTCAGTATACTCCCTAATTGGAACACGGCCTAATACACTGGCGTGTGACTTGGCCGCGTGAAACAAGTCAATATGTATGCCCTGTTTCCACTCGGCCTGAGATATGGGCGTGTCTGGAGCCGTGTGAGGCACACGGCCTGTTCACACGGGCGTGTGACCCCTGTAAGGTTGAAATTGTTCTAAGTTTCTAAAATTTTTCGTATGATATCAGTTTAGTCTCAAACCACTTCTAAAGCATGTTTAAGGCTTCGTAGGCCCTTATAAGGGACAATGTGATTGCGTTAAATGATTTATGAGAATGAATGCTTTATAGTTGATATATGTATGCCATACATTGTGAATTGGTCGGTAATACCTCGTAACCTTACTTCGGCGACGAATACAAGTTAGGGGTGTTACATTTATTGGTATCAGAGCTATGGTTTAGTTTATTCTAGGACTAACGTAGTGTGTGTGAGAGTCTAACAATACATGCCATATATACTCTGCGATAGTGTGATGATTTCTGACAGCTTAAATTGTGTTTTCCTATAGTAATAGATCTTGAACGAGCTGTTACCGATAATGTGGAGAGTAATGTGCCTGTTCTCACTCAAGGGGCAGCGCCGTCAGATTCTAGACTTGTAACGAGTAGCCACATGGGAGAGGCCAAACAAGCCTTTTTCCAAATGATGAACAAGTGGTTCACGGAGTTCGTTCGAACGGAACCGGCTACTCAACAACCTCCACCGCACCTATTCCTCAACAAATCCCTGTTGTACCTTAAGTTATATACCTGATACGGTTGAACAAGCTGCCAGTAGATAAGATTTGTAAACATGGGGCTGAAGAGTTTCGGACTACTGTTGATGATGATGCTGAGAGAGCTGAGTTCTGGCTCGAAAATACGATTCGAGTATTCGATGAATTGTCTTGTACTCCTGATGAATGTATTAAATGTGTTGTATCTTTGTTGAGAGACACCGTTTATCAATGGTGGAACACGTTGATATCTGTGGTTCTGAAAGAACAGGTTACCTAGGAATTCTTTCAAACGGAGTTCCGAAAGAAATATATAAGTTAGCGATTCCTTGATCAAAAGCATAAAGAGTTTCTAGAATTAAAACAAGGTCAAACGACTGTCACCGAGTATGAAAGAGAATTCGTACGGTTAAGCAAGTATGCTCGAGAGTATGTGTCTACTGAAGAAATAATGTGCAAGCGGTTTGTTGATAGGCGGAACGAAGATATAAAACTTCTACCTGGAATTATAGAGTTGAAAGAATTTGTCATTTTTGTTGAAAGGGCTTATAAAGTCGAGGATCTTAGCAAAGTAAAGAGAAAAGTAGATTTAGAGGCTAGAGACTCGAGAAAAAGATCGATGAGTAAGTTGTATCAATCTTTATCAAAGAAATTCAGAGATTCGTATGCTCGCCCAAATGCTTTAACCGAATATTCGAAGAGCGATCGTAGAAAATAATACTCAGGTTCTAAAGCTCAAGCTACATCAGTGGCGAGTGTTGACAGTGTGAGAGACAACAAACCCGAGTGTCAGCAATGTGCGAGGTGACATTATGGAGAATACTGGAATAAAAATAATAAATCTTATTACAAATGTGGTTCACTAGATCACTTCATACGAGATTGCCCTGAGCTAGATGAGAAAGATAAATTTCAGAATGTGAGATCAAGTAACATGTTGAATAGAGGTAGACCACCTAGAGTTGCTGGAAATGTAAGTGGTAGTAGAGGGGCGATAGAGAATTCAGCTGTGAGGTCTGAGGCCAGAGCACCTGCTAGAGCTTACACTATTCATGCGCGTGAAGAAGTACTATCTCCAGATGTTATCACCGGTACTTTCACTCTCTATGATACTAATGTGATTGCATTGATAGATCCAAGATCAACTCATTCCTATAAATATGAATTTAATATCTAGTAAGACTTTTGATAAACCGTAATTTATACATATTTTTATCCCTCGCTTAACACGTTTATGAATGATTTCTCCTTAGATTTGGTGGATTTGATGCTCCTAATCCTTTAATTTCATGTTATATACTTAGGTGAGCATAGGAGGATGAAAAGAACGAGAAACGGGCCAAAAACGGAGAAAACGGGCCGACAGGGACAAACAACACGGCCTGGACTTCCTCACATGGGCAGAACACGTGCCCGTGCCAATCTAACAAGCTCAACCACGGTCCAAATCAACCTCAGCACGGGCATGTTGATATCTCAGCCTCGACCACGGCCTGAAGTAATCATACACGGGCGTGCCCCTGCCGAACCCTAGCTAAGTTCCATTCAGAAAAGGGCAATTTTTAGGGATTTTAGGCATTCTAAAGCCTATTTAAACACCCTAGAGGAAGACTAAAAAGGAGGCAAAGAATAGGGAGTAAGAAATTACTCTAAGGAAGCCGATTGATCCACCTCAGAAGCTGGATTCATCATCAAGACTGAAGATCTCTCCTCAATTTCCCTTTAGGAGTTTTGGGTTTTCTTTATGTTTTATATTCCTTATTATTCTGAGATATTTTCTTATTTAGTTATGAACTAAAACCCCTAAATACCTAAAAGGGATGAAACCTAAGACGAATCTTGTTATTATTTTCTGAATCGTATGATAAATATTTGACTTGTTCTTAATTATGTGTTCTTAATTCTTGTTTTGGTATTTCAGGATATCGATTCAAGTTAATGCTCTTAGTTGGAGGACGAATAGTCCCTGGCTAAGAGTGACTTTGTCGTAATTAAGCGAAGTTGATTGTGCGCCTAGTGATAGGGTGACAAGATTTTGTCGGATTAGGGTAAAACCTAATAAGGGGATCCATAGATCGAGTTAATGCAACCTTAGAGTGTTAATTAGAGAAAAGTCTCAATTATTCAACCTAGGGATTAGACGTTATTAATCTTGAATAGGGATAATAACATAACTTAGGAATCTCTACGAAACAAGTTAAATGAATAAATCGTCCGGTTCGAAGCCAAAATAACAAGTAAAGTCTAGGTGGATTTTTCCTTAGGTATTGTCCTAAATCAATCGTTTTTCCCAAAAGTAATTCCCGAATTCTATTTTCTGCAAGTTCTTAGTTTAGATAATTAGTTAGTGAAAACAAACCCTTTTATTCTTAGGCTAGATAATAAAAAGACGGTCATTACTAGTACTTTTAGTCTTTGGGTTCGAAAATCTAGCCTTGCTAAACCTATACTACTATTTGATAGATACACTTGCCTACACCGTAATAATAGTTAGTTCAATAACGATTAATTATAAATTTATAAAACTTATCACGAAAAATCACGATCAAGTTTTTGGCGCCGTTGCCGGGGACTAAAATAGTAGGAACACTCCATTTTTATTACTTTAGCCATTTATTTTTTTCTTGCAATTTAATTTAATTTTTATTTATTTACTAATTTACTTTCTTTTTCTTCTGATAGGTTCTTATAGTTTATGACTAGAAGAAACCTGTCGAGACCACTGCTTTTTAACGAAGAGATCGATCGCACAGCTCGTAGAAACCGACGAGAAATAAGGCGAAGCCTAAGATACACAGAGGAAGCGCAAGAGGAATATATCTCAACTACAACCGAAGAGATGACTGAAAATAAAAAAAAATCAGCTACCTCCTGCGATACCCACTGAATTAGCAAATCAAAATCCTGTTCCTCGTACTATGTATGATTATGCTAAACCTAATTTAACAGGAAATGAGTCAAGCATAGTTAGGCCTGCTATTGCTGCAAATAATTTTGAACTGAAACCTAACACGATTCAAATGATACAACAATTTGTTTAGTTTGATGGTTTGCAGGATGAGAATCCCAACACTCACTTGGCTAATTTTCTAGAAATCTACGACACTTTTAAAATTAATGGCGTCTCTGACGAAGCCATTCGTCTTTGGTTATTCCCTTTTTCACTAAGGAACAAGGCTAAATAGTGGTTGAGCTCGTTGCCACGAAGGTCCATCACTACTTGAGAACAAATTACTGAAAAGTTTTTATTAAAGTATTTTTCGTCAGCTAAAACAGCTAAGTTACATAATGATATCTCTTCTTTTGTGTAGATGGATTTAGAGACTCTTTATGATGCATGGGAGAGATACAAAGACCTACTGCGAAGGTGCCCTCACCATGGGTTACCTCTATGGCTGCAAGTTCAAACGTTCTACAATGGTGTGAATCCCTCGACAAGACAGATGATTGACGCAGCCGCTGGTGGAACCATCAACAACAAAACACCTGAAGAGGTTTACGAATTTATTGAAGAGATGTCACTGAATAACTATCAGTGGCAAGCTATGAGGACTAAGCCAACTAAAACAGCAGGCGTTTATAACGTCTATTCAGTTACTATGCTGTCAAATCAGGTAGAACTTCTAAATAAAAAGATTGATGGTTTACTTGGCTCTATGTAAGTTCATCCAGTAATGCAATGTGAAGTGAGTGGACTTGGATCAAGTAATCTAGAATATCAACCCTATGGCCACAACATAAAGAATGAGCAATTAAATTATATTGGTAATAATCCTCGATCTCAAAATAATCCTTACAGTAATGTGTATAACGCAGGTTGGAGGAATCACCCAAACTTCTCATGGGGAGGTCAAGGAAATCAGAGACCACCACCACCCTCAGACTTCCAGCAACCACCTTACCAACAAGAGAAAAAGTCGAACCTTGAGGACATGCTGTCCAAATTCTTCTCGGTGTCAGAAACATATTTCCAGAATACCGAGACAGCACTTAAAAATCAACAAGCATCAATCCAAGGGCTCGAAACTCAGATAGGCCAGTTGTCCAAACTAATCTCCGAACGACTACAAGGTAGCTTGCCAAGTAATACTTAAACTAACCCAAGGGAACAGCTTAATGAAATTAATGTTCAAGATAAAGAAGGATTCGTTAAGCCAGAGCCAGAACCGAGGCAAGAAACTATTGTAAGCAAAGGTCAAGGTGAGGTAAGTCATAATGAAAACAAAACGGTTAGTGTAGAATATAAACCTCGTGTGCCATACCCTAACACGAGAAGGAAAGACCGCTCAGACTAATAATTTGGTAAATTCCTTAAGCTTCTGAAAAAATTACACATTAACTTACAGTTTATTGAAGCTCTATCGCAGATGCCGAATGCAATGAAATTTTTAAGGGAGCTTTTAGCAAACAAGCGAAAATTGTACGAGGCGTCGCATGTGGAGCTAAACGTAGTTTGCTCAGCTATTCTATAGAATAAGCTACCCAACAAATTAAAAGATCCAGGGAGTTTTACAATTCCTTGCTTAATTGGTAGTTTAGATGTTAATAATGCATTAGCTAATTTAGGGGCAAGCATTAACGTCATGCCTTACAAAATGTTTAAGCAACTAGGTCTTGGGAAACCCAAATAGACTAGGATGAGCATTCAATTAGCAGATAAAACTATAAGAATTCCTAGGGGTATTATTGAAGAAGTACTAGTTAAAATCGATAAATTTATATTTCCCGTTGACTTTGTTGTTCTAGACATAGAGGAGGATAACAACACCCCTTTGATTTTAGGGAGGCCCTATTTAGAAACTGCTAAAAGAATTATTGATGTTGGCACAGGTAAGCTCACACTTCATGTGGGAGACGAAACAATCACCATTCAAGCTCGTAATCCTGGCAGTTTTACAATTCCTTGCTTAATTGGTAGTTTAGATGTTAATAATGCATTAGCTAATTTAGGGGCAAGCATTAACGTCATGCCTTACAAAATGTTTAAGCAACTAGGTCTTGGGAAACCCAAATAGACTAGGATGAGCATTCAATTAGCAGATAAAACTATAAGAATTCCTAGGGGTATTATTGAAGAAGTACTTGTTAAAATCGATAAATTTATATTTCCCGTTGACTTTGTTGTTCTAGACGTAGAAGAGGATAACAACACCCCTTTGATTTTAGGGAGGCCCTATTTAGCAATTGCTAAAAGAATTATTGATGTTGGCACAGGTAAGCTCACACTTCATGTGGGAGACGAAACAATCACCCTTCAAGCTCGTAATCTTGGCAACACATCAAAAATTGAAAGTGATTGTACAAACCATTCTAATGAAATTGAAAATATGGTGCATTCTACTTTGCAGAAAATGAGTTTGAAGGAAGTACATGAGCCATATTCCAGCAACAATATAGGACCTATTCATGAAGAACGAAGGCTACAAATAGAGGAGCTTGATGAATGGTGAACACATAAACTGAGAACACATGATAAACTAAAACTACGCCAGAACGAGCTCGATATCTCTCTAAATCAACTTAAGGTTGGAGATAAAGTCTTACTAGATGCCGCAAATCCTCAAATTGTCACTGACAGCCCGAATGAAGAAATCCCTCTTACGGTACTTAGTATTTTTCAATTCTGTACAGTCGAGGTAAGTCATCCCAAGTTTGACACTTTTAAGGTAAAAAACACTCGTCTAAAACCTTATTTTGATGAGATTGATAGCAGGAATGAGGAGTATAAACTCCTCGAACCACCATAACCATTCAAAGGAGAGGTAAGTCGAGCTTAGACTATAAATAAGTGCTTCTCGGGAGGCAACCCGAGCACTAGCTATATTACCTTCTTTAAATTTTAGTGATTAACACCTAACTTACTAACAGATCTCTTGAAATATAGGTTCACCACAGAGACACGGCCAAGCACACAGGCGTGCTTAGGACCGTGTGGAAACAGCGCAAAGATTTCCCCAAAACATGGGCTACGATAAATCGCCACAGCCGTGCGACATGGCCGTGGATGAACTTGCCAAAACAACACGGGCGTGCGACACGCCCGTGCCTTAAGACCGTAGTTGAAACTGAAAAACTAGCACGGGTATACGACACGCCCGTGTCTAACACCCATGGTCGAACCTGTCAAATTAACACGGGCGTGGGCCAGCATACGCGGGCGTGGGAGAAGTAAACGAAGCTAGACACGGTTGTGTGACATAGCCGTATGCACCAACACGCCCAAGGCACACGGGCGTGGGGCGAATGTCAGGCATGCCGAAATTAGGAAAAACCTGAAACACACGGGCTAAAATTAGGGCACACGGGCATGTCCCCTGGCCGTGTGGCCCAAAATCTATAAATACCCTGCACTATTCATTGTCTTCTTCACTCAAAAACCCTAACCCTTGTCGTAGCAATTCCACACAGCCTCCTTGCCATGCTCGTGCACTGCCTCTAACTCTATTTTTTACGCTCATTCTCCTCTTCTAGTTTTTATTCACTCTTTTCTCGTTTATTTTACTGATTTCTAAGGCTATTTATCATAATAATGTGCAATTTTTCATGTTACTTTCATATTTTTATCACTCAAATTTATATCTAGAATAATTATTATCTTTCTCATGTTAAATTTCTTACTCATTACATGATTTCTTTACTCCATTTGACTAGTTTTAAGTAAATATTCATGATTTCTCATGCTTTTTGTATTGACATTTTTGTTCATCCATACAATATTTTTTGCCAATTTTTTTTTTTAGTTATTCATGCTACTATCATGTAATACCACAAAAGTATGCTATAAATGGATTAGTTGAGTTAGACTTGTTAATTGTTGTGGCTAAAATTATTTATGATTTTTTACCTTAACTAAGACGAATTAATGGTTTTAATTGCAGGTTCAGCATGTCGTCTTCACGAGGAAAGAAAGCCTCCGTCCCCGCCTCAAAGAAAAGGAAGGGAGCGTCATCTTCCTCGGGCCCTACTGCGAAAATTTGCCACCCTTTCCTACAATTCCCCAACGGACCCCAAGAAGAATTTTTCCAAATACTACGGGCCTGACCTTTAATCGCGGGCCACTGTATCGACTGGGCTGCGGTAGAACAAGTTTAGTTGGCGGATGCAATTCGGGCCCTCCTTACCACCTATCCCTGGGACTTCTTCTTTGGGATCATCGAGCTGACGTACCTCGAGCTCACGATGGAACTGCGCTCGACATTCTATCTTCAGACCGTAATGACCAACCATGATGATCCTGACACGGTCCAATGTAGACTTGACGGTCTCGTACGCCAATTGAGCGTCCTAGAGTTTGGTGCAGCACTAGATCTTTACACAGAGGAGTTTCAAGAGGAGAACGATCTCGATACCCTCAACTGCCACATCCATTATTCTCCCTCGAAGTTTTGGAACGCCCTCGTACCACGTTTGGCTGACTACGACCCCCGTCGCTCCAAGGCATCAGCTCTTCCTCCATCTTTGACGTACTTACATTCTATTTTATCTCACACCTTGACAGGGCGGAGAGTGAGCACCAGCGTCGTCACCACTCACGACATCTACTACTTATGGTGTATGTCACACGGGCACGTCATCGACCTTTCCTACTTTATCGCCGTTGCCATTCGCCACCAGACGGAGCGACATCGGAGGGGTTCATCTCCATTGGCCCCTACGTGACTCGACTGGCACGGCACTTCGGACTCCTCGACACCGCGGCCCAAGAATCATCCCTTACAATCATTGGCCAGATGTCCCCACAAGGCATCTCGAGCATGCTTAGCATGAGGATAATCGAGAGGCACCGAGGAACCTACCCTCCCCAGTATCGTCTTGCCCAATCTACAGAAGGAAGCTCTAGAGGACATTACTGATGATGTCCCTCCATAGCACGAGGACCCACCATCCCAGCCACCACGCTCCCATCGTCCAGGTCATGCGGCGGCTTCATTTGCTGACATATCTGAGCGCCTCAATCGATTCGAGCAGCAGTGTTTTCAATGATTTAACAACATTGATGCTACTCTCCAGCAGATCTGTCAGCAGTTTCACATCTCATCGCCACCACCACCTCGCGAACCATCTGACTATGATGGTGATGTTTAATTTAATATTATCTTTATTTTTATTTTTCTTTCTATTTTTCTTTTTCTTTTTATTTCTATTTTTATTTTTATTTTCAATCTTTATTAATTTCGCTTTTAACATTTAAATATTATTTCCCTTTTGTTACTATCTTATATTTAGGTTTAATTAATTAATTTTAATCTCGGCCAATTCTTTATGAGTAATTATTCTTCCTAATATCCCCTAAAAAGTTCTTGATTTTATCACAATTATAAAGAGCTCCAAAGCCCATAATCACTTAGGAACATCAAACTCTATTGGAAAAGGTTTTCCACGACTGCCATGCCTTACTCGATAATGAGATATAATATTCTTTTGGCGCAGCACTTGTGGCACCCAACCTCTACCACCACCGGAGTATCCTCCTCCACCCTACACAACTCCAAAATAGGGAGTTCATTCATTTAACACTCAAGAAGTTTCAATTCTCTTCCTATCTTATGATTTTATATTTTTCTATATCTATCTTTGTACATTGAGGGTAATGTAAATCTTAAGTGTGGGGAGGTATTCATTTCATTATCCGAAAAATCCATGAATAGTGTTTTGTTCTCTTGTAAATCTATCATATCATGTTTAGGATGAATTTTGATTGACTTATGGTTTTTATTGATATATCTTGAATTAAAACATAGGCATTCATGCATTGATGATTTAAACTTTAAGACATTAGAAAATTAAGCATGATAAGTTGATCTTTAAGAATTTAAAATTTTTGGTTGTTTCCCCAAGTTTAGGTGTTATCTTGAATTGAATTCCACAAGTTTAAACATCAAAAAGCCATAATTTTTGTGAGATTTTTGAGCCTATAAAAGCATCTATTAATTCTTTCATGCTCACTTTCATTATTTTTTTGAGTGTGTCAATATCGAATTGTTATTCTAGAACTTGTCTGTTTATGCATGTCAAGACCATACTATTTGATTTGATATGTCAAGATGATAAAGGAACTTAGGATTAACCCATTCATGCCATGAAAAACCTACCTCCACGATTAACCCTTAGTAAACCCCTTTGAGCCTAACAAGCCATCCCTTGTATTACCCTTAATATTAACCCTTA
This sequence comes from Gossypium anomalum, assembly GCA_025698475.1. NCBI lineage: Eukaryota > Viridiplantae > Streptophyta > Magnoliopsida > Malvales > Malvaceae > Gossypium > Gossypium anomalum. The sequence continues at coordinate 30,137,969 of CM046961.1, forward strand.
ACCCATTATTGTTGAAATCCCCTAAATTAATTTGATCCCTATTTTTGTCGAGATTTGATTTGAATAAATTGCTTAGCTATGACTTGTTCTTAAAAAAAATATTATTATACATACTAGTAGTAGAAGTTTTCTATCTTTAAGTTTAAGTGTGTAAATTCCTTATTCTAAGAAGAAGCTCTGTTGTATGCAATTAATGATTAAATATTTTTTTAGTTAAGTAATTCTTCAACTCAATCTCGATCCTAACCTTTTCTTTCAGCTTGTGACCATACCCCCTAACCAAGCCTCGTTACAACCCTCTAAAGACCTTTTGATTGATTTTCATGCAAGCCTATGGCAATAACTATTCATATTGACTGATGAGTGTTGATTTCATTATCCTTAAACACTTCGAGTGATTTTAGTGAATCTTTAGTGAGGATGTTAAACTCTATGAGATTTCGAATCGATGGTAACTACTTAGATGAGGAGAGATGCCTAAGTTTTTTGTGATTAAAGACTCAACTTAGAATGTTTGAAGCTTTAATGTTCTTTTAGTTGGATTCTCAATGTATGATTACTTATGAGTTAGTTTGACATATTATTGGTAGGAATTATAAGTTGAGGAAAAGGAATTCTTAATTATGAGGAGAGGTTTTGCTTGAGGACAAGCAAACGCTTAAGTGTGGGAGTATTTGATAAACCTAATTTATACATATTTTTATCCCTCGCTTAACACGTTTATGAATGATTTCTCCTTAGATTTGGTGGATTTGATGCTCTTAATCCTTTAATTTCATGTTTTATACTTAGGTGAGCATAGGAGGACGAAAAGAACGAGAAACGAGCCAAAAACGGAGAAAATGGGCTGACAGGGGAAAACAACACGGCCTGAACTTCCTCACATGGGCAGAACACATGCCCATGTCAATCTAATAGGCTCGACCATAGCCCAAATCAACCTCAGCACGGGCGTGTTGATATCTCAGCCTCGACCACGGCCTAAAGTAATCGTACATGGCGTGTCCCTACCGAACCCTAGCCAAGTTCCATTCGAAAAAGGGCATGTTTTAGGGCTTTTAGGAATTCTAAAGCCTATTTAAACACCCTAGAAGAAGACTAAAAGGGAGACGGAGAATAGAGAGTAAGGAATTACTTCAAGGAAGCCGATTGATCCATCTTAGAAGCCAGATTCATCATCAAGACTAAAGATCTCTCCTTAATTTCCCTTCAGGAGTTTTTGGTTTTCTTTATGTTTTGTATTCTTTATTATTCTGAGATATTTTCTTATTTAGTTATGAACTAAAACCCCTAAATACCTAAGAGGGATGAAGCCTAAGACGAATCTTGTTATTATTTTCTAAATCGTATGATAAATATTTGACTTGTTCTTAATTATGTGTTCTTAATTCTTGTTTTGGTATTTCAGGATATCGATTCAAGTTAATGCTCTTAGTTAGAAGATGAATGGACCCTGGCTAAGAGTGACTTTGTCGTAATTAAGTGGAGTTGATTGCGTGCCTAGAGATAGGGTGACAAGATTTTGTCAGATTAGGGTGAAACCTAATAAGGGGATCCATAGATCGAGTTAATGCAACCTTAGGGTGTTAATTAGAGAAAAGTCTCAATTATTCAACCTAGGGATTAGTCGTTATTAGTCTTGAATAGGGATAATAACATAACTTAAGGATCTCTACGAAACAAGTTAAATGAATAAATTATCCGGTTCGGAGCCAAACAAGTACAGTCTAGGTGGATTTTTCCTTAGGTATTGTCCTAAATCAATCATTTTTCCCAAAAGTAATTCCCCAATTCTATTTTCTGCAAGTTCTTAGTTTAGATAATTAGTTAGTTAAAACAAACCCCTTTATTCTTAGGCTAGATAATAAAAAGACAGTCATTACTAGTACTTTTAGTCTTTTGGGGTTTGACAATCCAGTCTTGCTAAAGTTATACAACTGGTCGATAGGTACACTTGCCTACATCGTGATAATAGTTAGTTCAAGAACGATTAATTATAAATTTATAAAACTTATCACGGAAAATCACGATTAACTTTGCCTGTAGAGTCTACTGAATTTGTGATTAGAGTATCGAACCCCTTAGGCAAATATGTTTTGGTTGACAAATTTGTAAGAATTGCCCGTTAATGAATTAGGATTTCTTTTTTTTGGCTAATTTAATGTTGTTCCCATTTGATAAATTTGATGTGATTTTGGGTATGGATTGGCTAACGATACATGATGCTATAGTGAATTGTAGATGAAAGATAATTAAACTGAAATGTCAGAATAATGAGACTATTAGAATTGAATCTGATGATCTGAGTAGTTTGCCAGTTGTGATCTCGTCTATGTTAGCTCAAAAGGTTGTGAGAAAGGGGTGTAAAGCATATCTTGCTTTTGTACTTGATGCGAAAGTGACAGAAACAAAGATTGAATTAGTACCAGCTGTATGGGAGTATCCAAATGTATTTCCCGAAGAGTTTGCAAGTTTACCACATATCAGAGAGGTTGAGTTTGGTAGTGAATTAGAACTGGGTTTACCACCTATCAAAGAGGTTGAGTTTGGTATTGAATTAGAACTGGGAACAACGCCAATATCGATAGATCTATATAGAATGGCTCCGACAGAGTTAAAAAAATTGAAAGGTCAGTTGCAAGAGTTGACAGATAGAGGTGACAGATAGAGGTTTTTCTAGACCTAGTTTCTCTCCCTGGGGTGCACCAGTGTTATTTGTGAAAAAGAAAGATGGCATGATGAAAATGTGTATACACTATCAACAACTCAACAAAGTGACGATTAGGAATAAATACCCTTTGCCATGAATAGATGATTTGTTGGATCAGTTAAAAGGGGCAACAATTTTTTTTCAAAATTGATTTGAGATCGGGTTATTACCAGTTGCAAGTTAGAGATTCAGATGTGCCAAAGACTGCATTTAGAACAAGGTACAAACACTACGAATTTCTTGTTATGCCTTTCGGACTAACAAATGCACCTGTTGTTTTTATGGACTTGATGAACTAGATTTTCAGGCCATACTTAGATTGATTCATAGTTGTGTTTATTGATGACATTTTGATTTACTCTCATGATGAATCTGAGTATGCTGAGCATTTGAGAATCGTGCTACAAACTTTGAGGATCAATAATTGTTTACAAAGTTTAGCAAATGTGAGTTTTGGTTACGAGAGGTTGGTTTTCTAGGACATATAGTTTCAACCGAGGGTATCCAAATTGATCCGAGCAAAATTTCTATGATTATAGATTGGAAGCCTCCGAGAAATGTATCCGAAGTCCGTATTTTTCTGGGACTAGCTGGCTATTATAGACGATTTGTGAAAGGCTTCTCAATGATTATGAATTCGATGACACGATCACTTCAAAAAGATGTTAAATTTGAGTGGTCAAAAAAGTGTCAGCAGAGCTTCGAGCAGTTGAAAGCATTATTGACAGAGGCACCGGTGTTAGTTCATCCTGAGTCGGGCAAAGAATTTGTAGTCTTCAGTGATGCATCGTTAAATGGCCTGGGTTGTGTTTTTATGTAGGAAGGCAAAGTTGTAGCTTATGCCTCGAGACAGTTGAAGCCACATGAAAAGAAATATCCGACACACGATCTAGAGTTAGCCGCGATAGTGTTCGCATTAAAAATTTGGCGTCATTACTTGTTTGGTGAGAAATGTCATATTTATACCAACCACAAAAGCTTGAAATATCTAATGACTCAGAAAGATTTGAATTTGCGGCAGCGAAGATAGTTAGAATTGCTAGAAGACTATGAATTAGTGATTAACTATCATCTAGAGAAAGCAAACGTAGTTGCTGATGCTTTGAGCCGGAAGTCCTTATTTACTTTACGTGCTTTGAACACAAAATTAGCTTTGTCTGATGACGGTTCGATAATAGTCGAGTTCAAAGCGAGATCGTTATTTCTATAGCAGATTTGTGAGGCTTAAAAACTTGATAATGAATTGCAAGCAAAAAGAACTCAGTGTGAGTCGACTTCTGATTCAGAGTTTCGAATACGGCCTGATGACTGTTTGATGTTTCGTGATAGAATATGTGTACCAAAAAATTCTGAAATCATTCAGAAGATTCTAAACGAAGCACACAATAGTTGTTTATCAATACATCCGGGAAGCTCGAAAATGTATAACGATTTGAAATAGATTTATTAGTGACACGACATGAAATGAGATATCTCAGAATTTGTTTTGAAATGTTTGATTTGTCAGCAAGTCAAAGCTGAGCATCAAGTGTCGTCAGGTTTATTACAACCTATTATGATTCCTGAGTGGAAGTGGGAGAGAGTAATAATTGATTTTGTATCAGGTTTACCCTTATCTCCAAGAAAGAAAGATACGATCTGGGTTGTTGTTGACAGATTGACAAAATCAGCTCATTTCATTCTAGTACGTACAGATTATTCACTTGATAAATTGGCTGAGTTGTATATCTCAGATATTGTTCGATTACATGGAGTGCCATTATCTATTGTTTCGGATAGGAATCCGAGATTTACTTCGCGATTTTGGAAAAATTGCAAGAAGCTTTGGGTACAAAGCTGCATTTTAGAACTGCATGTCTCCCGCAAATGGATGGTCAATCCGAATGAGTTGCACAGATACTTGAGGACATGTTGCATTGTTGTATTCTTGAGTTTGAAGGTAGCTAGGAGAAATATTTACCGCTGATTGAATTTGCTTACAATAATAGCTTTCAATCGAGTATGAAGATGGCACCATACGAAGCTCTATACAGTCCTAAATGTCGAACTCCATTGTATTAGGCTAAGCTTAGCGAAAATAAGATTCACAGGGTTGATCTGATCAGAGAGACTAAAGAAAAATTGAAAGTAATTCACGATAGTTTAAAAGCAGTTTCAGGTCGATAAAAATTGTACGCAGACTTAAAACGGAAAGATATGGAGTTTTAGATCGGGGATAAAGTGTTCTTGAAAGTTTCACCGTGGAAAGAGATATTACGGCTTGGTCAGAAAGGGAAATTGAGTCCGAGATTCATCAAACCGTATGAAATTACTGAACGAGTTCAGCCAGTAGCATATCGGCTATCTTTACCGTCTGAGTTAGAAAAGATACATAATTTGATTTACGTATCGATGCTTTGATGTTACCAATCCGACCCCTCACACGTTATTTTTCCAAATGAAGTTGAAATACAGTCAGATTTATCATACAGTGAAGAACCAATTCGAATTTTAGCTTGTGAAATCAAAGAGCTGAGAAAAAAGATAATTGAATTAGAAAAAGTATTATGGCATCGGCACAGGGTTGAAGAAGCAACTTGGGAACTGAGGATGCTATGAGAAAATAATACCCGAACCTATTCCCTGGCAAGATTTTCGGGAACGAGAATCCCTAACGGGGGAGAGTTGTAATAGCCTGGTTTTAGCTGAATTGAAATAGTGGTTTTGGAACCACAAATATAATGTTGGAAAATTATTTTAATATTATTTTTGGTATTTACAGCATGTTATTTGATATGAGTGAGAATTTTGTGAGTTCATTTTATCGTTTGAATAGTCAATTTGATGAAAGGAATTAAATCGCGTAAAATGCAAAAGCAGCGTTCTACTTGTTAAAGGTGTTTAATTGCTATGATTTAATAAATAAAAGGTCCTTATAATGTTATTAGTCCATGATTAGTGTAAGTGGACAATTATGGCCATCCATTATATGTTTTCATATGTTTATAATTAAGGTTAATTTTGGTATTTGATAATTAAAAGTTAAGTTAATAAAACAAAATGAAATTATGTTCATATTATCATCTTCCACCATCGAAAATTCATATTTTAAGAAGCCATTGAAGCTTTCTAAGGTTCGACTATTGCATGGTCTAATTGGTAAGTAATTTTTGCTCGGTTTTTGATAATTTCTATGTTTTTGTAGTCGTTGCAGCTCAATCTAGCTAGCCCGTATCTTAGATTTTGAAACTGTTAATGATTTTGAGAGTTGCCATTGTTGAACCTATGTGTTCTTTGATGTTTAATGTTGAAATATGAATTTTTGATGATAGATTTTTATGTTTTGTAAAGTGATTTTTGATGAAAATGCATAATAGGGATTAAATTGTGAAATATGCAAATTGAGTGGTTAAAATATGAAACAAATGAAATTTTTGGGCTGCTAGGGACCTATGAATAATTTGGCCAAGCTTGGGTTTATTGAAAATATGTGAATTTTGTGTATTTGTGAATTAGGGACTAATTGATTAAATGTGAAAATTTAGGGGCTAATCTGTAAATAAGCCTAAATGTATGTCTTGGACTAAATTGAATGAATGGTTGATTAAATAAGTTAATTTTGAATATATTTAGATCAAGAAAAGAGGGATCTGGAATTAGATTAGGGGAAAAGCAAGGTTATCGAGTAGTTGATCCGATCTATCAATTCTGAATATAAGGTAAGTTCGTACGTGGTAATTTCATTATAAAAGTATGTTAAAAGCTTTGATATTGCATAAAATGTGATTATGAGATTATGGATAATGTTTGAATTTTGAAAATGACTTTACGAATGTATTCGATGATAGAAACAGAAAGTGTGAAATCTCGGTTGAACTTTAGTAATAGATTTGGATACTAGTGTCATGTTATTAGATGATAAGTTGAGTTGGCTTAGGGCCATGATATTAGCACTTCGGGTGCAAGTTATACTAATTTGGCTTCGGGCCATGCATATCAGATGATTTGGCTTCGGGCCATCATAATTATTCTTTGGATAAGTTACCTTGATTTGGCTATGGGCCATGGTATAGGTACTTATCGTATGAGTCTATTAAGTATCCAATTTCTATTTCAAATGGTTCAACGGGTAAATAAGTGATGTGGTTGAGAAAGAGGTTAGTACGAGGCGATACAAGTATGTACAAAACCTATTCGAGTACTAAATAGAGAAAATTCAAGGAGATGGTATTTGATCATGTTTTGAAACATGTGAAAGGTTTGTAGTTAATGTGAAATTGGTTGATTTATATCTATTGGATGAATGTGAAATTGGTTGATTTATATCTATTGGATGAATTAAGTTATTCACATACGAATTACTAAGCTATGAAGCTTACCTCATGTTATTTTTTATGTTTTATAGTGAATCAAGGCTAGCTCGGATTCGGAAGTCGTCGGGAACATCATCACACTATCGGACATCTATTTGGTACTTTTGAGTTGAGTATTTATGGTATATGGCATGTATAGGCTAGATGAGTTATTTTGGTTGTGATTATAGCCCTAAGAGTTGGCTTGTAAATGATGTTAAAGTTGATGTGTGTTTGGCTAATAGAAATGGCTTGTAAATATATATATTTTGGTTTATATATATAGCCATGAGTGATGGCTTATTTTGGCATGTTTGGTATGTGTATGGTTAATTGAATTATGGAGTTTAAATGTTTGAGAAATGCTTTGATGAAGTATGATTTTAAAAGTTGAGTTGATAAGTATTTGGTTAGGTAAAGGGCAGTTAATTGAGTATTGAATTTGGTTGAAATGGATATTGTATGAATTGTGCTTTTGGTTGATGATTTTGGCTGCCTAATTAAATGATGAAATGGTACTATTTTGGTTGTTTAGGTGAGCATTAGTTGGGGTGGCAAATTGGCCTTACAAATTACCTATTTTTGTCCACACGGACAGAGACATGGGTGTGTGTCTAAGCCATGTGTGACACACGGTCATGTTACACGGCCGTGTGTCCCCTAGAGTTGATTTTAAAATGAAGTCAGTATGCGCCACACGGTCTCACACATGGGCGTGTGACTGGCCGTGTGGTACAAGTCAATATACTCCCTAATTGGCACGGCCTAGCATATAGGCGTTTGACTTGGCCGTGTGGCATAAGTCAGTATATCCTCTAGTTTTCACACGGTCTAGCACACGGATGTGTGCTTGGCTGTGTGATACAAGTTAGTATGTATGCCCTGTTCCTACACGGCCTGAGACACGAGCGTGTCTGGAGTCGTGTGAGGCACACGGCCTGTTCACACGGGCATATGACCCCTGTAAGGTTGAAATTTTTCTAAGTTTCCAAAATTTTTCTAAGTTTCTAAAATTTTTCGTATGATATCGGTTTAGTCTCGCACCACTTCTAAAGCATGTTTAAGGCTTCGTAGGCCCTTATAAGGGACAATGTGATTGTGTTGAATGATTTATGAGAATGAATGCTTTATGGTTGATAAATGTATGCCATATGTTGTGAATTGATTAGTAATACCTTGTAACCCTACTCCGGTGACGGATACGGGTTAGGGATGTTACATGAGGATTACTTCTAGGAATGAGATTATTGTGATTGGAGAGCGTCAGAATTATCTGACAAATGTGATTTTTGCCTTGGTAGCAGAGAAGTTAGTCCGTAAGGGGTGTGATGCCTACCTTTTATACATCTTGGACATGAATGTGGATAGTACTGCACTGCAGAACGTTTTCTTGACATTTTTCTTGAGGAGCTTCCTGGTCTACCTCCTGAACATGAGGTCGAGTTTGGAATTGAGTTGCTACTTAGGACGGCACCGGTGTCCATTGCAGCCTATTGCATGGCACCTAAAGAACTCAAGCAGCTTAAGGCTCAGTTACAAGAATTGTTCGATCATGGCTTTATAAGGCCAAGTATGTCACCATGGGGAGCTTCGGTCCTTTTTATGATAAAGAAAGCTAAAGCTATGAGGCTGTGCATCGATTATCGTCGGTTGAACAAGTTGACTATGAAAAATAAGTACCCATTGCCGAGGATCAATGATCTATTTGACCAATTCTGAGGTGCTACAATCTTCTCTAAGATCGATATGAGGTCAGGATACTCTCAGTTGCAAGTGAAAGAGATTGATGTACCGAAAAATAATTTCAAAACTCAGTATGGGCACTGTGAGTTCTTAATGATGCCCTTCGGTCTTACGAATGCTCCTGCCACGTCTATGGACTTAATGAATAAGATCTTTCAACCCTATCTTGATCGATTCATTGTAGTCTTCATTAACGATAGCTTGATCTACTCCAAGTCTAAGTTAGAGTATGAAGATTACTTGAGGTTGGTCCTTCAAACCTTACGTGAGGAAAAGTTGTATACGAAGTTCAGTAAGTGCGAGTTTTGGCTTTAAGAGGTGATATTTTTAGGACACGTAGTATCTGCTGAAAGTATTCGTATGGATCCAAAGAAAATCGAGACTATCATAGATTTGAAGCAGCCTAAGAATGTTAGTGAGATTCAGAGTTTTCTCAGACTTGCTGGCTATTATAAGAGGTTTGTGGATGGATTTTCGCTAATTGCGGCTCCAATGACTAAGTTGTTGAGAAAGACTACACCGTTTAAGTGGACCAATGAGCAGCAAGCTAGTTTTGAGAAACTTAAGACAGTTTTGACTCAAGCACCAGTGTGGATTCAACCTGAGTCTGGGAAAGGTTACGTGGTCTATACTGATGTGTCCCATTCTGGTCTTGGATGCGTGCTGATACAAGATGGGAAGGTTGTAGCATACGCTTCGAGGTAACTCAAGCCACATTAATGCAACTATCCAACGCATGATTTAGAATTGGCTGCTGTGGTATTCGTATTTAAGATTTGGAGGCAATATCTTTATGGGGAGAGATGAGTCGTCTATACAGATATAAGAGTCTTAACTATCTCCTCACCAAAAGGGGTTGAACTTAAAATAGAGGCATTGGATCAAGCTTTTAAAATATTATGACTGTACCATCGAGTACCATCCGGCTAGGGCTAATGTTGTGGCGGATGTGTTGAGTAGGAAGTCTATGTCTGAGTTGAGGGCAATGTTCGCTAAGTTGAGTTTATCTGATAATGGTGGTTTGCTTGCGGAGTTTCAAGTGTGACCAACTTTGATTGAGGAGATTAAGCTGAAACAGATTTCAGATTCGTCCTTAGAGCCCCATGTGAAACTTGTTAAGGAGGGTAAGACTTGATATTTTGCTTATAATTTTGAAGAAATCTTGTGTTATCGTAGAAGTTTCTGTGTGCCTTCTAATTTGGAGTTGAAGCAATCTATACATCAGAAAGCACATAATAGTTCTTATGCTATGCATCCTAGAGGTATTAAGTTGTATAATATATTTGTGAGTTGAATTAGTGGCCAGTATTGAAACGTGATGTTACAGACTTTGTGGCTAGATGCTTGATGTGCTAACAAGTCAAGGCTGAACACCACTTCCCTTCAGGTTTGCAACAGCCTATTCAAGTTCCTTAGTGGAAGTTGGAGCATATCACCATGGATTTTATTAGTGGATTACTGTTGATGTTGTCTAAGAAAGATTCTATTTGGGTAATTGTGGATCGATTGACGAAATCCACCCATTTCTTACCTATGCGCACTGATTATTCATTGCAAAAGTTGGTAAGGTTGTACATCACTGAGATTGTGAGTCTTCATGGGGTACTAGTGTCTATCATTTTCAATAGGGATCCTCATTTTACGTCACGATTTTGGAACAGTTTACATGAGGCACTCAGCACAAGATTAAATTTCAGTGCTGCTTATCATCCACAATTTGATGGGTAGTCTGATAGGGTTATCCAAATTCTCGAGGATATGTTGCGAGGTTGTGTAATCGAATTTTAAGGTAATTGGGAAGAGCATTTACCGCTTGTAGAATTTGCTTATAACAATAGTTTTCAGTCGAGCATTCAAATGGCTTCGTATGAGGCACTGTATGGGCGCAAGTGTAGGACACCTTTGCATTGGACAGATTTGGGAGAAAATAAAGTGTTGGGACCAGATTTAGCTCAAGAAACGGAGAACAACATGAAGATTATTTGGGATAGATTGAAAGCTACATCAGATCAACAGAAGTCCTACTCTGACTTGAAGTGGAGGGACATTGAGTATAATGTAGGTGTCGAAGTCTTCCTTAAGGTTTCACCTCAAAAGAAGGTATTGATATTTGGTCATAAGGGGAATTTAAGTCCAAGATTCATTGAACCTTATCGCATCATTAAGAGGATTGGACCAGTGGCTTATCAGTTAGAGTTACCTCTAGAGTTGGATCATATTCACAATATGCTTCATGTGTCCATGTTGCGACGTTATCGATCTAACCCTTCTTATGTGATTCAAATAGGAGATATTCAGGTCCGTTCTGATTTGACATTTGAGTTGAAACCCGTGTAAAGCGTTGATCATGATGTTAAAGTTTTAAGAAGGAAGCAAGTTCCGCTTGTGAAAGTGTTGTGGAGAAATCATGATTCAAGTGAGGCAACTTGAGAACCTAAAGATTTGATGCAGTAATAATATCTTCACCTATTTCGACCAGTAATTTCTAGGACAAATTTTCCTTTAAAAAGGGTAGAGTTGTCACATCCCATTTTCTTAATTAATTTAATTTAGTAAAAAGGGTGAATCTGCTAACTTTTATGTCTTAAAATTATTCGCGCATTATTAAAAACAATGAAGTGTTGTGGCTTAGTGGTAGGAAGCTCATTAGCTATCTTTGAGGTCTCTGGTTTGAACCCCTTTGTGCACATATTTTTTTATTTAATTTTTGCACATTTTTAGCATGTGCTAGCTAGCCTTGCACATAGGAAGGATTCCTTTCGTCCATTAGTAAGTCAAACTTGCCTTTTTAAAATAAAATACATCCCCCTTTTCCCTTATTGTCTCATTCCCTTGCCAAAAACTCTTCTCTTGCCATAAGCTTGTGGTGTATCAAACTTGGTCATGGTTGACCAGGCTATACCACCCATTGTATTGTCCATCACCCCCATTTGCACCTTTGTCTCTATTTTTTACATTTTCTTCCCTTTATTTTTCTCTCTTTTTGGCCACCACAACCACCACCATTTTCTTTTCAACACCATGAGCTTATTTGCACCACTATATCACCATTGTCCACAACCAACATTCCCTCTCTTTTCCTTTTGGTGTCCCCTCCCCTCTTTCATTATGCGCTGTTGTGCCCACTGCTGCAACCACCGTGGGTTACCTTATCCTCCACTAATTTCTTCAATTCCCTCTCTTTCTCCTTTCTTTTAATTAAAAGTGACCAAACCCCTTCGCTAATTGTATTTTGCAGCACCATTGGACAATCACATCCCCGTAGTCGGACCACCGTAGAGTCGTCGCTGCCATCAAACCACTATTGACGCCACCGGTGACCAATTTCTTTTTTTTGTTTTCTTTTTCTCATGTCGATTACCCTAGGGACTAAAACACATATTTTCTTTTCTTTTATTCGATTATTTTAGATTATCCAACCATTGATTTCTCTCCATTTACATTCCTTCGATCCTCCTGTAACGAAACAAGTGTAAGTGGAGTTTGGGATTGAAAATACTTCATCATAGAATTTTGTGACATGGTCAAATGGTACAGGGCCAAAATATTTCGTATTTTATTATTACTATTTCGAAAATCATTAGTATTAATACAATATTGTGTTAACATGAAGGACTGATTAACAATCCTCTGAGAAATCAATAGTGAAACATCGTGAGAGTGATGGATCCGAATATTCAAATTGAGGGTAAGTATTGGTGAGATTTTCATATTAAATCTCGTAATAAAAGCCATATTATTTGAATAGATCATGACTAAAATAGGTTAATTGTGTGTTTAGATTTGCAATCAAGACTAAACCTAAATGAAACTTCTACAATGGAGAAAATAGTTTAGATTTACATTAAGGTGTAGGATTTAACTCTCATTTTAAGTGATGTTTAATATTACTATTTAATTAAAATTGTATTTAATTAATTAATGTGTCAGTACCTTATGAACTCACGTGGAGTTGAAAAACTCAATCGAAGAGGAAAGCAAGTAAGTGACCTAAACTATTAAGTGATGTGAAAATCCATGATTTCTGATATGTGATGTATGTAATGTTGATCTCAACTATATGTTATGTGATGATCTAAACATGTGATATATGTGTATGTGTATGTTAAAGTTCATGTTTTAATGTAAATATGTATATTAAAGCACGCTAAAGTGAAAACTATGTGATATGTGAAAACGTGAGCATGATACATGCATATGTGTAAAAATCGAGAAATATGAGTTATGAGCATGAATATGTGAAAAATGTGAAAAGTGAAACATATGTGTTTAAATGGTCATATCGCATGCATGGGGTGGGATTGTGAAAGAAGGAAGCTATGTGGCAATTTAACTGCAATTATGTGGTCGTTATCGGAAATTATGTGGTGGTCTATCTACGATGTGCTATGTGACCGTTCATCGGTATCTATGTGGTGCCTTGTTCACAAACTGGAGTGTTATTGGATGGACAAGTTCTAGGGAGCTCAATATTGGTATGTAGCGGAGAGGGGTAGGAAATCCTATATTTTTGCATTGTTCATAAGCATGCCATGTTTGATTCAATAAATGAAATAATATATGAATTTTGTGAAAAATGCCTTGTGATATTTTGATATGTATGTTTTAAAATAAGTGTTTGTTTTGATCCCACATTAAGCCTTTTAAAGCTCACCCAAGGTATTTGTGTGTCTCAGGTAATCCTCGTACTTAAGGCTCAGATTTGGATCTTCAGAGGGGCTCTCGGTATAATATGTTTTCGTGATTAAGGATTTTGGAAATGGTTTAGTGTTTTATAGACTTTTTGAACTTCTTTTGGACTTTTATTATGGACTTTAAATTGGGTTTCTTTAAATGGTTTTGGGACTTTAAATTTTATATCATAAACTGTGGTAAGGGACTTTTTTTTTGATTTAATAAGGTATTATTCATGAATTGTTTTTATGTGATTTCTAAAACAATCAAAGAAATGTTTCAATTATTATTTGCCATTGCAAATATGGGTTTTAAAAACTAATTTAAATTTTAAATAATTTTAATTGTAAAAGAACAGATAACTCTAAAATGAAAAGTACAAGATGTTTTACAAAATCAAACGTTTTCAAAAGTTAAGTGAATTTTCTATTAAAAATAATTTTGGCAATCTTTAAGGCTCATGTAATCGCTCAGGTTGGGCCATAGCTTCTAGGCTCGGTTTTAAGGGTTACAAGTATCGATTCATATGTATTTAACTTTGAAATTTTGCGAAGTGGTCTAAACGCTTGGATTTTTAACATGGTAAGTTACATTGATGAATGTTGAGCATGATTTAATGATGATTAATGTTTGTACATCTTAAAACCTATGCAAATGTTAAGAATAACATGTGTCGGCTTTAATAAAATGAACACTGTAATGTACAAGTAGTGAGACGGTGATGTGGCATATATATATTCGGGGTCAATGATCGGGTTAGGTTTAGGGTGTTACATTTGGTGGTATCAGAGGTCTAGGTTCATTAAGCTTAGACCTAGGTGATTGTTATATGCTTGGAGTTCCAAAACTCATTATTCTAATCTCTCTGCTTTCTTGAATTTGTTGATATAACTCTAATTGAATTGCGTGGAATTGGTTGACATGTCTTTGATTGAATTACATGTGGGGTAGGAATGGGAACACATTGCCTTTAATCCTAAATTTTTCTTATAGGAATGAGACTTGGATCATTTCCCGCCACTCACACCAATCATTTGTTTGTTTGTATGCTAGATTATTAGATATGCTTTCCAGACGTGTTAATGTGAGAGTAAGCGCTCAAGATGATGAAACATCCTCTGTACCTCCTATGCCACCACTAGAGTGAACATACCTAATTAGGGTGTAGGCCCTCTAATGGTAGCTATGATAGGAACATTTCAGTGGATTGCAAGTGTTAACCTTATTCCTACACCTTTTAATTGAGGTTTGCCGCTTGAACATATTCGGGCATTAGATGGTAAAGAATTTTTTGGAGTGCAAGGTACTGATCTGACCGTTGCTGAGTATTGGTTGGAAGAAGTTGAAAGGATCCTCAAGCAGATGTCCTATTCTAATAAGGAAAAGTTGGGTTGTGTTGTGTCCTTACTCGATGATGAGGCTCATTGTTGGTGGAATACGGTTAGGAGAGGTACCATTTCTGCTATGTTGACTTGGAACTACTTTCTCTAGGTTTTTAAGAGAAATTTTATAGGCAAGTAGTTTATGGAGGCTCGTAAGAGTAAGTTTCTAGATTTGGTTCAGGGTGATTTGTCAGTGACTGACTATGAGGCTAAGTTGTGTGACTTAGTCAATATGCTCCTGAAATGATGTTTTCTGAGAGGGACCATTATAAGAGGTTTCATTTTGGGCTTAATCGTGATATTTGGGTTTACTTGGTAGCTCAAAATATAGAAATGTTTGATGAGCTAGTTGAGAGAGTTAAGGTAGTTTTGGAGACCTTAGCTAAGCTACCTCGTTCTATGGTTACTGAGTTTGTAAGAGGACTTCTGATGGTGCATCTACTCGACTGCCTATAAGAGTGTCTCAACCAAGTTAGTCTAGACAATAGAGTAGTGCGGTGGTTAGTGCTAGTGGTTCGACGGGTGGTTTTGGATGGTCGCTTTGTACACACTGTGAGTATAGGCATTTTGCAGAGTGTCGTAAGTTGACATGTGGATGTTTTAAATGTGGTTCGAGTAGAGTTGAGGTTTCACAGACTCAAAGCTCGAAATCTTCTTTTGCACCTACTAGAGGTTGTGGTAGAGGTAGTAGGAGACTGATTGGACAACAAATTGTTTCTCGTACTATAGTTAAACAAGTTAAGTCTAGAGGTCTTGCATTTGTTGCGAATACTCCACAGCTTGACGTTTCAACCCACAGCTCGTGTGAGCAGGCCCATTTCACAGCTCGTGTGAGTAACGATGTAAAGGAAAGATTATAGTTATACGTTTAAGTACACTTCGTGTGAGCTTTCCCAAGTATCCGATAATATTCTAGAGGGTTCAATAGGCATATGAAGGAATTGAAAAGGTAAGTTTCCAAACGGAATAATGCATATGCTCATGAAAAGGTGAATGAATCCAATGATGTACATTCATGTAGAAATGGCTTACCTTATATTTAATGCAAGCAAGTTATGTAATAATGCACTAACTTGTGTATTGTTGATGATGATGCTTAGGCTTTTGCCAGTTTGTGATTGGAATGCATTATGCTTATACTTAGTGTTAATTTGATGAAATGGTAAGTTATGTTCCATGTTCTATGAACTTACTAAGCATTATGTGCTTTCGTAGTTTTCTTTCTCATGTTTTATAGATTATTGAAAGCTCAAAGTTGGTCGAAGACCTATCACACTATGCAACATAAATTTCGGTAGTTTTTGATGTTTTAGCCAATGTTATAATGGCATTTATAGGTGGACTTATAATGATGTTTAATTAAATGCTTAAATGTTGATTTGGTATATATAAGTTGATTTGTTTGGTACATTTGATGCCTTATTAGTTTGTGTTAATATGGTTATGTTGTTGCATATTTGAATGGCTCAAATGGCATGATTTTGTGATGGAATGGTAATAGTCAAATTGTGGCTTATTTGGTGAGTTCTGAAGTTAATAGTTGATGAATGAAAAGTGGTAAAGTTTGCATATTTAGGTAAGTTTGGATGTTTACAATTGAGGTGTCTTTTATGGAATATTGGTTTATTGTTTTTGGACTATTGAATTGGTCATTTCATGTAAGTTTTGGTCATTTCAAGGGATAAATATTCTTAAGGTTGGCTTGAAAAGCTCAATCGGTCTAAACAAAAGTTTGCCTAAATCATTTTCAAAATCCCATGCTTCCTAAAATTTCGCCTCAAGAAATTTGTAAGTCAATTCTAGAGACTAAATTTTCATGCATGCTTAGCTTTCCTAATGAAATAAAAATTTATGGTTCAATTTACATACTTTATTAAGAGTAACATTTATGTCATAATTAAGTAACATAGCAATTATTGATATAATAGAATTTTATTTGTACTGAACTTTAGCATAATTAACAAAAATTCAAATTTTTGAACCAAATATAACTTAATCATAATTATAAGAAAAATATATTCTGAAAAAAATCAATTTTTGGCCCCCTACTTAAGATGAACAATATCCTCATTGTTAAAAACAATAGATAAAATGAAAATATAGAAGTGAATAGATACTGTACACCATGTGGGATCCCAGGAAAAGGACGTAAGTCAAATTTGACTGCTTAAATACCAAGCTTATCCTAGACAGACTCAATTCTAGACATGTACATATCTATTGTCAGATTTCTTATTTTTCAAATTGGTTAATTTTATTAATGCAACCTCTTGTTTTATTATGCGAGAAATAGAAATATCCTAAAAGATTCTAAGCCTAAAAACTTAAAATATCCTAAGAAATAAAATAAAGTGAAGTAAAGAAAATATCCCCCATTTTTTATTTATTTGCAAACCCCTCAAAATCCAACCCATCTTTTGTTTCGTCATCCTTGTTTTTACTCAAATGGCCTCATTCCTTCTTCGACATTGGAGTCCAGGGATCGAATATGAAGTCTAAAAATTCATGCTAAAAAAAAAAAACATGTTGTGAAAGATTTTCTTAAAAGCATCTCTAATTGAGTTATCTTGTATTTTTTAGCATCTCTAATAAGATTATTGTTGTCACTGCATATGCTACATTAAATCCATCATCTTTGATAGCCTATCTTGAAGATTTGGGCTCGATGAATGAGTTCTAAACATTAGGGTTGCCATGTCAGGTTCAAAATCTGTTTCAATTGGCTCTGTCAAGTTAGGAATTTCAACTGGCTATACTCGTTCTGATTCTATAGGAACTTCATCTACTTCAGCTACAAAACAAGATTTCTAACAAAAATCACTTAGGCTACAAGTCACCCTTTTTATACCATATTAAACCACATCAAAAGCAAGTCAAAACAAGCCCAAATCCTATGTGCCTAACTAATATGTCAAAATTGACACCTCAATTCATAATTTTAATCTAATCAAATGAGTATACACACAACAATATCAATATGCCTTTAAGGCACCTTAACCATTTTCATTATACAAAACGCAACCAAAAGAACATAAAAATACCAATTCAATAGTCACTAAATGATATATTCATCTTCAACTTCTCAAGCACCAATTAACCATTCAATCAATCTCCAACATTAAGTATTAACTTACCAAAACATCTCTAAACATAACCTAAATGTATATCATCCATCATTCACATCCAAGCATCAATCAAAACACAATGCATATCGTGATATTATCTCCCATCTATTTGAACATTAGGCATAAAAACAAAACAACCTAACAAGTCATCAGCAAAAAACCATTAACATCACATGCATAAATATATATATATATATATATATATATATATATATATACATATCCTTCAAAATGACAAACAAACACATAATGACCATTATAAGTATAAAAACATTCCTAGGTACATTTCAAGACCAAAAAGAATAATTCACCAACACTTGAGTTTAGGATTACAGCTGGATGCTAATTCGACAATCGATTCTTTAAGTACCTAGCCTGTGTATAGAAAATAAAATTGTACACTGAGTATAACTCAATGGTATTTCTATAATCCAAACATTAAAACATAATACATGTCATAAAAATGCTTAAGTTAAATAAAGATGATATGCAATACAAAGTCCAATATGCCAATTCATAGAGTCATTAACCTAAATTCAACTCATTTTACTAATATTAAGATATGGCTATCATATTTCATGAATCATTTAATAGCATAACACTTATAACGACAAATTCTATATCAATTTCTAATCTCACAAATTCATTAATCATAATCATTCAATATTCACAGTTTATTTCCATTTCTCATCACTTTCCATTTCAATATCAAATACCTCAATTTTTACCATTTATTTCCCTATTAACACAACTTGAACTTGGATGGATATACGGATCCAACCAACACACCAATTTGGCACCCAGTGTCTCATCAGACAAATCCAAAGCAAATAGTTGCACCCAACGCTATAAATAAGTTTAACACCTAGTGCCTCATCGACTCGTAGTCAAACTAATCCTAAACTCTTCATATCCTATGGCATGCCAACTATATCTGACTCTACCCAAATAGTTAATAGGGCTCCCATTTCGTATTTCATTAGCATCAGATATCTCATTTCACCTTTCTTTTCATCATAAACATATAAATTTACATATAACAACATTATATCATCACATTACATACACAATTTATAATTTGAATAGTATATATACACTTTTCATAAACATTCAATTTAGTGATTAGATATATCAATCAATTGAATTCAATCTAACTAATTTATTTATCGCAAATGAATCACATTGTATTCTTACCATACATAAACAGTTCAAAATGGAGCAATTTATAAAGAGTTCGGATTATAGAAACATAAACCGTAAACTCCGAGCTATTCGTCGATGACTTTGTCCTTTCCCTTCTTTTTCAAGGAATTTGAGTCGACATTAGCTACGGATTATAAAATACAAAAAAAAAACTATCAATACATAGCTGATTTCACATTCAATTTCTAATTTATGCAAACTTTGCATTTTATTCCATTTAGTCCCTAAACCAGGACTAACACAATTTTCACATTTAACCCTCTAATTTAATGTCAAAATCACAAGAGTCTCTATAGGACTTCCTATTTTTCCATGGCACCACAAATTTCACAATTTTTACATTTTAGTCCCTATTACACAAAATCATCAATCGACTTTACAATTTAGTCTTTTTTATAAACTAAACTTAAAATCTATCAAAATACCACCAAAAAATTCAACTATCCATCAATGGTAAAGACCAAAATCTTTAACAGCACTAAAAATTATGACATGGGTCGGTAGCTCGAACTATCGAGATTCTAGAAACATAAAAGTTACAAGAAAATGACTAAATTGAACTAACCAAATTGGAGCTTGAAACCTATGAAAGCCTTGTCGTTCATCCCACACAACTTTTCTTTTTGGTTTTTGAAATGTTTAGATTGAAAAGAGAATGAACACTTTCTCTTTCAATCCACTAAATATCATCTTTTTATTTTAATTTAGTTTTTTTTTTACTTTACTTTAACTAAAATTTATAATATAAACCTTACATATTATTAAGTTATAACCGGCCACCTATTTATATATATAAGGGTTTATTTTTTTTATAAGTCGTATATATTAAGTTCCAATTATAATTCCTTAATAATTCTTACTTTTATCACTAACATGATTTAGTCCATGTACTTGAATTAAACATTATTTTGACAACATTACCTATCCTAAATTCAATTCACTTTAATTATAACTTCGTAAATATGTAATAAAAATATTTACAAGTCTGGTTTACGAAAACGGGATCCCGAAATCACACTTTCTGGTACCACTAACTTTCGGGTCATTACATAGTAAGCAATAGAATAACAATCCTGATAAGAAAAGTGGTGGAGATGGTGGAATTTGAACTTATAGAGATTGTATACGAGGATATTACAATGCATGCTAAGAAGGTGCATGCTAAATATTGATTGCCCTTATTCTCTTTGATTTTCTAGCTCCTTCTAAAATAAAATCTAAGGTTGGTTTGAGCCATAGAGCACCTTGATAGAGGGAAATCATGCTTGTAACAACCTGTTTTTAGGGGTGTTAGAAGCAGTGGTTTCTGGAAAAAAATTTCTGAAAAATGAGTTAGTAAATATTTTTTATTTATTATTTACAAGTACTTATTAAGGTTGTATTAAAATTTGGTTAGAAGATTTTAACATTTAGATAGTTAAGTAAAAAGAACTAAATTGTAAAAGCTACAAAAGTTAGTTCCAAATAGCTAAACCTGTTAAATGGCTATAGGAATATAAATTGATGGACTTCAAAGGTAATTATACCACTTAAGTATATAGTAGACGGTTTTGGGAGTATTTTACCATGAAATTAAACTAATTTAAAAAGGGTAAAGTTGCAAATTAATAATTAAGTAAATTAAAACAAAAAAGGCCAAATTACTCATCATCTTCTTCATTTGTTCTTCACGAAATCAAAACACCATAGTTAGAGTATAGGAAGCTTTCGACCATGGCATTTTCAATTGCATGGTATGTAATTTTTTCCTATTTTTAATTATTTTTATGTTTTTATGATCGTTTGATTTTAATCTAGCTAACCTGGGGGTAATTCGTAAAATTTTTAAATGTTATAGATTATTCCATTTATGAGTTATTGTTAAGCTTGGTTGATAAATAACACTATTTTGTAAAGTAGTTTTTAGTGATTTTAATGTTGAAGGACAAAATTATTTAAATAGTAAAACGTCACAAAATTTTTCTAAAAAATATGATAAATATGGGCTATAGAGAGACCCTAGGAAATTTGGCTAGCATGAGTTTTGCTTAAATATGGTTAATTTGTAAATTTTGGGTTTATGGACTAAATTTCATAAAGGGTAAAATGTTGGGGTAATTTTGTAAATTTATAATGAAAGTGCTTATAAGCTTATGTTTGATTATTTGAGCTGTTTGAATTCATTGGTTGAGAGAAAATTATTATTTAGATCAAGAAACAAATAAATTGGACTCAAATCGTGTAAAACCGAAATTAATGTATTAATCGTCGGCATCATATTCATAACTATTTTTGTCTAGCTAAGTTCATATATTGATTAAGCCTTTTAATTATTGCTTTGAGTAAATTGTTGATTAACGTTTGTGTTTTCTATAGCTTAAATTGATTGTTAAATATTAATTGATTATTTTGATTTAATTATAATGTTAGCTAAATTGAAGGTTATGATTGAAAATGGGAAATTACATGGTTAAGTAATGATAATGAATTAATGTGTAAATAATTACATGATTTGGATAATATATGAACCGTTTGAACCTTGTGAGTGGTTAGGATACAAACGACATGTCATTAAAGGTTATTATAGTCTCGGGTACTAGTCTTGGATGTCCAACCGATGGTTGAGGTCCTGCATTTGTTGTGGATTCTCCACAACTTGTGTGGGTAGTGTAGCCTAACATCCTGACCCACAGCTCGTGTGAGCAACCTATTTCATAGCTTGTATGAGCATTTTCCCTCATATCCAATGTTATTTCACTGTGGTTGATCAGGTATTAAATGGTATATGAATGAGATATATGAAATGGCTATATGAAAATTGACTTATGAAAGGGACATATATGAAATTGCTATATGGAATTAGGCATTGAATGGAATGTGTTATATAATATAAACATGAGATGGGTGATTGAGTTACATTAGTTATTTACGAATATTATATGACATGATATGGTTATAAGTTCTCATAAATGTGAACTCACTGACTTGTGAGATTTGTAGTGTGTATAGGAATTGAATGATCTCATGAGCTTGATAATGAAATTATGTATGAATTGTATAAATTAATCCTATGTGGTAAGTTTACGTTTATGTTAGTTGCATTCTTTTCTTGTAGATCATCAGAAACTCAATCGATTGGAAACTAGTCAGAGCACTCACACTATTCGTTCTACAACTCGGTGGAAGTTTGATCATTTTGAAGTTAGGTTATGAATGCCATGTACTAGGAGCTTTTAAGTTCTTTTGTTATTGGTTCACGATAGAATGTGCAAGTGTACATAGTCGTTATCGAGTAATAAGTAAGTTAAAGTCCTGGCGACACAGTCGTGTGACCCTATTTTTGAATTATAAACGGCTTGGTGACACGGCCGTGTGATTTTATTTTTGCATTGTGCATGCCCGTGTCTCAAGCTGTGTGGACATTCGAAGTAAGGACACATAGCCGTGTCTCAGCTCGTGTAACTCTCTGACTTAGGTAACACAGCCAAGCTACAAACTCGTGTACCAGGCCGTGTAACTCTTAAAATGTAACCTTTAAAAACCTACAAGGGACACACGGCCGTGTCGCCTGGCCGTGTGTCACACACTACTGAGACACACGGTCGTGTCTCTGACGTTGTGGACGAAAAATGGACCATTTTCAAGCCATTTTTCTCACCCATTCATGCACAAACCTATAACCAATTTACCACATATAATCAAGCATCCCAAAGTACACCAAATCATACAACAACAAGCTATCCAAATAGGTACATATTCATACAAACAATATGCCCAAAAAGCACCTCAATCACAATAATTAAACATGTATAACTAAATGCTTAGTTTAGCCAAAACTTACCATTTTGTACACATATCAAATCCATACTCATATGCACTTAATTTACCATTTAACATTTAGAATCATAAGCCATAAATACCAACTACATTTTTAATACCAAAATGACCATGTTCTACTTCCATCATTTAAGCATCATAAAGACTATAAAATCATCTATCAAAAGGCCACATACATATATCCACATATCAACCAAAAACACATATACATGTGCATATTTATCCAATTATCAAATAACTTATTTCCATGCCAAAACATAACATAATTGCTACATAATCACCCCACCATATTAGATTCATGTAATATCTAGTTCAAAACCTTTCAAAAGCATACCATATCTTGACCACGTTGAGGTCAATTCATCATATATCACTTTGCTCATTCAAGCATGCTTTAACACATTATCAAATTAACACATATCAACAAGGCACCAAATATACCAAGGCTATATCACCCAAAATGTACCAAATGTTTTGATGCAAGAAGTCAAAGTTGTAGCTTATGCTTCTCAAAAATTCAAATCGCACGGGAAAAATTGTCTGACATACGATTTGGAACTTGTAGCTATCGTGTTTGACCTAAAGATTTGGCAGCATTTCCTATATAGAGAAAAATGTCACATTTTGACTAATCATAAAAACTTGAAATATTTGATGTCCCAGAAAGAACTAAATTTACGACAATATAGATGGTTGACGTTGTTTAAAGACTACGATTTGACTATCGACTACCACCGGGAATAGCTAATGCTGTTGCGAATGCTCTAAGTCAGAAGTCATTGTTTGCTTTAAAAGCTATGAATGCTCATCTGACACTGGTTGATGACGAATCGATTTTAGCTGAATTAAAAGCTAAACAATGTTTTTACATCAAATTCACGAGGCTCAGAAAAATAATCTTAAATTAGTAGTGAAACGGGAGCAAATCCAAAAATTTCAAGGTACTGAATTTCATATTAGTGTTGATGATAGCTTATATTAAAGAAACAGATTGTGTCTGAAAAATTTGGAAGTTAAACAAGAGATTTTGTGGGAAGTCTACAATATTAATTACTCGATTCACACTGGTAGTAATAAAATGTACAGTGATTTGAAACAAATGTAATTGTGGTTAGGTATGAAACATGAAATCTTGGATTTTCAATTGAAATGTTTGATTTTTCAACAGGTTAAAGTTGAGCATCAGGTACCTTCAAGGTTACTACAGCATGTTTGGTTCAAAATGGAAATGGGAATGAGTTACCACGGATTTCGTGTCAGGGTTATCATTATCACCGAGGAAGAAAGATGCCATTTAGATTGTTGTCGACCATTTGACTAAATCTGCACATTTTATTCTTGTTCGTGCAGATTTTTCACTATAGAGATTAGTAGAGTTATAAGTTTTTGAGATCGTTAGATGCATGGGGTACCCTTGTTGATTATTTTTAGTCGCGATCAGCTATTCACCTCTAGATTATGGGGTAAGTTACACGGAGCTTTGGACACTAAATTGACTTTCAGTACAATGTTTCATCCTTAGACAGATGGCTAGTCTGAGAGAGTGATTCAAATACTTGAAGATATGCTTCGCTGTTGTATTCTTGAATTTGAAGGTAACTGGGAGAAATTTCTTCAGATGGTTGAATTTGTTTACAACAATAGTTTCCAGTCGAGTATTAAAATGGCCCCGTACAAAGCTTTGTATGGTCAAAAGTGTAGAACTCCATTATACTGGACTGAATTGGGTGAGAAAAAGCTTTTGAGTATCTATTTGATTCGTGAAATTGAAGAAAAAGTGAAGGTGATATAAGATTGTTTAAAAGCCACTTTTGATCGTCAAAAATTGTATATTGATTTGAAAAGAAAAGACATCAAGTTCCAGGTTGGCGATGAAGTGTTTTTGAAGGTGTTTCCTTGGAAGAAAGTTCTTTGCTTTGGCAAAAAAAGAAAGCTTAGTCCACGTTTCATTGGTCCATATGAAATTATTGATAGAATTGGGACAGTAGCTTATCGTTTAACTTTACCGTTGAAGTTGCAGAAAATTCATAATGTTCTTCATGTGTCGATGTTGAGATGGCAAAAGCCTAATCCCTCACATGTGATTTCGTCGGTTGATATAGAGATACAGCCTGATATGTCATATAGTGAGGAACTGGTTAAAATTCTAACTTAGAATCAGAGGGTTGAGAAACAAATGGATAGTTTTAGTTAAGGTTCTTTGGCATTGCCATGGAATTGAGGAAGTTACTAGGGAATCGAAAGAAGCTATGAAATTGCAATACCCGAACCTATTCTCTGATAAGATTTTCGGGGACGAAAATTCCTTTAGGAGGGAGAGTTGTAACAGCCCCTTTTTAGGGGTATAGAAAATAGTGGTTTTGGGACCACAATTTTGACAAATGAGTTAGTAAATGTTATTTATTTATTATTTACAAGTACTTATTAAGGTCGTATTAAATTGGTTAGAAAATTTTAATGTTTAGATAGTTAATTAAGTAAAAAAGGACTAAATTGTAAAAGCTACAAAAGTTAGTTCCAAATAGCTAAAGCTATTAAATGGCTATAGGAATATAAATTGGTGGACTTAAGAGGTAATTATACCACTTAAGTAGATAGTGATGGTTTTGGGAGTGTTTTACCATGAAATTAAACTAATTTAAAAAAGGGTGAAGTTGTAAATTAATAATTAAGTAAATTAAAACAAACAAAGGCCAAATTACTCATCTTCCTCATTTTTTTTCACAAAACAGAAACACTATATTTAGAGAATAGAAAGCTTTCGGCGATGGCATTTTCAATTGCATGTATGTAATTTTTGCTCGTTTTTAATGGTTTTTATGTTTTTGTATCGTTTTAGCTTAATCAAGCTAACCCGAAGGGTAATTCGTAAAATTGTTAAATGTTATGGATTATGTCATTGATGAGTTTGAAGTGTTTTTGAAGTTTGAATATAGATTATTAAGCTTGCTTGATAAATAGGAATATTTTGTAAAGTAGTTTTTAGTGATTTTATTGTTAAAGGACTAAATTGTTTAAATGGTAAAACTTCATGATTTTTTTGTGAAAAAATGATAAATATGGGCTATAGAGAGACCCTAGGAAATCTGGCAAGCATGAGTTTTACTTAAATATGGTTAATTTGTAAATTTCGGGTTTATGGGCTAAATTGCATAAAGGGTAAAATGTTGGGGCAATTTTTTAAATTTATAATGAAAGGGCTTATAAGCTCAAGTTTGATTATTTGATTTGTTTTAATTGATTGATTGATTAATTGAAAATTATTATTTTGATCAAGAAACGAATCAATTGGACTCAAATTGTGTAAAAGCTAAATTAACGTACTAGTCGCCAGCTTCGTATTCGTAACAATTTTTGTCTAGGTATGTTTGTATATTGATTAAGCTTGTTAATTGTTATTTTGAGTAATTTTTTATTAACATTTGTGTTATGTATAGGTTAAATTGATTGTTAAATATTGATCGATGATTTGAATTTAATTATAATGTTATCTAAATTGAAGGTTATGATTGAAAATGGGAAATTACATGGTTAAGTAATGGTGATGAATTAATGTGTAAATAATTACATGATTTGGATAAGATATGGCCCGTTTGAACCTTGTGAGTGTTTAGGATACAAATGACATGTTATTAAGGGTTATTACCGTCTCGAGTGCTAGTCTTGGATGTCCTACCGATCGCTGAGGTCCTGTATTTATTGCAGATTATCTATAGCTCGTGTGAGTAGCATCGTGTAGCCTAACATCCTGACCCACAACTCGTGTGAGCAGGCCCATTTCATAGCTCGTGTGTACATTTACAGATACAACTCGTGTGAATATTTTCTCATGTATCCAATGTTATTTCACTATGGTTCATCGGGTATTAAATGGTATAGTAATGAGATATATGAAATGGCTATACGAAAATTGATTTATGAAAGGGACATATATGAAATTATTATATGGAATTAGGCATTGAATGGAATGTGTTATATAATATAAACATGAGATAGGTGATTGAGTTACATTTGTTATTTTCTAATGTTATATGACATGATATGGTTATATGTTCTTATATATGTGAACTCACTAACTTGTGAGATTTGTGGTGTGTATAGGAATTGAATGATCTCATGAGCTTGATAATGAAATTATGCATGAATTATATAAATTAATCTTATTTGGTAAGTTTACGTTTAATTTTTATACGAACTTACTAAGCATTGATTTCTTACATTAGTTGCATTCATTTTTTTTAGATTATCGAAAAACTTAGTCAGTTGGAAGCTAGTCGGAGCACTCACACTATATACATTCTACAACTCGGTAAAAGTTTGATCATTTTGAAGTTGGGTTATGAATGGCATGTACTATGAGCTTTAAGTTCTTTTGTTATGTTAATGTTGTTTAAACTTTGGTTTAAGTGTACTTGTGAATGTGTATATATCTTTTGTTTTGGCCTGTATATGTCCATATATATGTGCCTTTGGTTATTTGGTTTATGCTTTTTGGATGTGGTTGAGATATGGTAAAATGTATGTGAATGGAATGGATGAATTGGTATGTTTGGCATATGTATAAGGTATGTTCTTGTGATCTTTGAGTGTGAAGTTAGTTTGGTATATAAAATGTGGTGCCAATGAGGGCATATTGGTTAGGCACTTAGGTTGAATGTTTTGGTATGTTTTAAGCATGATTGAATGTGTTTCGAAGGTGTGAAAATGGTTGAAATCAATCTGGTTTGGTACCTAAGAAATGAGTGATGATTTACCTTGTTTTAAAAGCCATTTTCGGTACACACAGTCTGGGACATGAGCTACCACACGGCCGTATGCCACACACGGCCACTCCGCACAACTAAGTGGCCTATTAAATTTTGGTGTAGGTTTTTCCCACACGGACACATGTTGTTACATGGCCTAGCAATACGGTCATGTGACCCTATTTTTGAATTGTAAAGTCTGGCCACACGGTCGTGTGACCCTTGTGTTCATTTTTTTTACATTTTTCTATTTTGTTTCAGATTAGTCCCTAATTGTTTCCAAATTGATTCTTTTAGGTGTTGTAATATGCCCTAACCCTAATCTGACAACGGAGATAGGTTAAG
Organism: Gossypium anomalum; assembly: GCA_025698475.1. NCBI lineage: Eukaryota > Viridiplantae > Streptophyta > Magnoliopsida > Malvales > Malvaceae > Gossypium > Gossypium anomalum. The sequence goes on from CM046961.1 coordinate 30,166,043, forward strand.
GGTGTTACAATGCTAAAAAAGTGCATGCTAAGAAGTTGTTGAGTTGAAATTCTCTCCAAAATGGCTCAAGGGAAAGCATGCATTAGTGGCCTCTGTCGACCCAACTAAAGGAGAAGAAGAAGTTGAACTTGACATTAAGACTGCAGCATTTACTTTAAAGCTGACCACTTAAGCAGGTCATGCGAGCAACCTAGCTAGTTTTCATAAGAAGGATGGTTGATCTCTTTCATTTATCCATTGTCTAACATAATCGAGTTGTGTCCAAATTTCGAGCTGAAATCTGAATTATTCAACAAATTTGAGATAGAGAAATTGCTTTATGTAATGATTTGTTAGCACAATCCAAACAACAATGTTTAACGTATTTTTTCAATCAAAAAATAGGGTCAAAGAAGAATAGGAAAGGAAATTATATGCTTGTTTTTTATTTGCTCCTACTAATGGGAAATATTTTTTTTTTTGTTTTGTAATTGTTGAACTTTATTAGTGTATAATTGATGTTATTTTGGTATATAAACTCTTTCTTCATCTTACTTAGATATAATTTTAGTATTTTGATTATTGATGCAGATACTTAAAATTCATTAACAGTTAATTTATTTGATTATGTTTTAAGTTAAATTTAATGGATTAAGGCGAATGTACTAAAGGGAAGCATTTGTTGTTACTATTGATGAGCTTCTTCATTTGAATTGGTTGTTCAAAAAAGTGCCAAATGGGGAGATTGTTGTGACAAGTTTTTGAAGTGTTCTGCATAGTGCCAAACAAATAGCACTACAACAGACTTAGTAAATTGCCATGTTTGGAGTTGGTAAATTTTGAAACAAAATATTTGGGCTTTGAACAATATTACAGAAGTATGAAAGCTCATCTATGAAATCAAACCATTTGAAACAACTTATCTTGAAGATCAGATTGGCCCAGATTAAGCAATCAAATCCCTTAAATTATGGAAACTGGATCAGGATAGCATTAAAGACATATCTATAACAATCCATTTTATATTGCTCTTTATTATTATATTATATTATATTATCTAGTTTAGCTATTATTAATAAAGGATCAGATTTTAATTGATCTAATATGTTAGCAAGTCTCGAAACTCTTATATAATTGGCATTCTTGTATAAGTTTTGTACTAATTATTGAGAACACTTATTTGTTCATTGAGGAACATATTTTGTAAGTGCATCTAAGAGAGCAAACAAGTTTTTTTGCTTACTTTACTACTAAATTTTTAAGGAGAGAACTTAGAGGTGAGTTATCTCGATTTTTAGGTACAAAAGTAAGGTTGCTATATTAGGGTTTGATAGGACTTAAATCACTTGTTGTATTGGATTGAAAGATAGTGAATTTACTCATTAAGTTAGTCTTGCAAACATTAGGATTCTAAACTACGTAAACAATCTAGTGTGTTATCATTTTTGTTGCTCTTGTTGTAGTGCTACCTTCAGTGGGCACTATAGCCATTACTTCCATTCAAGCACTCTATTTTTCTAAGCAATAACCAATTGTTTGTTTCAACATGTTCAAAGGTCCTTTAGCATTTTTTTTTTTTAAATGTTAAGGAGATTGACATTTCCTAGTGCATTTAATGTTATTGGAACACTAGGGAAAAAACTATTCTAATAAACTCTTAAACCTGGTCGCAACACTTCATTTCACAATAAGGCAAGTTGGAATTATAGTCCTTAATAAGACTCATAGCTTATGATCAAATAAGTGAAGTGAGTAAGTACTTGTGAACGCTTTTGAAAAGCTCTCTTATGTAATTAGACAAGTTAGAGGGCACTTATTATGAATTGAACTATAGGATCTTAGTACTTGCTATATACAAGAAACAGTGCATGGCCCTTTTAACATTCTATTTTGGAGGAATCATAATGACTTCGTAGTATGGAGCAATACTCTATATTTACTTTCATTTTAAAAATTAAAACCTTGGCTACTTTTGGTTACGTGTCACTTAAATGTCGAGATATAACTCAGTGTTTTATTTCAAAATAAGTGATTGTTGTATATGATAAGAGTTACTTTATATAATTTATTTTCAAATAATAAGTATAAATTTTCACTTGGAGAGAAATCAATTTTTTCATCTTCCCTCTAGTTTTTTAAGGCACTTGTAAGTTCATTTTTCTATCTATAAATTGGAGCGATCTCCCCACTATTTTCTCAAGATCTTTTAAGAGTTTCTTCTATAAAAATGAAACACCATAAAAGAGCTTAGAGTCAAAATTTTGTGTTTTATATATAAATAAGAAAAAAAATAAGAAAAGGAATGACTCGAAAAGAATAAAAAAAAAATGGTTGTTGCTTCCTATGGGTAAGTTTTAAAAACTAGTTAAAGATTCATTTGCAATCCAAAGGGTCCTAACATTTTAGAAGCCTTTCTTATTGAAAGGTTGTGTCCTATTTGGAGGGAAACCTAAGCAGTAGTTTTATATATACCCTCCTAATATGTGGTTGTTTACATCAATTCAAACAATTGTCTCATACTTTTTTCTCTCTTTAGGTTGGTTGGATTTTGTTTTTGATTTACGAACAGATCAAAAGTGTAGTATACCAATTATCCATGAACAATTCGAAAGTGTAATATACAAATTATTCAATATGGGATAAAGGTATTGTATCTTGAGAATATTATTTATCTTTTCTTAGAAATGTTATACCTAATTTTTGCTTTTTTATTTTATTCCACAAATACATGTATAATAGTAACCAATGTCACTTGAATTAAGTACTAAGAAAGTTGATGTCATTTAAGTACTTAAATATTGTAAATGTAAAAAGTTAGTGTTGAAAAGACTTTTTATTAAGATTTAATCTAATTTAATTTTAAAATAATTGAATCTTAATGTGATTATCAAATACAAGAGTTAAAAAGAAAGTGGTAATAAACGTCCAAAGTGGAATATCGAAGAAAAAGCTTCATTTAAATTCCAAAGCAACTATGATTTTTTCCATGAAAAAGAAATACAAATAATTCGCACGATTCTTTGTTTTCATTTAATTCATAGTCTATACCCATTTGGGAAAGTGGGAAGCCTCAAGTTGCTATACTTTACAATAACTAGAATACGTGTAATATTATGACAAATATGACAACGGGTCCAGTTGTTTGCCACCTAGTCTCATGAAAATAAAAAACACCAGAAAATTTTGCAATTTGCGTCTAAATGGCAAGCAATATATTCTTCCTTTTATTACATTTTCCCACCCTTCAAGTGTAAGTTTAATGATAGCTATTGCTTTTATATTATAGAGAATTGGTTTATTCCTTAGTTTGATATACGAGAGAGTTATGAATTAAAATATCAGGCGAAAAATAGATTTAGATAAAAAAAATTTAAATTTATTTAAAATATGAATTGAATTCAGATTGAAAGATTTAAATATTCAGCGTGAGAGTTTAACTTGATTCATTTTTTAGTTTATAATATATTATTTGTATGTTACTTTATATATTACGGAAAAATAAATTATATTAGTAGACAAATTTAAACATGTCTTTAGTCTAATTAGAAATGAGCAAATTGATTAAAAGACTAATATGTCGTCTCTCGAGTCCAATTGAGTAGATGCTTTTATCTTGGGCATTAGAGCAGATGACTCCCAAAAGATAGAAGTATAGATGTGACAGACTTGACTGGTAATATATCGGACTGGACCCAAGAAGAACAGATCCTGAATTTGTTTATGGATTTATTCACTTGTGACGTTCATAGTGTGGCATACCTAAATCCTGAGTGAATAACAGACTATGTATGCATGACTCGTACACTTTGATGTAAGTAAAAGTCTAAGTTCAAATAGATAAGAAATTGAAAATTGGTACGTTGGGTGTATGACTTCTGCAGTCTGTATCGTCATTCACAACAGTGGAATTCATAGCCCGAGACATAGGTAAATGATATACTCTCATTGGCATTACATGTTTGATGAAAAGTAAATGTGGCCACGGGTCATTCGTCTTTGTGATGGATGACTTAATCACTATTTGATAGTGATTGACTTTTAATGAAGAGAGATGTAATGGTTACCATGAGACAAAATAAGATTATATTTGGAGAACGAATATTATCCCAAAGAGATTAAGGATGTCATATGAGGGTAACACACTTATGATAAGGTCATTGGATGAGCACTGATCAAATTGCTATGTAATGGTATGTCATTGAAGAGAGCTCAGTCACAATACTATAGTGGAATGACTTCGTGACTAAATGAGTTTATAATTAATAAGAGAAAATGATACATGCATGGATGGGGTGAAATTTATTAAATTTCATTCATCGAATGTGCTAATTTTCAAGTTTGGTAAACTAGCAGACTTACGGCGACTTTTTGGATGGGATCCTGGCTTCTTTGGGCTGAGATGTCTTCACGGCGTTCGAAGATCTATCTCTTAACCTCGAAACACACTTTGAAACACCGATTTTAAGTTTAGGAGCTCAAGTTATCAGAAAAGTTGTCTTCATCGCTGGAATGACTTCGTGACTAAATGAGTTTATAATTAATAGAAGAAAATGATCTTTTTTTTCTGTTTCATTCGCCCCTCATTTATCATAAAAGCTAGAACTTAATTATAAATCATTTGAGCCTCAATTGTATATGTCCAATCGGTCACTCCAAAATGGAAATGAAAATGAGAAATGAATTCATTTAGAAATGAAAAAGGATTTCTCAAAAATGATTTTAAGATTTAGTTTATGTTTTTGAGCCATTTTAAAGCTCGAAAATGAAAATAAATCAAATGATCATAGTGAACAAGTTGAATGGTGAGATATTAAATATATTTTCTCAGAAACTTTATCAGGGATAAAATCGTCATAATTTTATCGATGGTAGAATTAAGATGAGAAAATTATTTAATTAAATATAAATATTGAAGTTTATTTTGGGAAATAAAAAAATAGAATCAAGTTGGATCATATTACAAAGTATTCAGTTGAAAAGTTCAGGAAGTACTCGTAATTGGGCCTGATGTGAGAGAGGCCCAAAATCCCGAATATGAAGCGGCGGCAACCCTAGTAGGAATACTAGGGTTGTGTCGTCCTCCCTAATCCTAGTCTAAGTAGGAAGTGTTCTTCTATTTGAAATAAACTTCTCTAATTCAATAAGGGTTTTACCTTCTCTCCCTATAAATAGATGGCACCGAAAAAGTTATTTACACACAACTTTTCGATATTGTTATTCTGCCCGAAAAATTGAGAGATTTTTATTCTTTAAGAATTAAATATATTTTTTAGAATAACAATTCAGCTGGTTTTTATTTGAGAAGAGAATTTTTGTTTTCACCTTAAAGAGAAAAGAAAACTATTTCTAGTTTCTATGCTTGATTTAAATCGTTTGAGCCTACGCTCAAAGCAATTCGTAGTACGAGAATAGCGGAGAAGATCATTTGATTAAAAGTCAGGAACGATAAGGATCCGTCTATCCAAAAGCACAGGTACGATTTTAGTTTAAAATTTATTGCTATAAATATTATAAACCAGATCGATTTTTAAAATTTTTTATTTATTGTTATATAAAAAAACTTTTTGTAAACTGGAATTTTTTCCAAGACTCGTTTAGGTGGAATTTCTCTTCACTCACTCTCTCTTTTCAAGTATCCTTAGTTTAATTTAATGACTCTAATTATGTTTGGTATTTGGAAGGTTATTATGTCAACTGCACTAATTAAGAAAATCAACACTCTTTTTTGTAATGGCTTGGGTCTTTTCATGCTTCTCTTGATTCCTACAATCATCAGTTGAGGTATTATGAATATAATCATTTTCATTTTGTGGCAGACAACCCACAGCAATTCGAACACCTAATTCCCTTAATTTAATTATGGGTTTAACTAGTTAGATATAATTATATTAGTGGAGGGTCCGGTTTCCATGATTGCAATCATGACCGGGTTTTCTAAGTTATGCCCATTCAATTTTATGTGTTACAACAAATTTTTGCAACTTGGAATGAAGCACGTTTTTATTCTTGCAAGTTCTCATTGTTGTTAAGTTTAAAAAAATAAAGTAATTATCTTCCTTTTTATTTAACTAATACAATTAATGTTACAAAATAAATAATGTGTTTCATTTAAGTTGTCAAATTAATGCACATACATATGATTGATGCCCATAATGTCTTGTCAGTGTCATTTCCTTGCTATAGCATTTGAAAATTAATCAGTTGAAAATTTGAAAGTGGTCGTTTGAAATTTGACTTAATTTGCGAGCCATCATCTACATCATTGATTAAAATTTTGAAAATTAGCCAAAGATCTATTCCTGGTAAGTCAATTTTTTTTCCTTCCAAGTTTAACGTTAAATTTACATGTGGGTAAGGTACAAATATTTTCCTGGGCTGCATCGCACTCACGTTGTGGGTGTAAATTAATATTGATGTTTGATGCTTTCAAGATTTTGTCATTTAAAGGTGTATTTTTCATATTTGAACTCAATTAAATTTTATATAAAATAATTTTTTTATAATTACAATATTTGACTTATTAGATCACGTTATAATGTATAATTTGAATTTATTCATTTTAGATATTTAAAAGTCTTTTAAGATTTTGTTGCTTTTAGGTCAGACTTGGACAATAACTTTTGTAATTTTATGTTGATCTATGAGCATCTTTATGCGTGACTCTACATATTTTAACCCACATCTTTCCATTTGCATTATAAATGGGGCCATTAAGTATTATAATTGTAAAAAGACTTGTATAAGGTTATAGGTTGGACGCTAAAGAGAAACAATTTCAGATTTCAAAGCTTTGAGAGGCTATTAAGCATCCAAAGAGAACAATATTAACTTGATCTCACAAACATTAGTATATAAAGACAAAGCCAAAAGAAAAAAAAAATATCAGGGAATCCAAATAAAATAAAGGCAGAACAGAGTTAAAAGAATTGTATTGAATTTTTAAAAATTAAATTATTAAGTTTTTGAAGAGGAAAAATAGAAATTTCCATTTAACCAATGAGCTAAACAAAATTAGATTGAATTATTAGTTATTAAAAGAAATTAAAATTAAAATTATATCATTTGAGTGAGAAGATCAAATCCTTGCTCTATCATGTAACCTCATCCTTTAAAATTAAACTTGTTTATGTGTTGAGTTATTTACTCATATACAAATGTCCATTGAAATTTAGAAGGATTAAAGAAAAAATATTATTCTCGAAAAATGAGTTTGGGTAAAAAATGTAGACCCATTTAAAATATAGATTGAACTCGGGTTTGAACATTCAAGACTTGAGCCCAGCCCGACCTATTTTTCAAGTTTGTAATGTTTTATATAATGTTATTTTTATATATTATATAATTTATAACACATAAAACTTAAATCTATAGTAATATATATTACTACTATAATGTAAACATTAAAAATTTTCAGATGATTATATATAAAACTATAATAAATAAAAATATATAAAATTATTAAATATTGAATATAAATATATGTTTTTTAATATTTTTAAAAATATAATATGAACGGGTTTAAAATAGATTTGGGTTAGTCATTTACAAATATGGACGAACATGAACAAAAATTTATATTAATATTTCAAACCAAACCGGAATTAAATAAATATAAAATATATTAATATCATAATTAAGCTCGACTCAGCCCAACCCAATTTATGAACACATTTACTTAAAACTGATAATACCTTAGCGATGAACGAGGTATTTTAAAACTTTCCAGTTTGTGCTAGAATCGAAAATAGAATTTCCCAAACAAGAGGGTGGCATATTCGGACACTTGACGACAAACAACCCAACTTGAACAAAACGGTCCATATAATTACAAGGCAAATAAAGTCATGAATAAATATTAATCAATCTCACTCACAAAATCCAAATACGTTGATGTCTTCATTGAAAATTTTGGATTAAACAAAGATTTCTATGAGTTTCAACTGTTATTTTAGCATTGAGGTTGGAGAAATATGAGGAAAACTTGGTAAAATATTGGATTAAAAATTGTTGCATGAAAAGGATGATGGTGGTGAGTGAGTCAGATATAGTGTCCATTTAGGTACAAGTTTTTATCCATTACATTACATTACATACTGTTGATACAAAGATACGGAGAGGATGTTGGGAGCTATTCATCACGCATACTGACAGTCGTGTCGTGGTTTAGAGTCGAATTAAATTGGAGATGAGGGTAAAAGTCAGTCTCCAAGGAGATAGTCAACGTGTAGAACAAGTAGAGCCCGTTATATTAATATTTTTAAATATTAAAGAGTAATGGTTGAATCAGGAAATCATCTGATTTTTGTTCAAGGTTTGATCACGGATTAATAATAATTAAATAAATAATAAAAATTATTAAAAATTTCTAAATTAGTTCAATCGTAATTTTTTTTCTTAATTTCTTTTTATTAATTTCGAGTAATTTACTTAAAGGTTAGTTCAATCTCTTTGTATAAATTAGTATATTAAGTAATTGTCAATTCCCCTAGTCAATCCAATCTAATTTCAATCTCAGTGTATTTATTAAACCTTATTAGATATTTCCATATCACTTAAAGAACTTTGTCGGATCAACCGCCATAAACGAAAATCACTTGATCAATCTTAGAGATGACCTTGGCGGCATCTCACCTTGCCAAGTTCTACATGGCTGTATACATGTGGACCCTAAATGTTATACACGTGGCTATATAAGCCTCGTTTCTAGAGAAAACGAGGGACTCCTCTCTCTCTTTCTTGGTGACCAACTTTTCCGCCTTTCTTCCCTAATCTAAGAATTAGTTCTCCATTAGTATTACTTTTGAAAAGCATTCGTATAAAAGCGTTGTAAAAAAATATGGTATGTTAATTATTATTGCTCCCTATTCCTGCCAAAAATTATGATTGAACGTTAAAATATTATTTTTAGACTGGTAGTTAAAAGTTAAAAATTAGTTAAGTTATATATATTTAAATAATTTAAGTTAACAGTACATGTATTATACATTTTAATAATTAATATAAATTATTTTAAAAATTAATAAAATATTTTTAAAAAATAAATATAATAATAAATTATATTTAATAATTTAATATAATCATACATAAAATATAAATTAATTTAAATTTTATATACCTGTTAAATAGTTAATATAAATAAAGGATATTTTGAAAATTCACTTTCAAATGTAAAAGTCAAAAACATCCAAATCTCAACTTTTACATGTGGATAGAAAAACACTTTTCTTCTGAAGTTTTGATCCCAAAATTAAATATTTATCTTTATTTCTATGCAGACCTGTTCATGCGTCAGGCCACCCTGCCCGGCCTGAAAGCCCACTCGAAATGTGAGAGAATTTTGGCAAAAATATAAACATGAAAAATGGGTTTGGACAAAAAAAAGGTCAGTTTAAAAAATGGGTCGGGCCTCGGGTAAGGCATTTTTGGCCTGGACTCGACCCGGCCCGAATTTACTTAAGGAAAAAAATCTATTTTTTTAATATTATTTTCTTGTTGTTTTCTCTCTATTTTGCTACCATTTTACTATTATGTTGCTACTATTTTGTTGTTATTGTTTGGATATTGTATAAAACTTATTTTATTACTAATTTTGTTATTATTTTAAAGACATTTGCTAATTTTGTTATTATTTTAAAGACATTTGCTAATTTTGTTATTATTTTAGAGGTATTTGCTTGTTAAGTTGCATACATCTTAGTGTTGTTTAAGTATACATATTTTTTAAAATTTATTTTTAATTTGTTGAGAAATATTTATTTTGATATTTTTAGTATTTTTGATATATTATATATATTTTAAAATTATATAAAAATTAATATGGGCGAGTCGAGTTGGACTCAGGTTTTAACATTTTTATCTTGATTAGGCTTGGAAAAAATTTTATGCCCATTTTTCAGGCCGAGCCGAGCCCAAACCTAACAAACGGGCCTAAACTTTTAGTTGAACCCGATCTAGCCCGACCCATGCACACCTCTATTTCTACTATTACAAAACAATTTTAAGACTCTAAACGTAATAAAAAAGGATCCAATTCTTGACCCCCTGGATAAACCTTTCATATCTTTCTTTCAGCACATACTAATCAAATTACCATATTAATTTTAATAAAGAAAAATCTGACTCACGACGAAGAAATTTTAAACTAAAAGATGGCAAAATAGTTTGTCTTGTGTGCGATGGACAACATATAAATATTAAAAAGCCATATTTTATTAGAATATGCAATAACAGCTTTGTAGAGATTAAGTCGTATTTCTTTGTCTCGTTATAAAAATCCCCTGTTATACCTTACGTACACATGGTATATACTCGTTTTTGATGGTGCTAGCTAGATGCCCAAACTTAGAACTTTTGTCCGGAAATATATGGCGCTATAGCATTATAAATATATATATTTTTTTTATTGGTTGTTCTAACAAGTTAGCAATCCTTCTTTGTATGTATTTAACCTCGGAAAGAAAGATATCCAAAAGTTTTACATATTAATTTGCAATTTGTTGATAATTAGTGAACTTCGTGAAAAAAAGTTACAAAATAGGTTCATTGACATGGATCACACTTAAGAAACTTCTTTTAATCAAATTAATAATCTTTCAACCTAATTTAATTTTTCAATGTGTGTATGTTCAAAGAGATCTAGAAACTTCATCAACTCATACACGTTATTGGATTAGAATTTATTTCTATTTCTACCTTTGTTGATTTTGCAGTTTGAATTTATTTACAGTTAAACTGCTAAAGTTTTATTTCTGATTTGGGAGTTTGGAATTATTTACAATTAAACTGTTAAACCTATCAATTGTACAAGGATAACTTTTTGGATATAAGTCAATTTAGATTTTAAAACTTTCACATTATATTTTGGTTTTGGTCAAATTTGTATTAGGCTCATTTTGGGTTTGGGTCAATTTCATATTCTAATCTTTTAGAGCTCGGAGCTCAAGGGTTTAGGATATGAAGATTATTAGTTTCGATCATTTTATATTTTGGTCGCTTTGGGTTTTAGAGAGTTTGAGTTCAAGTTTCAATTTTGGATTTGGGTCCGTTCAAGGTCTAGTTGGGTTTTAGAGATTTTGAGTTCAAGTTTTAATTTTGGATTTAGATCCGTTCGAGTTCCAGTTGAAAAATTTTGGATTATTAACATTTTATGATCAAATCAAATTAAATTGAATTTACCTTTTAATTAATTGAATCGAGTTTTTTTTTATTCTTTCTCGTTGGTTGAGAGCATATATCTTGTTGTGTGAGATTTCTCTCTCTGTGAGAGTTTGGTGGTTATGTGATGATTTTTTTCTTCATTTTTCTTTGTTTCTTGATTTCCAGAGTCTAGACACTCTTAAGATATATGTTTTTATTTTTTCCTTGAGTGTGTTGATTTCCTTTTGGTTCCAACACTTAGGTTAATTTACTTTCAAGATTAATTGTAACACCTCAAACCCAGCCTAGACGTTACGGCCGAATCTGGCAATGTCATATGAAATGGAGTTTGAAATCAGATTTAACGAGTTAAATTCATTCTAATTACTTAATCTTTGTTGTGATTAAAACGTATCTCTTTTTCGCGGAAGCTTTAGAAACATTTTATTTTAGGGAAAACCGTTTTTATTTACAAAAACCTTAGTTTTTAGGAAAACCGAGTTTTGAGGAGTTGCAGTTTAAATAATCATAAAACCATATAAAGTTCCGTGTTAAAACCAAACAGTCCAAGAGTCCAAAATCACATCAAAAACCCCAAATAAGTAATAAAACTGGAAGCAAATGGAAAGTCAGTCTAAAGTTTTATGTGTGGCCTCCATCGAATCCTTCGCTACACCGATCCGTCAAGACTGGGGATTACCTACACGGATTAAACAGAAAAGGATGAGTTTTCGCAAGTGTGTAATTCCCACAAAAAAAAACATACAAGATAATCATCAGAAGTCAGAAATAAACAGTCTAGGGCCGGAGCCCATTACAGAATCAGTTCGGGCCTTAGCCCATTTAGATGTAGAATCAGATATAAATTAGGGTCGAGGCCCTATTAGATACAGATACAGAATGGAATATCATAATCCTACCCACCAGCCTTTACACACCATCTCCATCTAACCCAACACACCATGTGGGGATAAAATCGACCCACCCATCCCTACACACCATGCTGTACCGAAATGCGACACATAATCAAATATTTGCAACTGTGCTACCAGATAATAGGCTTAAGAGCCTTTCAGATACTTCCTCTAATAAATCATCAACCCACCCCGATGCAATGCAACATACAATGAGTGACATGCTAGTATGCAATAATCATCCACACAATCAGTTCAGTGTTATCAGACTCAGTACAGATATCGCACAATAGATCACACGTTTAGGGGTCCAGATAATGCTTATCTACCCTATGGTAGGTCACAGTCGACTTGGGCGACCCATGCAACCTTACAGAACTATTTCAGAAAAATGGGCTCACACGCCCATGTGGCCTACCCGTGTGGCCCACACGGCCCAAATTGGCCTTAGACGTGTGGATCATATGGTCTGGCCCAGAATTCTACATGTCCGTGTGGTTCACCCATGTGGCCTACACGGCCCAACTGGTCGAGCCTGAGTCTCACACACGACCTCATCGGCCATCACACGGCCATGTCATGTGCCCGTGTCGAGCGCGCACGACCTAGCTCGCCATTCACACGTCTGTGTCCAGTCACACGGCCTACCACACGGGATACCACACACCCGTGTGGCTTCAACAGTAGGCTTTTTTAGCTTTTTGTCGAGACTCATTTTCAGTGTTTCGGGCACACACCTGGTTCGTATCCACTATTTACACAATCCCGAGATCACCAACACCTATAATTAAACAACATTTTCCTCAGTTTGTCTCTTAAACGATCGAATCAAATCAAACCCGAAATGGAATGCTCATCCAACAAGTGACCAAACTTACCCTCGAGTAGGAAGCAATGTTTCTGTAACACAGAAACCAAATTAAGGCCTTCGAGCAATACCTAAACGTGAGTGAAACGATCCTTCCGTTAATCCTTTAATAAAAAATAACGCTAGAACTCAAGAAGAACTACTTACCGAAACAAGGAAAACAACTGATGCAAGATAGAAAATTGATTGGACAAGGAATCAAAGAGGAAAAAAAAAGATGAATTTCGGCACACAAGAAGAGAGGGAGAAATCTCGAATAAAGTCGGCAGTAAGGGAAGGAAAAGAGAAGAGGAAAAGCTGAAAATTGCTAAAAAGATTAGCGTAATCAAAAATTCGGTAACCACCTCCCATAATCCCTTATTTTCCTCCTAAAATTGTCTACTACTGTCCTCCCACAACTTAAACACTCAGCATTTGACTATACTTCGAACTCCTACACGGCAAGAATAATAAAAAATAAAGCTCCTGACCCGACTCGAACACAAGACCTCTAGCAACCAATACTCCACTTAACCACCAGACCAGCAGGCCTATTCTGATATGCTTATACAATTAACTTAATATAAGCCCATTGAACAGAGATAGGACTTAATTCCAAAAATAATCAAAATTTGCCCAAGTTGTGGCTTGAACTTAGGACTTCATACACACACCCAGAACACCTAACCACTGAAGCAGATATAGAATTGTGTCAATTAATCGCACAATCAGAAACATAAAATTTAGGGTGTTACAACTCTACCCTCTAAAAGAAAATTTCGGCCTCGAAATTTTACCTAATCAGAACAGAGGAGGATACTGCTGACGCATCGCATCCTCAGGCTCCCACGTGGCCTCCTCAGTGCTATGATTCCGCCATAACACCTTCACCAAAGGAATAAATTTCCTCCTTAAAACCTTAACATCATGATCCAGAATCTAAATCGGTTCTTCCTTAAAGCTCAGATCTAATTGAACCTCAATCTCTTCAACTGGCACAACATGCGTAGGATCAGAGCGGTAGCGCCTCAACATCGAGAAGTGGAACACATTATGAATGTGGTGTAACTCTAAAGGTAGTTCTAACTGATATGCGACTGGCCCTACTCGTTTCAAAATTCGGTACGGCCCAATAAACTGAGGACTCAGCTTGCCCTTGAGACCGAATCTCAGAATCTTCTTCCATGGCAAGACCTTAAGAAAAACAAGGTCTCCCAAAATATTCTATCTCTCGACTCTTCAAGTCTGCATAGGACTTCTGCTTATCAGAAGCCACTTTTAGTCTATCTCGAATCAAACGGACCTTGTCCTCAGTTTTTGAAACCAATTTCGGACCCAGAATACGTCGCTCACCCAACTCAGTCCAGCATAAGGGAATGCGACACTTACGACCGTACAAGGCCTCGTAAGGCGTCATTTGAATGCTAGACTGATAGCGATTATTGTAGGCAAACTCCGCCAAAGGCAAGAACTCCTTCCAACTGCCTTGGAAATTGATAACACAGCTTCTCAACATGTCCTTCAGTATCTGAATCACCCTTTCCGACTAACCATCAGTCTGAGGATGAAAAGCAGTGCTGAAGTCTAACCTTGAACCTAAAGCCTCATGCAACTTCTTCCAAAATCGAGACGTGAAACGAGGATCTATGTTAGAGATGATCGAGACAGGTACCCCATGAAGCCTCACTATATCAGAGATGTAGAGTTTAGCCAATTTTTGTAGAGAGAACTCTATCCTAAACGGGATGAAGTGAGCAGATTTGGTCAATCGATCCACGATGACCCAGATAGAATCTTTCTTAATGGGTGTTAGAGGCAACCCACTAACGAAGTCTATCTTTACTCGCTCTCATTTCCATAACGGTATCTTAACCGGCTACAACAAACCCGAAGGTAACTGATGCTCAGCCTTAACCTACTGACAAGTCAAGCAGCGAGCAATGAAGTTAATAACCTCACGCTTCAACCCTGGCCACCAGTATAATTCTCACAAATCTCGGTACATTTTTTTCCCGCTGAGATGCATAGCATAAGGGCTATTATGCGCTTCCTTCAGAATTGACTGTCTCAAGTCCCCATCATTCGATACACAAATCTGATCGTGAAAACACAATACCTCATCCTTATTAATCCTAAAATCTGCAGTAGCACCACTCTCTACCTGACGGAAATGCAACTCCAGAGACTTATCCCCCATCTGTTTATCTCTGATCTAATCAATCCATATCGGTTTCACTTGAAGTTCAGCTAGCAGACTCCCATCATTGAAAAGACTCAGTCAAGCGAAAATCGCTCTCAGATCGGTTATAGCCCTACGGCTTAACGCATCGATTACCACATTGGCCTTACCAGGATAATACTAGATGGTGCAGTCATAATCCTTAAGCAGTTCAACCCATCTACGCTGCCTAAGATTTAACTCTTTCTAGGTGAGGAGATGTTTGAGGCTCTTATGATCAATGTAAATAGTACACTTCTCACCATACAAATAGTGCCTCCAAATTTTTAGAGCGAAGACTACCACTGCCAACTCCAGATCATGTGTCGGATAGTTAGCCTCATACGTCTTGAGCTGACGAGATGCATAAGCAACCACCTTATCGTCTTGCATCAGAACGTAATGCAAACCCATATGTGATACATCACTGTATATCACAAAGTCTCTACCAGGCTCAGGCTGTATCAGAACAGGAGCCTGAGTTAAAACAATCTTGAGCTTATCAAAGCTCTCCTACTGTGCATCAGTCTAAACGAAAGGAACTCCCTTACGCAGAAGTTTAGTCAACAGCACGGCGATCAAGGGGAACCCCTCTACGAATCGTTGATAATAGCTTGCCAGCCCCAGAAAGCTATGGATTTTTGACACATTCTTCGGCTGTTTCCAACCCAACATAGCCTCAATCTTACGAAGATCAACACGAATCCCCTAAACTAAAACCACATGTCCCAAAAATGTCACTTTTCGAAGCCAAAACTCACACTTGCTAAACTTCACATACAACTATTTTTCACGAAGAATCTGTAGAACCACCTTGAGATGCTTATCGTGCTCGTCCTCAGACTTAGAACACACCAAAATGTTGTCGATAAATACCACCAAAATGTTGTCGATAAATACCACCACAAATTGGTCCAGATAAGGCTGAAACACATGGGTCATCAAGTCCATAAATGCCGCTGGTGCATTAGTCAAACCAAAGGGCATAACTAGGAACTCGTAATGTCCATATCGAGTCCTAAATGCCGTCTTATGTACATCGGCCTCCTTAACTCTCAACTGATGATAGCCCGAACGCGGATAGATCTTAAAAAACACAGAGGCCCCTCTGAACTGATCGAATAAGTCGTCTATCCTTGAAAATGGATACTTATTCTTAATCATTAGCTTGTTTAGTTGACGGTAGTCTATACACATCCTCATTGTCCCATCTTTCTTTTTCAAGAAAAGAACAGGTGCTCCCCACAGAGATACACTAGGACAAATGAACCCACAATCCAACAACTCCTGAATCTGAGCCTTAAGTTTCGTCAGCTCTTTTGGTGCCATTCGATAAGGGGTGATATACATCGAAGCTATGCCAAGAATTAAATCAATTCCAAACTCCACCTCACGGCTCGGAGGTAATCCCGATAACTCCTTAGGAAATATATCTGAAAAATCCCTCATAGCTCTGATGTCCTTAACCGAAGAGTCTCCAGAATCAGAAACACTAATGTAGGCTAAGAATGCCTTGCATCCTTTCCGAACCAACTTTTCCGGTACCAAAGTTGAGACCACATTAGTTAGGTAGTCACGTCGTTCCCCAATCACCACTACCTCACTGTTCTTCTCGGTCCTCAAGACAATCATTTTCGCTACACAATCCAGACTCACCCGGTGTTTAACCAGCCAATCCCTTCCCAAAATCAGATCGAACTCCCCAAACGAAAGCTCCATTAGATCAGCCAGAAATACTGTCCCTTAGACATCTAACGAAACGCCTCTAAATAGTTTACTCATTCGAATAGACTGTCCCAGCGAACTCACAACCGTTACCTCGCTAGAAGTACTCTCAACTAGAATGCCCAAGGTTTTAGACACAGTACTAGCTACATATGAATGGGTAGAGCCTATGTCTATCAATGCCAAATAAGGTACATTAAATATTAAAAACGTACCCATAATGATGTCCGGAGCATCTCGGTCCTCACGACGACAAGCAGCATAAACCAAAGTAGGCTGTCTTGCCTCAGTCGGTCCAGCACCTCTGCCTGGTGCTCTCTGTCCTCAGCCCATACCGTTACCACCCCTAGCTTGACCTCGGCCCCTAGATGGCTGCTGAACTACCCTCGACAGTTGTGCAGTCTCAATAACCGGAGCTTGCATTTGATGAGTTCTCAGTGGACAGTCTCTAACACGGTGCTCAGTTGACCCACATTTCAGACATGCCCTAGTGGTCATCCAACACTCACCTGGATGGCGTCTACCACAGTGCCCACACAACGCTACCCCAATAGTTACAACAGGAGGCCCAACTCTCACTGGCCCATCAGATCTGGCTTTTTTCTTAGGCCTCATCACAAAACTCGAGGGCTCTAATTCCCATCAGAAATGTCGAGTTCCAAACTCGAGTGCCAATACATCACTCCTATAAGTTTTCTCGCAAACTAACTGTATAAGCTCTGAATTTTCTACCTAAGCACTTGTAACCACATTTTTTTTTTCTCAAAGATCATACAATAATTAACTCAAGTCATCTACGCTATCACAATTTAGATCTGTCTTTAACATTAGATACTTTAAACTATCATATTGCCTTATAGTCTTAAAACACATCACAAGTCATTTGTACAGGCCAATTTGAACCCACCCCTAACAGCCCAACTAAACCTACCCAATAGACCCACCAATACATTGAGCCCGTTTGCCCTAACCCATACCCACTAATCTAAACAACCAAGCCCAATAAGCCTAACCCATTAGCTAACCCTAAAGCCTAGAACCCAAGTCACCTATCCCCTACCCCAGCGCCGCAACCCTAGCCTCCCCACTTGCATCTGACCATTCGGCCAACCACCTCACCTGTCTCTGCCACCACCCACCACCTGCTCCACCGTCTGCACCTGCAAAATCAGAAGAGAAGTGACAGCAAACAAGTAGCAAAATCGGGCTATAAAAGTCCCAAAATTGTAAACAGAGAGGACTTTTTTTTCTCTTTTATATTTTTCGGAATACAACAGTTAAAGGCAAAAATTTAGAGTGTAATATATCAAAAAGCAATAATCTAAACATCAAGAAAGAGCAGTAGATCAGGAACCGAATATAAAAGATCCAAAGCCAAGGTGATTTTTTTTTTATTTTCGAATTTTTTTTCTTTTCGTTTCTTCGCACTTTTCACCAATCATATATATACAGGTGTTCGTATAAAATATAATATAAGAATATATAAAAAAATAAAATAAAAAAAAACTGACCTTTTTTTATTTTCCGCCACACCGTGGGTGATGGCCGCGTGCGCAGCTCCGAGCTCAGATGGCTCATCCGTGTGATCGGCCCGTGGCCGGACCTCCCTCCTCTCTCCTCTCTTCTTTCTTTTCTCTCTTCCCTCTCTCTTCTTTTTTTTTCTTCCCCCTCTTCAAATGATTTTTTTCAGAATTTTGGGCTATTTATAGCCCACTAAAACGGCACCGTTTTAGTGCCTAAACTCTAACGGCGCCGTTTCACTTTGGATCGGGTCGACCCGACCCTACCCGATAGGATCCGCGTGTTTTTTAGTTGGAGGGGTTAATTGTGTTTTCAGCCCCTCCGCTTTTTCATGATTTTACAATTAAATTATTTTGTATTTCTAATTTGGCCCGAAATTCGTTGCGTTTTGCAATCTATTCCTAATCAGTGCTGTGCGTTTTAGAGGCTTGGAAAAATTTCCCTTTTGGCCCCCACCGTTTTCACGTGTTCAAGACGGCCCCTTCCTTTTCTTTTTATCTCAAATCACCCCCAAAACTCCATTTTCGCTTCAAATTTAGTCCTTTTTCCAAAATTTAATTCGATTTTTATATTACCTTTGCCCTTTTTATTATTTGTTTTTGTATGTATCGCTATTTATCTTATTATTATTATTATTGTTATTAGTATTATTTTATTATTAATGCATGTATATTATATATGTATGTATATATATATGTTTATATATTTTATTATTATTTTTAATATTATTATTCTTAGTTGTTATTTATTTCTAATATGTATATATATATATTAGGTAAATGTTTTGACATTATATTATTATACATATATCATGTATAAATTTTAATACTTTATTACATATATTCTTATGTATTATACGCATATTTTAGTACTATAATTTATATATCTATGTTTTTACCATACTATGTATATATTATCCATACTTATATTAATACATGTATTTCTTTATACGTATATATATATATACTTTTTATTAGTGTTATTTTTGTATATCGTATTATTCATTTCTATCCCTGTATATACTTTACATATTTATATAAATATGTTATTAATAGTTATTATTATTTCAAATGTGTCTATACTATGTATTATTTTGTATATCTATGTATTTTATACGTTACATATACACTTTTAATGCTATGTTATGCATATTTTTTACCATATATCATATACATACTTCTAACATTATTATTACCTTTTGACCCTATATACATATACTTTCCATAAGTACATACTGTGTCATTAATAGTTAAGTATTTTTATTTCGTAAATATTTCAAATATTATACGTAATATATTTCCAATATTATTACTATAAATATATACATGGTCTTCTCGTATTTAATACTATTGCTATATTCAATATCGCAAGGCATTACCATTGCCTTTAATATTATCATCATATGTATTTCATGTCTCGATGCATTTCGTATTAATATCTTTTGTTTCTCTCCTATTTTTGTATATTAGTTCGTTGTTCATTATTTTAAAACGTTGATTCATGTCTTTATTTACTTCGAAAACCAAAGCAACGTATCGGTTTAAATACAATGTCATCGATTTCATCGCTATGTTGGGTGAATATCGGTCGACTCGTGTTAAAACGATATGTCCTTCTCAAAAATAAAAACTTAAAGATTTCTCGTCTTTTCAATTGGATCACGATTAAAATATATATATTGAACTCGTATTTTTGAAAATCAAGACAACCCATGTTTAATAAGATACCAATTTTGGGCGTCGCGAGGGTGCTAATACCTTCCTCGCGCGTAACTGACTCCCGAACCCTAAATTTTCTCTGGATTTTAACGTAGACCTAAACTCAGCCTTTTATTTGTTTTAATAAGAGATCTAATAGGTGTCCGATCACACCTAGGAAAAAGGATCGGTGGCGACTCCCTGTTTATTTCAAAATCAAACGTCAAATTTCAAACTTTTTTCAATAAATCGCCACAATTAGCAACCAAGCTAAGCTAAAATTTTTACGTCGCTACAGCTGGCGACTCCACTGGGGAGATAGTCTTGCGAGTCGAGTCGAAT
Source organism: Gossypium anomalum (assembly GCA_025698475.1). Classification (NCBI taxonomy): domain Eukaryota; kingdom Viridiplantae; phylum Streptophyta; class Magnoliopsida; order Malvales; family Malvaceae; genus Gossypium; species Gossypium anomalum. Next base: position 30,186,422 of record CM046961.1, read on the forward strand.
TAAACACGTTTTGTCAAAATTTTCAAATTTCCTTGTTCAAAATAAATATTTGGTCGTGATCCGAAAATCTCACTTTCAAAATTCATGCATTTGTATCGTGTTGTAAATATTTTTCTAACTCGTTTTTGTCCTTTTGTTTTTCAGCTTTAAATTTTTATGGTTACTTTAGGTTTAGTTTTTAAATAAAACGTAAATGTTTATGAGTTTTTCCCCACACACGTGCACTTGCATTTTGCATAACATGAGCTCTATACCCGGCTCATCAGTTTTAAGTGAAAGTAAACGCTACGCCTTCGTGAGTTAACTCATCCCTCCGCACAGGCTAGTGAATACTTTCGGGTTACATATGACTTATGCTTTCGTGAGTTAACTTGTCCCTCTGCATAGGCATAAGTAAATGTAATTCCTTGAATTGAACTCGTGAGCCTGTGATGGGCTATGACCGAGGTTCCGTACTAATCTTAGCAGATGATAGTACGGGCAATTCGAGTACCTATCTAGAACCAAAACCGCATGTAACGAACCATACGAGCTATCCAATTAGAGCCATGCCGAACCTCTGTCCGCTTATAGTCACCAAAATAAGTACACGGGGAAATGTCCTTTGCCTTTCATTTACACTGTTTATGTAAAAGAATTGGATTGGGTAGTTTAATTTGTTTCTCAAATATTTGTTGTATTCACTAACCAAGTTTGTTTGTTTTTGTTTTTATTCATCATGCATCATAGGCATCATATTAGGAAGGTGTTGATTAAAGGTTGGTTGCCAAAGAACGGGTTTCTGATGGAGGAGTCAATTACACAAATAACCGAGAAGAATGCCGCGGTTCGGGACTGGTCTCTAAAAATTCAGAGAGAAAAGGGGGATAGTCTAGTGGAAGGGTGTGTTGCCAATTTGCCCGAACATATAACTGTGAATATTCGCCAAAACAACCTTGAGGATTTGGTGCGAGTTTGGAATTAATGGGATTCAGACACTAAGGGCATTTTCACGGAAAGGTATGGAGATATAGCTCACTTGATCACCATCCGTGTAGACGAACAGTTGATTCAAGCCATGGTTCGATTTTGGGACCCAGCTTATCAGTGCTTCACCTTTAATCAAGAGGACATGACTCCAACCATAGAAGAGTATGCTGCTTTACTCCGCATCGACAATGTGCAATTCGGAAAAATATACGTGAAGGAGCCTAAGCCAATGACCTTCAAGAAAAAATTAGTAAGACTGACAGACATGACTGATGCATGGGCCGAAAAACAGATAAAAAAGAAGAATGAAACCATTTGCATTCCATGGTCTTCCTTACGAGAATTGGTTATGAACCATCCTGACATATTGAAAAGAGTAAATCTATTCGCCTTGGCCATTTACGGTTTGGTCATTTTCCCGAGAGTCCTAGGACATCTTGAAGTCGCAGTATTTGATTTCTTTGAAAGGCTAAAACAAGGAGTCAACCCTGTCCCGACTATCTTAGCCGAGACATTCAGGTCCCTGAGTACTTTTCGAAGGGTTGGAAAGGGACGATTTATCGGATGTGCACAGCTGCTCAACGTTTGGATTTTGAGTCATTTTTGGAAAGTAGAGCGCACTCCATTCCACATGTTTTCAAAAACATTCGCCTGCTAGAAGCTTACCTTAAGAAAGAATGGCCAAAGAAGTTACCGAGAGCAACATTGGGTATCGCTTTTTCAAAGATCTTCGCACGAGGATATAACGTGGAGAGCACCTGGATCTGTCCTTCCATTCGCTATACAAATGTGGAAGCCAAGATTGGGTACCTTTACTCGGGTTATGGGGAGGAATTGGATATGCTCTGCTATTAGTCCAAAGGTAATTTTCTTCGCGACAATTCATACCCGCTACCGGAGGACTAGCACAGTCCGAGTTTACTTTTACGGGTGAAGGATATATGAAGAGAGTCCGAGACACTGCAAAGTCTTGGAAGGAAATTTATTTCATGGAATTAGCCTTGTATGCTGATACCTTTACCCAAGACTATGACCTATGGAGAAAGCAACAGGTAAATAGTCAACAATCTCAAAGAACAAATTACACCGCCTAGAATCCTTTTTTAGAGCAAATGCCATCCGAGTTGGAAATAGCTAGACAAGAATTCGAGCGAGAAAAAGCTAAGATGTCTAGGGACCTCGCACCCTTCAAGAAGAAAACTATCACATGAGATTGAAGTTCAGGGTTGAAAAGTCCAGAATCGAGAAAGTACAAAGGGAGGCCGAGATCGTGAGAAACGACTTAAGGGACCTTCATTTGGAAAACAAGAAATTAAGAAACACTATAAAGAATAGTGGATTGGGCAAGTCGACAGCTGAGTGGAAGGAAGAAATTAGCAACATCAAAGGGGAATGGAATTTTGGAAGGAAAAGCAAAGAAAGAAGAGGAAAAGGCACATGCTACAATGCAATAGAGTTAAGAAGGAAGAATGCCGAGTATGAAATGGTGATTTGTAGAATTTGCGAATAGTCAGTCTGAACATCAAGAATTAAAAAGGAGAGTACGAGATTTAGAAAATATGCTACAATCTTGTCAACAACAATTAGATAACCTCCTGAAGGCTCTAGAAGAAAAGAATGATCAGTACGATAGGGACATGCACGCGTATGAAGGAACTCTCCAAGAAAAAGAAAGGCAACTCGACTTCTTGATCAATGAAATTCGCAAAGCGGCTATGCAAGTTGTTCAATTATCAGATGAAGCCGAAGTTCTCAGTTGCCAATTCCCTCCGAGCCAAAGATCAAGTATATCAGAGTTTTTAGAGCAAGTGAAGAAACAAGGCAATGTGGCTAGGAAATTTGTGTAACTGTTGGAAAAATAAAAACTTTTTGTAACGTACTCTTCTGATAAATGAAATGCCTACATATGGAGCTATCTTGAAATCAACACCAAATTCTTGCATATTTACTCATAACTAACATTTATGCATCATTTATTCCTTTGGACATTCATCCATTCATATACTCATTCATTCATTCATCGCATGTACATATCACAATAATCATCCACCGAAACTAAAGAACCATATAATCCGCAGTTGCAAGACTTCAAGACTGGAATCACGACATTTATACAGAACGCGTCGACAAACTAGGGCAATGGAAGCTAAGTTCAATGAGAGAATCGAAAGGATGGAAAGGGCTTAAAAGGAATTACAAGAGCAACTGGCCAAATCGCAACAAGAAACGAGAGACCTAATGGTAAGATCTCGAGAGGAATCACTCGAGCAAAGAGATCAGATGGCCAAAATGATGGAGATGATGACAACTTTGGTCAAAGGAAAAGGACCCATGCAGAACCCCGATGTTATGGAACCTCAATCAAGAATTCACCACGATCAGGATCCACTCTATCCCCCGGGATTCACTCCACCACACGCATATACAACACAGAGAGGGTATGCCCAAGGAGAACCCACAGGCTTGGAACATCGACCTATGCCACCTGCTCCACCCACTAATTTGGGGCAAGGAATATTCGCGTTGAACCCAGGGGCGATCCCGCGATCCACTAGTTCCGAATCCGGGCGACCCGCAGAAGTAGCCAAATTGAAATTGGATAACCATGACGCAAAATATAGGAGTCTGGAGGAAAGACTCAAAGCAATAGAAGGCACTGAGGTCTTTTTCGCGCTAGGTGCCAAGGAACTCAGTCTGGTACCTGATCTAATTTTTCCTCTGAAGTTCAAGGTGCCTGATTTCGAGAAGTATGATGGTACTAGGTGCCCAAAAGCACATCTCATCATGTTCTGTCGAAAAATGACTGGTTACGTGAACGAGGATAAGTTACTTATACATTGCTTCCAAGATAGTCTAACAGGGTCAGCCCTCCGTTGGTACAACCAACTTAGCAGGGAAAAGATTAGATCCTGGAAAGACTTGGCGTCTGTATTCTGTGAGCAATACAAGCATGTATCGGACATGGTGCGACCCTGGATGACCTTACAAATGATGGAGAAAAAGCCTTGAGACCTTTAGGCGGTATGCGCGAGAGATGGAGAGACGTCTCACCCAAGTGGAACCCCACTAACAAAAACGGAGATAACCGTTCTCTTTATCAACACCTTAAAGGCGCTATTTTATGACAAATTAGTGGGAAGTGCCACGAAGGATTTCGCGGATATTGTAATTTTCGGTGAACTTATAGAGAATGCTGTCAAAAGCGGTAGAATGGAAGGGTCAGAAGGCTCAAGAAAAGTAGCACCCATAAGGAGGAAAGAGCCAGAAGCCCACATGGTGGGAACTGGAAGTCGTTATATTCCCAATTCATATCCTAACCAACCCCGACCCCGAAATTTTCCACCTCTAAATTTCTATTATCCTCCTCAAATCCCTTACTACCAAACACCACCTCTTTCTTACCCCGTTTACGCCACAAATAACCAAAGACCCGTCACCACTTTTTCACAAAACACTACACCCATTCAAAACCAACCCAGAAATGAACCAAGACCAACAAGGCCTAATCCCGAGAGACCATAATTTACTCCCATCCCTGTGTCATATGGGGAATTGTACCTAAAGCTCTTGGAAAAACAACTGATCTCTCCCCATTACATGGCACCCCTTAAACCTCCATACCCAAAATGGTACGATCCAAACGCTAGTTGTGCATACCATGCGGGGAACCAGGGGCATTCTACTGAGAACTGTCTGGCTTTCAAAAGGAGAGTTCAAGGGCTCATCGATGCGGGTATTTTGCGATTTGATGGTACTAGCGGTAGGGCTGGGAATCCATTCCCAAACCACACCGAAGGTAATGTGAGCGCAGTAGGAGAGGAGGATAAACGACAAAGTAGAAGATGGGTTTCTGAAGTGAGAACACCTCTGCAGAGAATCTGGGAGGTACTAGTTAAAAAAGGGTTGCTTTGTCGTTTTAACGGAGTATTCAAAGGAAAGGATGCAAAGAGTCACAGTTTTTGCGAGTTCCATGGCATCGAAAGGCACGACATTTAGTCCTGTGATGAATTCAGAGGATTATTACAAAGTATGATGGATAACAAGGAGATCGGGATTTTTTGTAAAGCCGAAGAGGCCGATAGTGGAGAAATATGTGCCTCTGACAATCAACCATCAGGTCCCCCTTATAGCGCTGATCGACCATTGGTGATTTATTATGACGCAAAGAAGGAGCCGGTGAAACCAAAAATGATAATCGAAGTACTATCTCCTTTCCCTTATAGGGACAACAAAACAGTACCGTGGAGATATGATGTCAATATCGTCACACCGGAAGTTGGAAAGTCCAAAGCCATAATTGAAGATGTTGGGGAGGTAGGTCATTTTACCCGAAGTGGACGGTGCTATTCTAAAGAAGTTGAACCGGCAAAGAAAAGTAGCGACTTGAAGCAAAAAGGGAAAGCGCTGATGCACGAAGTCGAAGTCGAGCAAGAAATTCCACCTATACAAGAAACTAAAAAGCCTGTGAATGAGGAAGAAGCTCAAGAATTCTTGAAGTTTATCAAGCACAGTGAGTATAGTGTGGTGGAACAATTGAGTAAGCGACCCGTACACGAATCTCGGTTCTATCACTCTCATTAAATTCAGAGCCATACCGGAATGCTTTATTGAAGGTGTTAAATCAAGCTTATGTGGCCAACAACATATCCGTTGAAAAGCTTGATAGGTGGGTAAACAATTTGAATGCGGACAATTTCATCTCTTTTAGTGATGATGAGATACCGCCAAACGGTAGAGGTTCGGTGAAAGCACTGCATATCACGACTCGCTGCAAGGGCTACATAATACCGATGGATTTGTCCTACTTAAGGCCCTGTCATTCCACAGTAAGGGCATTCGACGGGACGAGGCGTGAAGTTATGGGAAAGATTGAGATCCCTCTAGAAGTAGGCCCTTACATTTATGATGTCGAGTTCCAAGTCATGGACATTACACCCTCTTATAACTGCCTTTTGGGAAGACCCTGGATCCATTCTGCTGGAGCGGTCCCATCATCCCTCCACCAAAAAATGAAATTTATCATGGATGGCTGTCTGGTCACAGTTGAGGGAGAAGAAGACATCGTCGCATCTATCCTATGAGATGCGCCATATCTTGAAGTAAGCAAAGACGCAGATGGAATATTCCTTCCGATCCTCGAATTTGTCAATACCACTTTCGTTGCTTTGAGGAAACAAAATTCCAGATCTTAAACGTCGAGAAATACCAGAATGGGTGTCAAATTGACTGTGAGAAGAGGAGCTCGAGCAAGAAGAGGTTTAGGCAGACATCTGCAAGGAATAGTCAGGACTTTAAAGCCAGTGCACCACAAGGCTCGATACGGTTTAGGATTCCAGCCTGACATGCATCAAAGAAGAAGACAGTGGAAGAAAGATCAAGAAAGAAGGATCGCAAGAACTTTGGGCCGAGAACCAGAATGGGAGCCCATAGAATACCCTCCTTTGTCAAAAACATTTACATCTGCGGGAATGATATACCCTGGACAAGACGATCCACGAAACATGCTGAGGATAATTGAAAGGGGTTTTCAGAATGTAAGTATAAATGTCATTGACAAAGGGGCTGGTACAAGTAAAGATGTCTCGAGGATACGCCCTTGCCCTCCTGGTTTCATGTTGAACAATTGGACTTCCGAGGAGCTTTTTGTAGTTTATAAGTCTTCAGAGTAATGCCAAACATTAACCTTCTATTGTGTCCTTAGATATAATAGAATTCTTTTGTAAGAGCGTGCATTCGCTCTTTATCATTCAAATGAATATCAATAAAGATGCATTTTGTCATGATTTTTTCGCATTATCGCTAATTTCATAATCATTTTCTCATTTCATAGCCCATACTGACATTTGCCACATTCCATGCCATAACATTTCTTTTGTTGGTTCTAATACTTGGATGCCCCTCTATAGCTTCCTTTTTTCCATTCAACTTTCAGGTGCTCAGATATCGATGACATGAACACACCCGTTACGAGTCTTGAAATTGATTTTGAGAAGGCTGTTTGCTTAGGGGAATTTGAAGCCGAAGAAAATGCTGAAGATTATGTCTCGTCTCCTGAATTGTTAAGAATGGTGGAACAAGAGGATAAACAGATTTTGCCTCATGAAGAATCTGTGGAAACAATAAACTTGGGCACTGAAGAGAGGAAACAAGAAGTGAAGATTGGGACTTCTATTTCGGAGAGCACCAGGCATAATTTCATCGCTTTACTCCACGAGTACAAAGATGTTTTCGCATGGTCATACCAGGACATGCCGTGGCTAGATGAAGATTTAGTGGTCCATAAGCTCCGTTAAAGCGAGATGCAAGCCCATCCAAAGAAAAGTTAAGACGGATGAGACCCAAATGCTATTAAAAATAAAAGAGGAAGTCAAGAAGCAATTTGATGTCGGCTTCCTACAAGCCTCAAATATCCGAATGGGTGGCTAACATAGTCCCTGCATACCAGAAGGATGGCAAAGTACGAATGTGCGTGGATTACCGCGACTGAATCGAGCAAGCCCAAAAGATAATTTCCCTTACCACATATTGATACGTTGGTGGACAACACAACAAAACATTCATTGTTTTCTTTCATGGATAGATTCTCGGGTATAATCGGATCAAGATGGCCCCTGAAGATATGGAGAAAACTACCTTCATAACAATGTGGGGAACGTTCGCTACAAGGTGATGCCATTTGGGTTAAAGAATCTTTGGGCAACATATCGAGAGGGCTATGGTGACGTTATTCCATGAAATGATGCATAAAGAAATAGAGGTCTACGTCCGATGACATGATTGCTAAATCCAGGGAAGAAGAGCATGTAGTGAACTTGAAGAAGTTGTTCGACAGGCTGAGAAAGTTCCAGTTAAAGCTCAATCCAGCCAAATGTACGTTTGGGGCTACCTCAAGGAAGTTGCTAGGCTTCATTGTCAGTGAAAAAGGTATCGAGGTTGATCCATACAAAATAAAAGCCATTCAAGAGTTACCACCTCCGCGCACGCAAAAGGAAGTTAGAGGGTTTTTAGGGAGATTAAACTACATAGCCCGATTTATCGCTCAACTTACCAACCAATGCGATCCAATCTTTCGACTTCTTCGAAAACATAACCCTGGAGAATGGAATGAGGAATGCCAGATGGCATTTGATAAGATAAAGCAATATTTGTCTAGTCCTCCGATTGCGCATCGCCGCCAACTCCGGAAGACCGTTAATTTTGTATTTGATGTGTTCGAAAATTCAATGGTTGCGTCTTCGGGCAACACGACGCGAGACGAGACGGAAAAGAAAGAAAAGGCGATCTACTACCTCAGTAAAAAGTTCACTGAATATGAGGCAAAGTATGCGTCCATTGAAAAATTTTGTTACGCTCTGGTTTGGGTAGCTCGGAGACTCAGACAATACATGTTGTACCATACGACATGGTTAATTTCAAAGCTAGACCCAATAAAATACATGATGGAATCACTGGCACTATCAGGAAGAATGGCGCGATGGCAGATTCTCCTCTCAGAATATGACATTGCCTATGTAAGTCAGAAGTCGATAAAAGGGAGCGCAATAGCTGACTTTCTAGCAACTCGAACGACAGAGGAATATGAGCCTTTAAGATTTGATTTCCCAGACGAAGACTTAATGTGCATCTCAGAAATAGAATCCGAGTCATCAAAGAAGAAGTCATGGAAGATGTGCTTTGATGGTGCGTCAAATGCCTTGGGACATGGAATTGGGGCAATCCTAGTATCACCAGACGGGAATCATTATCCGTTCACTGCAAGACTGAATTTCTTTTGTACCAATAATATCGCAGAATATGAGGCTTGTATCATGGGGCTTCGTGCAGCTATTGATCGAGACATCAAAATCCTAGAGGTATACGGAGACTCAGCTCTAGTGGTTTACCGATCCGTGGAAAGTGGGAAGTGAGGATCCAAAATTGATTAAGTACAGTGATTTAGTGGGGCTGAATTGATCAAGGAATTCAAAGAAGTAACTTTTCACTATTTCCCACGAGAAGAAAACCAACTGGCTGATGCCCTGGCCACTGTGGCTTCAATGTTCAAAGCCAGTAAAGAAGCAGAAATAATGCCCCTCAAAATGAGCATATACGAGGTTCCTGCACACTGTTGTAGCATCGAGAAAGAAGTAGACGGACGTCCATGGTTCCATGATATATTAGAATACATCAAGAATCAAAGGTATCCCGAACAAGCGAATAAGAACGACAAAAGAACAATCAGAAGAATGGCAACGGGATTTGTTCTTGATGGGGACATCTTGTACAGGAGAGGAAAAGATCAGATGCTCTTGAGATGTGTGGATGATGTTGAAGCTAGAAAAATATTCGCAGAGGTCCATGAAGGAATCTGCGAAACACATGCCAATGGTTTCAATATGGCCAGAAAGATCATGAGACTCGGTTATTATTGGCTGACAATGGAAAGTGACTGCATCAATTTTGCCAAAAAATGCCACAAATGTCAAATCTACGGTGATAAAATTCATGTAGCCCCTTTACCCCTTCATGTCATGACTTCTCCGTGGCCTTTTTCTATGTGGGGCATGGATGTTATAGGACCAATTTCTCCAAAAGCATCAAATGGACATCGATTCATTTTTGTGGTCATCGATTACTTCACAAAATGAATAGAAGCCGCTTCGTTTGCCAATGTGACGAGAACTGCAGTTTGCAAGTTTTTGAAAAAGGAAATCATTTGCCGGTATGGCTTGCCTGAAAGAATCATTTCAAATAATGCCACGAATCTGAACAATAAGATGATGAAAGAAATGTGCGAGCAGTTCCAAATAAAGCATCATAATTCCTCGCCCTATCGCCCAAAGATGAATCAATCATTGAAGCGACCAATAAAAATATTAAGAGAATCATTGGGAAAATGACCAAGACGTATAAAGATTGGCACGAGAAACTTCCATTTGCTTTGTTTGCATATCGCACATCTGTGCGAACATCTACGGGAGCAACTCCTTTCTCTCTGGTCTATGGAATGGAAGCTGTGCTACCTATCGAGGTTGAGATCCCTTCTCTGCGAGTCTTAATGGAATCAAAGTTAGAAGAAGCAGAATGGATACAAGCTCGATATGATCAGCTAAACCTCATTGAAGAAAAACGTCTAAGGGCAATTTGTCACGGGCAGATGTACCAAAAGAGAATGATCGCAACCCATGACAAGAAGATACGACCAAGAGAATTCCATGAAGGAGAACTCGTGCTAAGAAAGATTCTCCCAATACAAAAAGATCTGCGAGGAAAATGGGCACCAAATTGGGAAGGACCATATGTTGTAAAGAAGGCATTCTCAGGTGGAGCTTTGATCCTTACCGAGATGGATGGGAAAGAGTTACCGAATCCAGTGAACTCAGATGCTGTGAAGAAATATTATGCTTAAGATAAAAACTCGAAAAAGGCATCTAAAAAAAAAAAGGATCAGAGCGAAAACCCGAAAAGGGCGCTTTGATTAAACACAAACGATTAGGATGAAAACCTAAGAGGGCATTCTAATGAAGCAAACATTCGGCTTACAAGGCAAGATATTTTAAACCGTACGATAAACAGTGAGACTACAGTATTTGAAGCATCTCTGAAAGCTCAAAATCTTCTACGCAAGGAGCCAGACTCAAAAAGATTCTTGATTGAGGAACGTGGAAGAGTTCATGTGTTGAATATCTAGAGCATTTGTATCCGGTGACTACGATCCTTTCTTTCTTTTTGACATTTTTTACCCTCATTGGTTAACTTCCTTTGTTTGCCACACTTGAAATAAATGAATATGAGATATCATTTTTGTCCCTACTTGACCTTTTTCATGCATCTCATTATATGTTTATTTACATGATAAATGGTGAAATGACATGTTTTAAACAAAAGAAATGTTAAGCATTACTTGGATGAAAATTTGATAAGCACAAGAGCTTCAAAGTAAGAATGGAGTTCAACTAGAGGCAAAAGAGCGATATCTGAGAAATGTCGATTACTCGTGAAGCTTGAATACGGGTACGAGGCCTGAAGAGAAAGTCAAGAATCAAAGCAAGAAACGCAGACCCTCAACAATCGCGGCAAGAATGATATACGACAAATATGCTTAAGGAGCACTACATAATCATGTAGGCATAAAAGCATTTAAGACAAACATGTGCATATCATGATAACCTCATGCATGGCATATACAGGTACTCCAACAGAGCAAGAAATCTAGAATGAGAGTCGCATTGAATCAAGTGAAAAGACACCTGAGTTCTACCAAAGGACAGGTTTTGGTATTTTGATGTTTTTAATTCATGCCTTTTAAGGAAAATCAACTCATATTGCGAGAGGTGAGTTGAGCCTCAAGACACGTTGAGGTAATTTCAATTTATGCTTTTCAAAAATTGACTCATATTGCGAGAGGAGAGTCAAACCTCAGGTCACACTGAGGTATTTTCAATTTCTGTTTGTCAAAAATCAACTCATAATGTGAGAGGTGAGTTGAGCCTCAAGACATGTTGAGGTAATTTCAATTTATGTTTCAAAAATCAACTCATAATGTGAGAGATGAGTTGAGCCTCAAGACACGTTGAGGTAATTTCAATTTATGTTTCAAAAATCAACTCATATTGCGAGAGGTGAGTTGAGCCTCGGGGCATGCTGAGGTATTTTCAATTTCTGCTTTTCAATTCCTGCTTTTCATAAAAAAATCAACTCATATTGCGAGAGGAGAGTTGAGCCTCGGGGCATGCTGAGGTATTTTCAATTTCTATTTTCAGTTTATGTTTTTCAAATTATCAACTCATATTGCGAGAGGTGAGTTGAGCCTTTTAATTTCTGCTTTAATTTCTATTTTTCAAATTATCAACTCATATTGCGAGAGGAGAGTTGAGCCTTTTAATTTCTGCTTTAATTTCTATTTTTCAAATTATCAACTCATATTGCGAGAGGAGAGTTGAGCCTTTTAATTTCTGCTTTAATTTCTATTTTTCAAATTACCAACTCATATTGCGAGAGGTGAGTTGAGCCTTTTAATTTCTGCTTTAATTTCTATTTTTCAAATTATCAACTCATATTGCGAGAGGAGAGTTGAGCCTTTTAATTTCTGCTTTAATTTCTATTTTTCAAATTATCAACTCATATTATGAGAGAGAGAGTTGAGCCTTTTAATTTCTGCTTTAATTTCTATTTTTCAAATTACCAACTCATATTGCGAGAGGTGAGTTGAGCCTTTTAATTTCTGCTTTTAATTTCTATTTTTTTCAAAGATCAACTCATATTGCGAGAGGTGAGTTGAGCCTTTTAATTTCTGTTTTTAATTTCTATGTTTCAAAGATCAATCCATATTGCGAGGAATGATTTGAGCTCAAGATCACATGCCAAGTCAAGAATAAAGATTGGAGCTAATTGAAGATGTAAGATTCTGCCTCCTGAAGTTACAGTGGAGCTGATCGAGGATATCAGATTTTGCCTTGCTAAAGTTGCAGAAGAGAAGACCACGAACCTTGTCCCACTGAAACAATAGAGGAGCAGATTGAAGTTGTAGATCCTGTCCTACTAAAAGTTAGCAGTGAAGCAGATCGAAACCACAAACTTCATATCCTCGAAGTTACATTGGAGAAGCTCGAAGCTGCAAGGCATATGTCAGAAGATACATTGGGTTGAACCAAAGATACAAGACACAGTGGATTGGAAAGAGTCTACCTGAACGAGAAGAGCACCAATGAAGTCAAGACTCGCAAGACAGAGCAAAATTGGCCTTTCATTTTTTCTTTGCTCTATTCTCGTTGCACGACAATGAGCAAAGAGGGGCAGTGGTACAGGCCAATTTGAACCCACCCCTAACAGCCCAACTAAACCTACCCAATAGACCCACCAATACATTGAGCCCGTTTGCCCTAACCCATACCCACTAATCTAAACAACCAAGCCCAATAAGCCTAACCTATTAGCTAACCCTAAAGCCCAGAACCCAAGTCACCTATCCCCTACCCCAGTGCACTGCACCCTAGCCTCCCACTTGCATCTGACCATTCGGCCAACCACCCCACCTGTCTCTGCCACCACCCACCACCTGCTCCACCGTCTGCACCTGCAAAATCAGAAGAGAAGTGACAGCAAACAAGTAGCAAAATCGGGCTATAAAAGTCCCAAAATTGTAAACAGAGAGGACTTTTTTTTCTCTTTTATGTTTTTCGGAATACAACAGTTAAAGGCAAAAATTTAGAGTGTAATATATCAAAAAGCAATAATCTAAACATCAAGAAAGAGCAGTAGATCAGGAACCGAATATAAAAGATCCAAAGCCAAGGTGATTTTTTTTTTATTTTCAAATTTTTTTTTCTTTTCGTTTCTTCGCACTTTTCAGCAATCATATATATACAGGTGTTCGTATAAAATATAATATAAGAATATATAAAAAAAAAAAAAATCGACCTTTTTTATTTTCCCACCATCGTACGGGTGGTAGTGCGCGCACAGCCAGCGAGCTCCGTGGCCGTCCGTTCGTGGCCGACCCGTGGCGGACCTCCTCCTCCTCTCTCCTCTCTTCTTTCTTTTCTCTCTTCCCTCTCTCTTCTTTTTTTTTCTTTCCCCTCTTCAAATGATTTTTTTCAGAATTTTGGGCTATTTATAGCCCACTAAAACGGCACCGTTTTGGTGCCTAAACTCTGACTAAAAAACGGCGCCGTTTCACTTTGGATTGGGTCGACCCGACCCTACCCGATAGGATCCGCGTGTTTTTTAGTTGGAGGGGTTAATTGCGTTTTCAGCCCCTCCGCTTTTTCATGATTTTACAATTAAATTATTTTGTATTTCTAATTTGGCCCGAAATTTGTTGCGTTTTGCAATCTAGTCCTGATCAGTGTTGTGCGTTTTAGAGGCTTGGAAAAATCTCCCTTTTGGCCCCCACCGTTTTCACGTGTTCAAGACGGCCCCTTCCTTTTCTTTTTATCTCAAATCACCCCCAAAACTCCATTTTCGCTTCAAATTTAGTCCTTTTTCCAAAATTTAATTCGATTTTTATATTACCTTTGCCCTTTTTATTATTTGTTTTTGTATGTATCGCTATTTATCTTATTATTATTATTATTGTTATTAGTATTATTTTATTATTAATGCATGTATATTATATATGTATGTATATATATGTTTATATATTTTATTATTATTTTTAATATTATTATTCTTAGTTGTTATTTATTTCTAATATGTATATATATATATATTAGGTAAATGTTTTGACATTATATTATTATACATATATCATGTATAAATTTTAATACTTTATTACATATATTCTTATGTATTATACATATATTTTAGTACTATAATTTATATATCTATGTTTTTACCATACTATGTATATATTATCCATACTTATATTAATACATGTATTTCTTTATACGTATATATATATATACTTTTTATTAGTGTTATTTTTGTATATCGTATTATTCATTTCTATCCCTGTATATACTTTACATATTTATATAAATATGTTATTAATAGTTATTATTATTTCAAATGTGTCTATACTATGTATTATTTTGTATATCTATGTATTTTATACGTTACATATACACTTTTAATGCTATGTTATGCATATTTTTTACCATATATCATATACATACTTCTAACATTATTATTACCTTTTGACCCTATATACATATACTTTCCATAAGTACATACTGTGTCATTAATAGTTAAGTATTTTTATTTCGTAAATATTTCAAATATTATACGTAATATATTTCCAATATTATTACTATAAATATATACATGGTCTTCTTGTATTTAATACTATTGCTATATTCAATATCGCAAGGCATTACCATTGCCTTTAATATTATCATCATATGTATTTCATGTCTCGATGCATTTCGTATTAATATCTTTTGTTTCTCGCCTATTTTTGTATATTAGTTCGTTGTTCATTATTTTAAAACGTTGATTCATGTCTTTATTTACTTCGAAAACCAAGGCAACGTATCGGTTTAAATACAATGTCATCGATTTCATCGCTATGTTAGGTGAATATCGGTCGACTCGTGTTAAAATGATATGTCCTTCTCAAAAATAAAAAATTAAAGATTTCTCGTCTTTTCAATTGGATCACGATTAAAATATATATATTGAACTCGTATTTTTGAAAATCAAGACAATCTATGTTTAATAAGATACCAATTTTGGGCGTCGCGAGGGTACTAATACCTTCCTCGCGCGTAACTGACTCCCGAACCCTAAATTTTCTCTGGATTTTAATGTAAACCTAAACTCAGCCTTTTATTTGTTTTAATAAGAGATCTAATAGGTGTCCGATCACACCTAGGAAAAAGGATCGGTGGCGACTCCCTGTTTATTTCAAAATCAAACGTCAAATTTTAAACTTTTTTCAATAAATCGCCACAATTAGCGACCAAGCTAAGCTAAAATTTTTACGTCGCTACATCATTCAATAACACATCATTGAAAATGAAGAAGTTTTTGTCTAACGTATATCCAGCCAGTTCAAAGACTTTGGTCAATAAAGTTCTCGTTCATTCAAAGCTTTAATAACATGTAATAGACCACTGAACTTTCACAAGACGAAAACTTTATCATTCAAAGCAGCTTTAAATCATATTGAAATCTTCTAAGATATATACACTCTTCATTCAGACTATCTGTCTTTTACCCGAAAAGAAATAAAAA
The DNA here is from genome assembly GCA_025698475.1 of Gossypium anomalum. NCBI lineage: Eukaryota > Viridiplantae > Streptophyta > Magnoliopsida > Malvales > Malvaceae > Gossypium > Gossypium anomalum. The sequence continues at coordinate 30,202,046 of CM046961.1, forward strand.
TCTTATTCTCAGATATCTATATCCCATTTAATCTTTCAAACAATAACCAATTCCGATTTGAACAACCAAGTCAGGCTTAATCATCAATAAATGACATTTCAAGAAATCTTCCCTTCTAGTTGATAAAACGATTCAACAAGTAATCAATTAAAATTCATTTATCATACGAAGCAAAAGACCACTTCAAGTACATTAACTCATAATAACAAGAATATCCCGACTGAAAGCATTAACTTAATTAACTTACTTGAGAAAAGAAATTCAGATACTGGAATCATCATGTTGCTATAATCAAATCAGAAACATAATCATAATTGACATAGTCATCAGGCCAAGGAACTCACTTTAGTTATAAGTCATGATTAATAATTTACGGAATAAAGATGACAAGAAAACCAAAATAAGGAAATCCGGAATAGAAAAATCCAAGATATTATATCGTTTGGAAAGACCGAAAATAAAGTTTAGAAAAAGAAGGTAGACGATTTCAATGGCCCATCAGAGAAAAGAAGTCCAGAAAAATATCATTCAGATCCACAGGAAATGAATGTAACAAAGACAATATAATTCCCCCATATATACATCGGATAGAGCATCAATTCGAAGGAAACAAAATCATAATATCATGTGCATTTTCTCATAAAATTCCAATAAGTGGAATGTAACAGAATACCAAAGAGAAATAGAGTAATGTCGATTCTAACCCAATCACACTAACAGTGTTTTCGTCTAATATCGAGATTTGAAAACATTCTCATATAACAATATTTATCAGAAGATAGATAGTTGCAATAACACTTCCAAGAACAAATGGACTCATAGAGTGCCTCAAGAGAGACAGTCATAATCTGCTCACTATAATTATCACATTTAGATATCTTACATCTCAAAATTTATTCATTCTACTTTTTCTGTCATCACTAGTCTCGCATTATTCCTTTCACTGAAGAAAATAAGTTCAGAAGGAATTCTGGTTACCATATTCTTTTAACATCGTGTCTGAATCAGTCAGTTTACCAAAGTTGATTTCTTCTCTCATTACGATATTTCGTAATCCAAATAATCTTTAAATCAACTTGATACCTTTCTAGTTTTGTGTTTACATATCAATTTATTGACAAACTCTGACCATATTTATAATCGTTCCACAGCTGAACTCTTTGGTTTCACACTTACGAGCTTGTCCTATAGATTTCGTAAAATTCTTTATAAGCACCACTCTAGTAAAGGGGTGGGGTTGTAAGGTCCCTAACTCGTTTCTCACACTCATATTCATATAACACTAGTTCATTATCACAGTAACATTTTCACTAGTATATCATTCACTTCAGGCAAACTATTATTCACGTTCGTATGATACGAACTTTCCAGTTATCTTATTTAAAACAACGCACTAATGCATGCGTCCTATGAATTTTGAATAGCTTTACTAATCTCATTCATTCAATTAAACAAATCAGGCACATAACATCATGTAAGGACCAAATAAGAATGGATAAATATATCACAATCTAAACTTTCATCTTGTACATCATTATATACATATCATTACAATCATATAGATTAATCCAAGCAATTTAACACATTTACTCAAGCTATAAGAGCTTACCAATCATAATTATTCAAACAAGTATACATGATCATTCATTCTATTAATAAGGTTGGTGAGTTACTCAAATACATACATTCACCCAAGTAAATCAATCATATACATCATAGAGCTATCAATTAAACATAAATAAGCTCATTGCAATATATTCCTTTATCTCATTTAAAAATATCATTAAAGCTCATCAATATTCAATGTCCAATCAGGACAATGACATTTTTTCCGTATCATGCTACTATGAACTCCTTTATTTATACCTCTACGAATTTCTATTTACCACTTCCGCTTAATCAATTAAGCCAAGTATATAACATCATATAAGCATCAAACAAGCATGAGTATTCATCGCAATATAAGCTTTTATCTCACATGTTATCACATACATATCATGAACTTGTATCCATACTTTTCTGAGTTCAAGCTCATCATAGCTGTAATTTACTCAAATACCTTACCATCACATTTAACATGGTCGGTGTAGCTCTGTTGGAAAGCACCTCTATCCAAACAAGATGGTTCTCATTCGCGTCGGGAGACATTATACTATCATGGATCGGTGGCATGTATAGCTAGACTCTCATTCATACTAGGTTAGTCTAAGAACTGACTAAACCATAACTCTGATACCACTAAATGTAACACCCCTTACCCGTATCAGAGGCCGGAACAGGGTACGAGGCATTTAAAGATTTACAAACATGTAAAATCAGGCCATAAAATTTTGTTCAAAGTTAAAACTTTTTTAATTTCTATCTTAAAGTCCCTTATATGGGCCTACGAGGCCTTAAACGTGCTTTGAAAATAGTTAGGGACTAAATCGAGAACTTTGGAATGTTCAGAAAGATTTATAAAGCTTTTCCATGAAGCAGAGTCACACGCCCGTGTGGACACAGGGACACACCCGTGTGCCTTCATGCGCCCGTGTCCTCAGGCCGTGTAACTCTCTGACTATGACGTCATCATGCAAATGAACCATATGGCCAAGCCACACACCCGTGTGCTAGGCCGTGTCCTCCACACGGCTGAGACACATGGCCGTGTCTCTACCCGTGTGGCCAACACTTAGGCTATTTTCTAAGCCTTTTGTTGTCCTTAACTCTCTCCCATACTTAAACACATCGTAGGTACAATAATAACATCAATTTAATGGTTAGTCATCCTTTAGTAAAATTCAATTAAAGCATTTGTTGTCATACAAGTGTTTATCACATATACTCATGTTACACCAAGTTGGGCTTACCCATCCACACTCAATAGTCTTATCATATTGACGCCCATTTTTACAAATTAACCATAATATTTTACCCAACACTTAATCTCTACTTATTCAAAAATGTTCATGTTTAATCATTATTAACTTATTACTATGCCACACATTTATTCCATGGCCATGACCACCTCGAATGGTCCTAGGGCATTCACCATGTACATATGCCTTATATTACCCATTCATAGTAATAAGCATAGTCACAACACAATGTATTAACACATAGCATGGATAAATAGGCTTACAAGCCATATCCATTATAAGCCACATCTCATGGCTATATACAGTAAATCAATATATACCAATACATTTGGCTAATCATAATAACATCTATCATAAAAACTAAGTCCCTATACATGCCAATCACTTGTATACGCTTAACTTATACATATTAACACTCCAAAGGTGATGGCTTGATAATGTGATGCTGCCTCCGACGATTTCCAACCCGAGCCGACCTGACAATACTAAAGAAATGGAGAGGAGGGAGTAAGCTTAAAGCTTAGTAAGTCCATATGAAAATAATAAGCAATATGCCAACATGTTTCTCAAGGTAATACAACCATAATTACACTTTTACTTATTTTCTGGTCATGCTATTTTCTCGAGTCATAGTTATCAATTTATTTATATTGGAGATACGGAACTCTAAATTTAGATCCGCTAATTTTCTTTGAAACTAGACTCACATATCTTCTCACCATAAAATTTTCTAAATTTTTGGTCTAGCCAATAAGTACATTTTATTCTTTAAAGTTGCCCATGTTTTGTTGTCTGACAGTTCCGACCTTTCTCTACTAAAAAAAACTATCTCAAAGTACTATACTCGGATAATGTCCCCATCTATTTCTTTTGAAACTAGACTCATTAATAATTTCAAGCATATAAATTATAACCCATAATCATTTTTGTACAATTTTTAATGATTTTCCAAAGTTAAGACAGGGAAGTCCGAGATCACTCTGACCCTGTTTCACAAAAATTCAAATATCTCATAATAGGAGATTCCTTTACTTACACCGTTTCCTTTATAAGAAACTAAACTCGATAAGCTTTAATTCCATATTTTATTCAACCTTTAATTCGACTTCCACAATTTTTGGTGGATTTTCAAAATAGGACTACTGTTGCTGTCCAAACTATTTTAGTACAATATAATGATAACCATCACAAGATTTTCACGAAATTACTCTCATAAGTATCACTCATTCATTTTCATTCTTATCACAAGTCCATGGGTTTCGAGTACTTACCTGTGCTATCATTTAGCACAACACTCGTCCAAACATGACAATTCATATGCATCACAATAGTATCATATAACATAAATGAGTTTATCAGGCCAATAACCTTTTATTTCATTTCTCCTATTAATCTCGTTGAATTTCTCGGAATCTCGATGGATATCTCATTTACCATCAAATCATGCAAGTGATCGTTTTAAATACGCACTCCCGTAAACCTCGCTCTTACGGTGGGATTACCAATCCAGGTTAAATCCTTCGTAACATAAATTCAAGGAGTATTGTCGGGATTACCATTCCAGGCCAAAGCCCTTACAACGACAATTACTCCAATAAGCTCGAATTTGAATTACCAGTCCAGACTAATTTCAATCCTTAATTATATTACCCATCCGGGCTAAATCCATAATGCACACATATTCGTCGGGAGGTTCGATCACTTAAGGAATACCCGTCCGGCTGGATCCTCACTATACTGAGATCATTAGATTACCCGTCCTGGCTAAATCCTTTTCTATAACACATGCAGGATCTCATGTCATGTAAGCAAGAATTTATCCATCGGATCTCCCTTTTTATTCAACTGGGACAATTATCATCCTTTTCATTCTTTCACAAATTATCCAACTTAATAACACATCATGTTATATCAAACTCTTAATATATTCAGCTATTATATAGCAAGCCATCAATGATTGAACCATCAAACATTTTATGTGCTACTAGTCATATATCATTGTTTTCACAAATTTTATATACCATTCTTTCATCACTTTTCAACATATTAAATCATGCCATTCGTGCAATAATAATATAGAATTTTCAATTCAAACATAGCATTGCAATATTATTGACACACGACCTTACCTTGGCACCAAAATAGCAAAAAGGAACCTAACCGTCGATTTTCCATTTTTCACCCTATCTAGGTCCAATCCTCGTTTTCCTTGATCTATAATATCACATTTAGTCTAATTATTAGTCACATTATTTAATGTGATCCAAAAATCATATTTTGACAAAATTACATTTTTTCCCCTAAACTTTATCAAAATTACACTTTTACCCCTAGGCTCATAAAATAATTTTTATTCAATTTTCCCACTCTACAGGCCTAGTCAAACCATTTTCATAACTATAGAAAACTATAATTCTTATCAAAACACCCTTTTTATACCATTTTTATAACTTTTACAAAATGTTCATTTTAGACGTTTTCATCAAAAATCACTTAATAAAAGTCCTTTATTTAACTTCCAACACTTATTTTCTACCATTAGACATCAAAATACATGCATTTCACACATGGTTCAATTTTTAAACATGAACCCTAGCTTAAAATGTGGGTAGAAATGAGTAGATCATGTTATCGGGACTTCAAAAATGCAAAGAACATTAAAAACGAGGATCAGGATCACTTATTATGGAGCTTAAAAGTTTGAAAACCCTAACCATGGCTTCCTCTTGCTACATTCGGCCAAACAAGAAGATGGACAAGGGTTTTTGGCTTTTATTTTGTCTTTTAGTCCATTTAATTACCAATTTACAAAAATGCCCTTTTTACTCATCTTTGAAAATTTACCCTTCCATGTCCATTTTTGTCCAAAAAATTACTCAACGGTCTAATTATCATTTAAGAACCTCCAATTTAAAATTTCATAACAATTAGACACTTCTAATATGTAAAACTCAACTTTTGTACTTTTTTTAATTTAGTCCTTTTGACTAAATTGAGTGCCCAAACGTCAAAATTTTCGAATGAGGTTTTCACGAAATCATTTCGTGAAATTGTAGACCATAAAAATAAAATAAAAAATAAACTTTCTTACGTCAGATTTGTGGTCCCAAAACCACTGTTTCGACTAGGCCCTAATTCGGGATGTTACAGACAGTGCGTCGTCCCTAACCGCACAATCTTAAGACCCAGTCTTTGCCACAGGTGATACCAGTGTCTCACTAGTATCTAAGTTAGGCAGATTCCCAGATGATAAGGACCCCGCTTGAGCTCCTCTACGGCCTTTGGTACCCCGTCCACGAGTACCACGTGCACTCAACGTATATTTTAGAATTTATCTGTATTAACAGTTTTATGCATTAGTTAATAGTTCCGATATTTTATTAACAGATATTTTATGCAGTACAATATCATAATGTTCAGAGTTAGTTATCGCGAGTAGTAATCTCACTACAGTTTTCAATTTACACTACCTAAAGTGTTCTCAGTGTGATATATTACCTAAAGTAGTTTCGGTATATTCTAATCGTACTTTCAGACAATTCTAAACGAAGTTTTAGAAACTTACATGATCGACACCGGAAACTCGGTGTACCACATACCTATTCTAAAAAATTATTTCTTTAAAACCAATTTTAAACTCAAATCCACAATCGAGTTTTACAACCTAGCTCTAATACCACTAAATTTAACATCCTAAACTTGGCCTAAACGTTACGGCTGATCTGGCGATATCACATGAAATGGAGTTTGAAATCGAATTTGACGAGTTAAATCTATTCCAATTACTTAATCTTTGTTGTGATTAAAACGTATCTCTTTTTCGTAGAAGTTTTAGAAACATTCTATTTTAGGGAATCCCGTTTTTATTTACGAAAACCTTAGTTTTTAGGAAAATCAAGTTTTAAGGAGTTGCAGTTTAAATAATCATAACACCATATAAAGTTCCGAGTTAAAACCAAACAGTCCAAGTCCAAAATTACATCGAAAACCCCAAATAAGTAATAAAATTGGAAGCAAATAGAAAGTCAGTCTAAATTTTTATGTGTGGCCACCATCGAGTCCTCCGCTACACCGATCCGTCAAGACTGGGGATTACCTACACTGATTAAACAGAAAAGGGTGAATTTTCGCAAACTCGGTGTGTAATCCCCACAAAAAAATACATGATAATCATCAGAAGTCAGAAATAAACAGTCTGGGGCCGAAGCCCATTACAGAATCAGTTCGGGCCTTAAGCCCATTCAGATGCAGAATCAGATATAAATTAGGGTCGAGGCCCTATCAGATACAGATGCAGAACGGAATATCAGAATCCTACCCATCAGCCTCTACACACCATCTCCATCCAACCTAACACACCATGTGGGAATAAAATTGACCAACCCATCCCTACACGTCATACTGTACCAAAACGCGGCACATAATCAGATATTTGCAGTTGTGCTGCCAAATAATAGGCTTAAAAGCCTTTCAGACACTTCCTCCAATAAATCATCAACCCGTTACAATGCAACATACAATGCATGGCATGCTAGTATGCAATAATCATCCACATAATCAGTTTAATATTATTAGACTTAATACAGATATTGCATAATAGATCATATGTTTAGGGGTCTAGATAATGCTTATGACCCTACAGTAGGTCATAGTCGACTTAGGCGACCTGTGCAACCTTACAGAACTGTTTCAGAAAAATGGGCTCACACGCCATGTGGCTTGCCGGTGTGGGCCCACACGGCCCAAATTGGCCTTGGTTGTGTAGATCACACGGCTTGGCCTAGAATTTTGCACGCCCCTGTGGCCCACACGGCCCAACTGGTCGAGCCCGTGTCTAACACATTTTTTCGCCAGCCATCACACGGCCGTGTCATGCACCCGTGTCATGCTCCCATGTCGAGCGCACATGACCTGGCTCGACATTCACATGCCTGTGTCCAATCACACGGGATACCACACGCCCTTGTGGCATCCACAGTAGGCCTTTTTAGCTTTTTGTCGAGACTCAGTTTCAGTGTTCCAAGTACACACCTAGTTCATATCTGCTGTTTACGCAATCCCGAGATCACCAACACCTATAATTAAATAACATTTTTCTCAGTTTGTCTCTTAAACGATCGAATCAAATCAAACCCAAAATGGAATGCTCATCCAACGAGCAACCAAACTTACCCTCGAGTAAGAACCAACGTTTCTGTAACACGAGAACCAAATTAAGGCCTTCGAGCAATACTTAAACGTGAGTGAAACGATTCCTCCGTTAATCGCTTAATCAAAAATAATGCTAAAACTCAAGAAAAACCACTTACCAAAACAAGGAAAACAACTACTGCATGATAGAAAATCGATTGGACAAGGAACCAAAAAGAAAAAAAAGATCAATTTCACCATACAAGAAGAGAGGGAGAAATCTCGAGGAAGAAGGGGAGGAAAAGAGAAGTGGAAAAGCTAAAAATTGCCAAAAAGTGTAGCGTAATCAGAAATTCAATAACCACCTCCCCCAATCCCTTATTTTCCTCTTAAAACTGCCCACTACTCTCCCCCTACAACTCAAACACTCAGCATTTGACTATACTTCGAACTCTTACATGGCAAGAATAATCTTACAAGGCAAGAATAATAAAAAATAAAGCTCCTGACCTGACTTGAACACAAGACCTCTAGCAACCAACACTCCACTTAACCACCAGACCAGCAGGCCTATTCTGATATGCTTCTACAATTAACTTAATATAAGCCCATTGAACAGAGTTAGGGCTTAATTTCAAAAATAATCAAAATTTGCTCAAGTTGTGGCTTGAACTTAGGACCTCATACACACACCCAGAACACCTAACCATTGAAGCAGATACAGAATTGTGTCAATTAATCGCACAATCAGAAACATAAAATTTGGGGTGTTATATTAGTTGTTGATTGTGTGTCAATACTTTCTTGTCTTGTTAAGCTTTGCTTTTTTTTTTATTTGTTTGCAGGGAAATTGGTGGCTTAATCTACTAATAACAGAGACGTAGAAGGGATGGATTCTACAGTAAGTTAATTAATTTGGAATGGAGTTCATTAAGCCCTAAAGGTGTGGGGATTACGTTAAAAGTAGATCAGAAAGTTGTTGTGAATTCTACTCAATTTATGGTATTAAAGAAGTTTCTTGTTGATAAATCAATTAATAGAAGAGGGATTCATAGAGTTCTTCAAAATGTATAGTCATCAAAGACAGTGACTGATATTAGGAATTTGGATATGAATATATTTGCTACTCCATTTGTGGATGAAATTTCTATGAATAATGCTCTAGAAAATAGTGATTGGCTTGTGGTAGAGTATTGTCTTAGTTTAAAGAGATGGAAACCTAGTAAATTTTTGAAGGAGATAAACTTTGGTTGTATTGAATTTTGGATACAAATCCTTGATTGCCATTAAAATTTTTTACAAAATCTAATGTTATTAAAATTTCTAAAACCTTGGGGACTTTGGTTAAGATTGATGAATGTCTATGGATAGGGGTATAGGGAAAAGTTTTTTAAGGATAAGGGTTGGTATTGATGTGAAGAATTCACTAGTTGAGGGGTTTGGTGTTCCAAAGAAGGATGAGGAAAGGATCTGGGCTACTATAAAATATGAAAAAATAAAAAAAATTGTTTTAAGTGTGAAAAATTAGACCATTTTGGTAAGAATTGTGAGCAAAAGGGAATTTGTGGTAGAAAGGGTGAGGGGAAAGGTAAATTTGGATGTGGATGAAGACAACACCTTTGAAATGTATGAGTTTGGGAAATAAGGTGGTTTGAGAGGGGAAGGAAAATGGTGAGAAGGGAATTGAGAATAATTACAACGGATAGGATCAATGTAAAAGAGAGTAGAGGGATAGTAGAGAAAATTTACTAGTTGAAAGAGGAAAAGGTATAAGGAGAGGGGTGATTAGTAGTAGTGAGGATAATAGTTGTTTGGGTAATGGGAAAGGAGTGGAGTTGGGTCAAGTAGGAGATGTACAGTACTGGCAAAAGGGTAATGGTAGTTTTCTTATAGAGGAATGAAGGGTTTTGAAAATAAATATTATTGTGTGAAGTTAGAGATTGAGGCTAACAAGGGTAAAGTTGTTGAAACGGAAAATTTTGAAGATAAAGAAAATGAGAGAGTTGAGAGTCAAACAAAAGAAAAAGTGGGGAAGGAGAATAAGGTACATGGAATATGAGTTTATAGGAACCAATAGGTAGTGTGGGATATGATTAAATGGGTTAAGAGGGTGGAGAGGGGAATGGAGACATTAGAGAAAGAATGGAATGAGTATATTGTGGAGCTACCTCCTGAAGATGAAAGAATGGAATGAGTATATTGTGGAGCTACCTCCTGAAGATGCTGGAGAAGATATAAGTGAAGAGGAGTGAAAGGGACAATTAGATATTGATAAGGAAAACTATATTGTTTTTGAGTTGAAAGAACTAAAGTTGAAAAGGAAATTTGAGGATAAGGAAGGAAGAAAGAAAGACTGTTAAGTTTTTGGAGGTAAAGGTAGGTTTGGTAGAAAGTGTGGGAAAGAATAATCATGACGCTGGTGGTAAGGTGAGGAAGAAATATAATATCATAAGTAGGAAAGGTGGTAAGACAGTGAAGGGTGATAACAGGAGTCACTGGCCTTTGGGATGTGCTTGTTAATGGAAAAAATCTGGTTTTCTTGCACAGCGTAAAATAAAAATTTTGAAAACTAACCCAGTTTGTGACCTTTATTGCAATAAACCCTAGACCGAATTCACATCTATGTTTTCAGATAGACGGATCCTTGTTGTTCCTAGTTTTCAACCAAACAATTTTCTCTGTTATTCTCATACCACAAACTACTTCAAATGTGGCTTTGAACAATTCAAATTAAACACAAAACTAGAAATAGTTTTCTTTTATTTAATATGAAAATGAAAATATCTTCTCAAATAGAAACCAGAATAATTGTTATTCCAAAAAATATATATTTAATTCTAAGAGAATAAAAGTCTCTTTATTTTCGAGCAAAATAACGATATCTAATAGTTGTGTAAATAGCCCTACTGGTGCTATCTATTTATAGAGAGAGAAGGTAGAAGACCCTTGTTGAATTGTAGAATTTTATTTCAACTAGAAAGACGAACTCCTAGTCTAATTAGGAGTATAGGGGGTGGCAACCCTCGTTAATAATACTAAGGTCTATCTTTCCACCCTATTACATAAGGGGTTTTTGAGCCTCTTTCATATCAAGTCTAATTACAAATACTTCCCGAGTTTTTAACCCAATATTTTATAATTTGATCCAACCAAATATTTATTTTTCCATTTTCCAAAATACTTTAATATATTTCCAATTAAATAATTTTCTCAACCCAATTTTAATCCCGTTAAATTCATAACAATTTTACTGTAAAAGAATCTATAAGAAAATATATTTAATATTTCTACATTCAATTGGTCACTGTGACCAAATGATTTATTTCCATTTTCGAACTTCATTTAATTCAAAAAACATAAATTCATTTTCAGTTCATTTTCATTTTCATTTTATTTTAGAGAAAACCACATTCATTTCAAAAAATTTCATTTCTCCATTTTCATTTTGGAGAAACAATAATCATTTCCAAATGTTTCTCATTTCTCCATTTTCACAATTTCTATTCATTTCTATTCATTTGATTCAACATGCAATTCATTCTTAGTTTCAACGAGCTAGCGAAGGGACCGATTGAACATATATAATTAAGGCTCAAATAATTTATAATTAAGTTTCAACTTTTCGCCTATTAATTATATACTCATTTAGTCATGAAGTCATTCCACTATAATATCATGATTGAACTCTCTCTAACAGCATACCACTATAATTAGTGCTCGTCCAATGACCTTGACATAAGTGTACTACCCTCATAAGATATCCTTAATCTCTTTGGGATAATATTCGTTCTCATCAATATAATCCTATTTTATCTCATGGTAACCATTACATATTCCTTCATGAAAATTCAATTACTATCAAATAGTAATCAAGTCAATCATCACAAAGACGAATGGCTTGTGGCCATGTTTGCTTTTCATCAACCATGTAATGAAAATGTAAGGATATCATTTACTTATGTCTTGGGTTATGAATTTAATTGTTGTTAATGATGCTACATACTTTAGAAGTCGTACACCCAACGCACCAGCTTCTGGTTCCTTATCTATTTGAACTCAAGCTTTTACTTACATCAAAGTGTACAAGTCATGCATACATAGTCCGTCATCTACTTGGGATTTAGGTATGTCACACTATGAACTTCACAAGTGAATAAATCCATAAATGGATTCAAGATCTATTCTTTAAAATGTATTAAAACGTCACACTATGAACGCAAGATACTTCTCAACAGAATATCTATACATAACCTATTTTTTATTAATTTCCTCTTCAACAACACTTAACATTTTTCCTCAGAATGGTTGTTCATAAATACTATTTCTTGGCGAACATTTACTAACTAATCATACATTTGGTGGATTCTCATATTGAGTTTGGTAATCGTCAAATCAGAAGTCAGATCATACCCTCTTTCAAACCCAAAACAAGCTTATATTGATGACGAAACATTCCAAATCATTCAAAAGAATTTCAAACGTCTATGTTACATAACAAAAGAATGCCCAATTTGATAATCAGTTCAAATTCCAAGTAACCCCTAAACGAGACATGATACTATACATATATGGTGGATACTAGATAACTCAGACTTTAACCCTACATAGTGTAGACAATCTCAAACCAACTAACATATATACCTTTCATAATTATGAATACGCCCATATCATGTATTGACAATTTACTTTGGTGGATTTCCTATTTAGAAATACATATACATACTTTCTTTCAGGGATTGTCCGTTAGACTCATTCAATTTCTTCGCAAGATTAACCATACCAAGTTAACTTCAAATGTATTAGATACTTATCATATCATTATCCATTAAAGAGAACTCAAAACTTTACCCTGATTTACCACATAGGCGGGTAACCAGATTTTGCCATGCAGGCATTCCCAAATACGCCACATAGGAGTTTCATGATTCGCCATAAAGGCAATACAGAATATGCCACACGGGCCAAAGAAAATACACCACATAGGCTAAACATAATACGCCACATAGGCCAAATAGAATACTCCACAAAGGCAATACCAAAAATGCCACAAAGACTCGATTTGAATGCCACGAAGGCACCACATGAACTGTCGTGTTTGCAATATGGATTTTTCTAAACTTATCATCACATGGGGTTTTCCCGTCATCACCCTGGGATATGCAAAAGGCTTTGTAGATAAATGTAGCTCATCCACCCTTTCCAAAATGTGTCATGGCCATGGTCTTTTATCAGAATTTTTGTGCCAAAATTTATGTTTACTATCCCGATGAACTTCTTTACATACCATCGCAGTGTCAAAAATCACATCAAATTTCTCCCACATTTTCAATCGCACTTCATGCATCTAACATAATTACACATTCATGTAGACTATACTCATTTTCTTAACCAAATCATACTTCACACACAATAACCTGATCATGTATCACAATATACATTCTATTTACATACAAACATTTTCCTTACAGAATCACATGCACCCATACTTATGACACCTCACACGCTTAACCATATGGATATTATAAGAAGGATACACAATATACATTCAGCAACCATTCAAGTACTAATGTATCATTATTCGAACATTGACCATAAGAAGAACTTCTTAGAATGACTTAGAAGAGTCGTGACTAGGGACTAACCTGATACTCACTTATACTCTAGCTTAGAGTCCTTGACTCAAACATCCTTCTCGAACCAACAGCAACAACTACTTAAAGAACATAGTTACACCATTAAAAATCATTTACAGACAAATAACTAACATCTCAATTATAGACGACCCTCATGTAGGGTCTCTTATCCATAACTCACTGTTCATATACTTCTTAACAAACTTATTCTTTCAAAAACGTAACATGCATAGCTATTAGACTTACCAGGAGGTGGAACATCCACACATTAATTCAAAAACTTTAGCTTCCAGCTTAATAAAAGAGAAGAAAATATATAAATTTTAAAAAGAGAGTCAGAAAGTAATATTGAAGGAAGAAAAAACCATTTAGATGAATCATTCTCACAATATATATATCCAGTTTCCCCTTAGTGGAACTTGACAAGTGTCAATTGTATCTAGAGCTTTTCCTAATAAATGGCCTATAAATATCCAAAAGAAATATAATGAGGATCCTATACATAAGCTATTTGACCAATCAATTCAATTGGCTCCAAACCAAATCACATTACAAAACTCAATTAGTACAGTGCTCAAGAAAACTAGGCATAATATATAGTTTGCGATAACTCTTACAAGGCTTACTCTTCGCTTGCCATAATTTTTTCTTAATTAGCATAATAACCTGAGATAAATCTTTACTTACTTATACAGTGGATACTTTATGCCATCTTTTATTCGCCAAAAGACTACAAATGAGAGGATGACATTATGCCAAACAAACAACTTTTTATCTATATGCCTTCTGATTGGGTCATCTGGATTTGTGGTGTGACATAATATAAGTTTTCTTTATGTATTATAATCTAACCAATTAATATCGCTTAGTATTAAAGTTTAAACATTAGACAACCAATGAGGAACATTTTCTTCCATTTTGCTTTGTGTGCAAAAACTATATAAGGATAATCATACAAAGTATATTAATCAAATCAATGAATTTGTTTTATTAACCAATCTATTCGAAAAAAATTACAATTTTACAAACGAATATACTACACTCAGGGCACCAAATCCAACACTTATTGTGCATGGAAAGCAATTGGATATTGAGAAAGGTTATGGTGGTCGTCTTACAACAGCCACCTAGAGGCCATAAAGCTATTATCATAGAACTGTCAGAGAGTGGGGTCACCTTTGACAGTTAAGACTCTTGACGGCCTTAGGAGGAAGCATAACCCTCATTTTCTTTTTCTAATGAAAAAAAAAGAATATAAAAATTTTAAGAAGGTTAAAACAAATAAAGGATTTATGTTGAGCTAAAAGGCATTGGTTGAAGACTTGCACTATGGTGGAAACATGATATGGATGTGAGAGTGATGGATGTTGGGAGCAATACAATTTATATGGACGTTGAGATTGGTAATAGGAGGCAATTATATAGAATTTTTTTTGTGTATGGACCTACTGATTTTCATAAAAAAAAAAAAAGGAGGTGTGAGGGATGATTGAAAAGAAAGCTAGAGGGATTGAGGACGTTCCATGAATGTGTGTTGGAGACTTCAATGATATTCTCTATCATTATGAGAAAGAATAGGGTAATATGAAAGAGGAGAGGAAGATTAGATGGTTTAGAGACCTTATTGACTATTATGGGTTATTAGATTTATATTTTGAAGGCCTCAAGTTTATATGGAGAAATAAAAGGGAAGAGGGTGAAATAAGAAAGAGACTTGATAGGACACTGCTAATTTGTAATGGGTGGAGTGCTTTATTAATGTTCAAGTTTTTAATCTATCAATAATAAGATTAAACCATGCACCTATTATTGTAGATACTGAAAGTAAAGAGAAAAAGAGTTCGAAGAAATTTAAGTTTGAGATTTTTTGGACCGATAATGGGAAGTGTGAGCAAGTGATTAAGGTTGGAGTTCTCATTTTGAGGGATCTAAAGCTTTTCAAGTTATTCAAAAGTTAAAGAAATGCAATATGATACATATAAAGTGGTGTAGGAGAGTCTTTATCCTAATATAAGAGTTGTTATTGATGATAACACTAAAAAAATAGCGAAGTTTCAGGATAAGAAGATGAGTAAGGAGAATTGTGATGAGGTTAAAAAGTTGACTCTTAAGCTTAAGAAAATATGAGAAAAAGAAGAAATTTATTGGTCTCAAAGATGAAAATTGAAATGATTGCAATATAAAGATAAAAATACCAAGTTTTTTTCATTAGACAACATTATAAAAGAGGAGTCATTAGACTATATTATAAAGGAGGAGGAGTAATAAGATTTTAAGTATCAATTGAGAAAATACATGCAAGTATAATGAGGAGAAAGCTATTTAAAATCAGATTATGGAGTTTTATAAGAAGTTGTTTACAATGGTTGGTAGAAGAGATTGGGGGTATAGAAAGTGTATACTAGAGTTGGTAAGAGATGAAATTAATAATTTTTTGGTGAGAGATGTTACTGGGAGGAGGTTAAAAATGTTGTTTTTGGACTTGGTGCTCTGAAAGCCCTTACGCTGGATGGATTTAATGGTTTTTTTTTATCAAATGTATTGGGAAATAGTTAAAGTAGTGTGGTTGGTATAGTTAGGATTTCTTCAATAAGGACATATGTTGAAAGAAATTAATATAACTAGTGTAGTCTGGTGCCAAAGGTGAGATACCCAAAAGTTGCTCAATTTAGGCATATTAGTTTATGCAATTTTGTATATAATATTGTTTCAACGGTTATAGTGAATAGAATAAAACCTTTTATGGGGCAGCTAGTCTCTCCAAATCAAAGGGTTATTGTAGAAAATAAACAAATTCAAGATAACATTTTTATTGTCAGAGAGGTATTCCACTACTTGAAGCTTAAGAAAAAGGGAAGAATTATATGGCAATAAAGGTGGACCTTAATAAGCCTTATGATAGGGTGGAGTGAGATTTTTTAGAGACGGTTATGGGTAAAATAGGTTTTGTGACAAATGGGTTATCTAAATTATTAAGTGTGTTTCTTCTGTGCCTTACAATCTAATTGTTCATGGTAAGACTTCATGCAATTTTTTTCCTACTAGAGGTCTTAGGTAGGGAGATCCTCTATCTCCCTACCTTTTCCTTTTTGTGGTTGATATCTTATCTAGGATAATTATTCTTGCTAACGAGTTAAATAGTTTTGCTAGAATCAAGTTAGGAAAAAAGTATCCTAGTCTGTTACATTTATTTTTTTCCTGATGATGCCTTATTTTTCTTACCAATTGACAAGAGGAATTATGATGCACTATGCTCAATAATAGATAAGTTTAGTAGAGGATCCAGACAGGTTGTGAGTTTCAATCAATCTAATGTTATTTTTAGTGCGAATGTGTCACAACAGGTTAGGTCTAAAGTGTATACAAAGATTCAGATTTTTGAGGTCCACAATCATGGAATGTACCTTAGAATTCCTTCTTTGAGTCGTAGTGTATATCAATGAGTCACATTAAGGAAAGGGATCTTTAAATGTTACAAGTATGAAAGCAAAATCTATTGAGCATGGGAGGCGGAGAAGTGTTGATCAAAACAGTGGCTTGTATGATCCCTACTTATACGATGCAATGTTACAAACTACCTAAGAAGATTTGTAATGAGATCAATAGAGCTGTAGAAAAGTTCTAGTGAGGGAAACAAAAAGAGGAAAGGAAGATACATTGGATGGCTTGGGATGAAGTTATTGTTAAGAAAGAAAGAAAGAAAGTATATGGGATTCAAATATTTAAATTTTTTAAAAAGTTTTTACTTGCAAAGCAATGTTGGAGAATGATAATGAACCTTGTGTCTTTATTAATGAAGGTTTTGAAAAGTGTTTACTTTCTCGATATTGATTTTATAGATGTAAGGAAGGGTGCTAAAGCTTCATAGGCTTGGGCATGTCTTCTTGAATGAAGGAAGTTCTTGAAGACATTATGAATCATAGATGGCTTGAAAAAGGAAAGTTAAGGCAACCAATGAGAGAAAATGATCAAATGCCTCTGAAGGTTGCTAAAATGATAAACAAAAAGAAGATGAATGGGATTTGAATATAATAGGGTTTTTTTATAGAGGACCAGGTTTAAGAAATTGAGAAACTTCCTATGGGGAGAGGTGAGGACATGACAAACTAATTTATCTTAGAAATGATGATGGCTTGTACACAGTAAGGTGAGAGAATCATTGTTTAAAGGACAAGAAAGGTAAAAGGTAGGTTAAGAAAGCATCTAACTTAGTTGCTATTGAAAGTAGAGTATCGAAATGGTTGTGGGCTTCAAATTTTCCAACAAAATTTAATTTTTTTTTTTTTGTGGAGAGCTTGAGCTAATAATGTAGCTACTATTGAGACTCTTTGAAAAAAAAAGATAAGAAAGTCTCTTATATGTTTGATTTGTGGAAATGAAAGGGAGACAATAGAGCTGTTTTCTAGTTATGTGAGTGAACTAACCCTATTTGGTTTGGTCTAAGGTATAAGGTGGAAAGGATAAGGTGGGATAGTCCCCAAATAGTCTTTAACATGCGTTGAAGTTGAATAGTCCCTAAATAGTATTCCTTATGGAGACGAAAGTTGACAAGTCTCGAATGGAAAGAATTATACAGCGGTGCGATTTTCAATTTGGCACTGATGTGCCGGCAATTGGAACACAGGGTAGGTTGAGCCTTGGTTGGAGAGAGGAAATATCAGTGAGTTTGAGAAGCTTTTCTAATAACCATATTAATGTTGACATTGATGATTTTGAAGTTCGGGCTAAATGGCGAATGACTGGATTTTATGGTGCCCCAGAGGCATGGGGAAGGGGAGAGACATGGGACCTTTTAAAGATGTTAGGTAGAGAGCAAGTCATACTTTAGTTAGTCTACGGGGACTTTAATGAGATCTTATACTCTGTTGAAAAATAAAGGGGTTTGCCTAGAAATGAAAAGTGTATGGAGGAATTTTGAACTACTATTAATATATGCCAAATTGAGGAAGTGGGCTTTATAGGTAAATGGTTTATGTGGAAGAGAGGGAATCTTCTGGAAATAAACATTAAGGAGTGTCTTGATCAAGGAATGGCTAATACAAAATGGCCTGATTTTACTATTCGACTTTTGGCACATTCTTTTTCGGACCATTGCCCTTTGTTATTTTAAACAAAGCATAAGGATTACATAGGATAATGGGAGGTTTTAGATTTAAAGCTTGGTGGGTCATGAAACAATCGTATGAGAAGGAAGTGAAGCGTTTATGGGAGATGAGTAGAGGATGAGTGGTGGAAAAAATTAGAATATGTCGGGGAAGGTTTACAAAGGTGCATAAAGAAATATCAACGAAACTTCTTACTCGAATTGAAGAATTGGATGGAACAGAAAGAACAAAAAAAAATTAGAGGATCTTATTGATGTAAAATTTCATCTAAATTTTGAAATAGATAAAGATGAAAGGTATTGGAAATAGCGAGCTAGAATGAATTTGTTAAAAGGAGATAAGAATACTAAATTCTTTCATAATTTTACGTCTCAAAGAAGAAGAGTTAATAGAATTGAGGAATTGCAGAATGAGCATGGGCAACTTGTTATGGAAAAAAAGAAGATGGCAGACGTGGCAAAAAGATATTTTCAAGAGTTATTTTCGTCAGGTGGAATTAATAATCTTGAGTATATTCTATC
The DNA here is from genome assembly GCA_025698475.1 of Gossypium anomalum. Lineage (NCBI taxonomy): Eukaryota > Viridiplantae > Streptophyta > Magnoliopsida > Malvales > Malvaceae > Gossypium > Gossypium anomalum. The sequence continues at coordinate 30,221,293 of CM046961.1, forward strand.
TGGGATTGAAACTTGCATCTCAAAAAGTATGAATCACATGTTAACCGAAAATTATATAATGGAAGAAATTATTTCTACTTTTAAGAACATGGGGCCTACCAAAGCTTTCAGGAGAGATGGGTTTCCAGCTCTTTTCTTCCAAAAGTATTGGCATATTATGGGAAAGGAGATTAGCAATTTTTGTCTTAATATTTTGAACAATGATAGATCGATTGAGGAGATTAATACAACAAATATTGTCCTCATCCCTAAAGTGGCAAATCCTGTAAACCTTCTGAGTTTCCGACCAATTAGTCTTTGTACATTAATTTACAAAATTATTTCAAAGACAAAGGAAAATCGACTTTAGAAAGCTTTAAACACTTGCATTAATAAAGCTCAAAGTGCATTTGTGCCAGGTAGACTTATCGCAGACAATATTTTACTCGCATATGAACTGATGCGCTCCCTTAAATAAAGAAAACTGTGCTAGAATAGAAGTCTTGCTCTAAAACTTGACATGAGCAAAACATATGATAGGGTGGAATGAGAGTTTACAGAGAAAGTCATACAGAAAATGGGCTTTACTGATGGATTAGTGTCTTTAATCATGAAATGTGTTAAGATAGTTACATACTCAGTATGTATGAATAATGAGATGGGGGAACATTTCAAGCTAATGCGAGGTTTGCGATAAGGAGATCCTTTAAGCCCCTATTTATTTTTTATATGCAGTGAAGTACTCTCGTCCTTAATGAGGCTATCATCGCGAGAAGAGACTATAAAAAGAGCAAAATTCTACCGACGAGGACCAAGTATTACACACATATTATTTACGAACGATTGCATCTTATTTGGGGATGCTACGGAAAAAAGGTGTTCAAAATCTTAAAACCATATTGAGAGAGTATGAAACATGTTCAGGTCAGTGTATTAATTTTAAAAAATCGTTAGCTTATTTTAGCTCAAATGTATCTGAACAAATAAGGGAACAAATAGCAAATCTATTAGGTGTATGAACTTCAAGAGATCCAGAGAAATATTTGGGTCTTGCAAATATAGTGGGCAGGGATAAAAAACGAATGTTCCAAATTTTGAAAGATAAAATGATTAGTAAGATAAAAGAGTGGAGTGCTCATTTCTTATCTAGAGGGAATGAAGTATTCATTAAAGCATTGTTACAGCAATTCCTACCTATGATATGGCATGCTTTTTACTACCAAAATCTTTTTGTATGGAGTTAGAAAATTGTATGGGTCGATTCTGGTGGCAAAAACAACATGATAAACGCGGAATCCATTAGTGTGAGTGGAGGAAACTTGGGGATTTAAAAGACGATGGGGGAATGGGATTTAGATGTCTGTCAAAGTTTAATATGGCACTCTTAGCAAAACAAGTCTGGTGATTGATTTGTTATCTAGATTCGTTATCAGCAAAATCGTTAAAAGCAAAATATTATCCACACTTAGATTTTTTTTCAAGAAAGATTGGGGAATTTACCTTCTTTTACTTGGAGAAGTCTATGGGCAGTGAAAGACCTTCTTGAGAAAGGAATGTGTTGGAGAGTTAGGTCTGGAGAGTAGATTTAGATTTGGAATGTGGTGTGGGTCTCAAGTGCTACAAATTACAAGATTCAATTCTCAACTATTAATCAAAAGTTAGTATATGTCTCTCAGTTAATTTAACAACACGCAAATCGATGGAAAGAGGAGTTAATTAGAAATACCTTTCACCCTGATGATGCAGAGAGGATTTTGTGCATTCCTCTTCCTATTAAAAAGAAACATACAGAATGGTGTGGTATGCAGAAGCTTTGTGGGTTTACACCTCGAAGTGGTTACAAAACATTAATACAGAATGATCGGGACATTAATTTATAGACCATGCAGAGCCAATACAAATCTATGTACAAGAAACTTTGGCTTCTGGATTTACCATCGAAAATAAAAATACTAGTATGGAAAACTCTAAATAATTTCCTTCCTACTCAAACTAATCTTTTTCGATGAAGACTATTAAGCTCAGTAAACTGTCCAAGATGCTCGCGAAGTGAAGAAATGACAGAACATGTGTTCAGAGACTGCCCTTTGGAACACGATGTCTGGGCCAGATTGGAAATCGAGTGGACCATAAAGCAAAATCAATTTCAATAAGGATTGTATCCAGGTTCTATTCAAAAATAAGTCAACCCATAAAATTAGAATTATTATGTGTGCTATATGAGCTGTGTGGACAGCCAGGAATAAATGGTTTCATGAAAAACAGATGTAAAAAAGTGATGAATTGACTTATTTCATTATTGCCTATTTGCGAGAGTTGGACAAAATTAGTAAGAAGTTACCTGTTAACAAACAGATGAAAGAAAATTTGCGACCTCCAAAGGAGAGTTATGTTAAGATCAACTTTGACGCTGCATTTGATAAGCAACAAAAGAAATCATGCACTGGAATTGTGATTAGAAACTTAAGTGTGCAAGTTTTAAAAACAAAAGTCCATTTTAACAGACACATACCATCGGCGTTTGCTACAGAGGCTTTTGCTTATGTTCAGGCAATTCGGTTCGGGGTAGAGTTAGGTTTCTTAAGAAGTGACATTGAAGTTGATGCTTTGTCAGTTATCAAGAAGATTCAAAGTGAGGAAAATGACATATCTAAAATTAGGGCTTACATTTTAGATGCTAAAAGATTAAAAAGTTACTCCATTTCTTGTAGATTTAGACATGTAGGGAGACAAATGAACATAGTGGCACATCTGTTAGCAAAAGAATAACCTAGTATGGAAGAAGATACTTATCTGAGGAACGATCTTCCCAGATTTGTTGCCCGGGCTGTTGAGGAAGATAGACGCAATAGAAGACATGCATAACTGATGAGTTCGAGTTGGGACCAAAGAATCATCAATGATATGACAGGAAAATGTTAAATGGAATGCTCATGTAGTATGTTTTGACGATTGGGGAAAATAAGAGTTAGACAGTGAAGATATTTTGGTTCAACTTGCTCAAACATCAGAGCAACTAATTAGCGAGTAAAATCATTCTTTGAAGGGATATCTAAGCCATAGGTGTTTTCTTGGTTTTCTTGATGAGTCTCTCTGGAAATGAAATGCAAAATATGGAAGAAGAAAGGGATTCGTCAATGAAAGATAACTGGTTGCTGATTGAATTTTAGGGTTTTGTTAGGAAATTTGATTGTTTTAGGGGTTTTGTTTTTAGGATTGGGTTTATGTTTGGGCTTCTACCTTTGTTTTTTGGTTTTGTTTCATTGTGTTTTTTCCTGTTTTCTTAATAAAAGCGGGCTAGGTATTTTTCAAAAAAAATTATAAAATGATGTAAATTTAATTATTGAAGTACCATAAAATTAAATATATTTGACTTTTTTCATAAACAAATTATATTTGACTTCAATTTAAATTAAATATTTTAAATTTATATTTCATTTAATTATATATTAACTTTGAGATAAATTCTTTAAATTGTATTTATATAAAATTGATTAGTTCTATTAGTGAAAATGTTCTAATGAAAATTTTTTATTACAATTTGATAGTAAAAAAAATAAAGGAATAAAAAAGGAAAAAATCTAATTCCTTTCAAAGTTAACAGCTTGGCTTATTCGCAAGGTTAAAACACTGAACATTTTAAAATTTCAAGTTGAAGTCAATCTCTCTGTAAATTATGTGTGAATTTAAAGTCTATATTAAAATTTTAATTGTACTTCTAATTTAAAATAAACTTAGATATATTGATTAAAAATATATTATGCTCAATACATAATTATATTATAATGTAATTTAATTCAAGAATAACTAAAATAAAATCAAATAAATAAAATAGTATTTAATAAAGTGCAAAGTTACCCTTTTATTTGAGATTCATTTTATAGACAAACCTCAGAGAGTTGTGTATGTTTGGAAGTGTGTCCCGAAAGAAAAGAATTTTGTTGATGATTGGCTCATCAAGGGGAGCTTGTGGTTTATAGGATTTGATTGTTTATAATGAGTCGTCATCAGGTGTTATCAATTAGTTATTCACCTTCCCTAGATTAGCTTAGGGTGCTTCTTTCTTGTTCCCTCCAAAAAAACAGAATCCTCATAAGTTAAAAGTAAATATTTTTCAAACGATATGGGACAAATGGATTTTTTATTAAACCTCAAAGGTTTGAATATTTTATTAACAGATTCCTACATCCTATAATTTTTTTTAAAAGAATAGATCTCAATAAAATAATTAACCATACATAAAATGGAATGCCAACGAGAAGCGAAAACGAAACTAAACCCAAACCGACAAGCTTATCTCATACAGTCAATTCTAATTTCTCGTCCTTTGAAGCCCGTCACAATAAGAATATTAATTTTAAGAATGAGGATAAGGAAATCCAAAGGCAATTCCTAAGTCGAAAAATTGGTATATTAGAGTGCAACCCGGTCAAAAAGGTGTATCATCTTATTGTTGTCCCTTTTCATCCAAGAAAAGGCCAAATTTTGAAACAAAGACGAGTCAAAGCATTAATTACTTGCAAGGAATCTGATTCAATGATGATGGACTCCATATCTTCTCACTAGAACCTGGCCTTGGCTCCAGTAAGACCCACCTAAAACCCAACTCACCTTTAACAAACATATTGTCCCAATCTCATAGAGCAACTAATAAAATCAAGGTATCCTTTATGTTTGTAACTCCCAATAATGTTAGCTTTAAAATTTTAGCTTCAATTCTCTTCCTAAAGATACAATACACCTTACCTCTGCAATAAACGCTTGATAATATTTTAATGTTTTTCTTATCTTGCCCTCTTATATTCATATTCTATATAATATTTTTGACTAAGTTGATGTCACCCATCATTGAATCCCAACTCAATTATTAAATTACCAAAAAGTCTTTATTTAAATAAAGTAATAAATATTAATTTGAGAGTATTTTTATCTTTTTTATATAAAATGCGAAAAAAATTCAAGCTTCTAATAGGATTTGAACCCAAGACACCATAATATTCATTCTCTTAATTTGTTTTTTGTACAACTGTAATTTAAACCCAAACTATTCTTGAAGAAGGTAAACAAACCAATAAACACCCAAGCAAAAGGCCACCACTTGGTGTTCTCACTCTATTAAGTTTATCATTTCAACAAAACCAGTATTTAATTTTCAAGTTAATCTATACTATATAGAATGCTTTCGACTAAGTTAGTGTCACACATAATTGGGTCTCAACTCAATTGTTACATTATCAAAAAACTTTTATTTTAATAAAGCAATAAATATTAATTTGAGGGTATTTGTATCTTTTTATATAAAATCTAGAAATATATATATCTAATAGGATTTGAACCCAAAACACTATAACATTCACTCTCTTAATTTTATTATTTCAACCAAAATATTATTTAATTATCATGTTAATTTTAAATAAATATATTACATAATTATTTTCACCCATATATATAAAAAATTTAATATGAATAAATTTATTTTGCCATTATTGACATGACACTAAGCCCAATAAACGGGAGACCCAAATCTATTTACCTGTGATGTAGGATATTAAAATTTTAAGTTTATTTTAGAGATTGACAAACCTCGTGAAGGTGATGATTACTCTCTTATAAAAATACATGTTTGATAATCCGCATAATACCCCTATTTATATGATTAGAGATTCATTTCAATGTGGGATTAATGCAATTTATGTACATGTTAAAGTCCTTCATGTAACATTCTTTACCATTCATTTTCGTGATACCCACATTACAAGTTTTTTCATCATTTTGCATACTCTTCTTCCAATGATTCAACGTGGACCAACTCCACTTATTAGAGTTGCTTGACATGAAATTAAACAATTAAAGCTTTTTTACCTCCTTTATTATGACATCATTACTCTCTTCCCATAATAAGCTTTTTTACCTCCTTTATTATGATGCAATTGTATTTATATATGACTGCTAATACCATGGGCAAAAGCCCAAACGAGTAGTTAACGATCACCTCTCGCATCTTCCTATTCATATTAATTAATTAATTAAAATTTAAGTATAAATATATTTTTTTCAAGTAAAGAAAAGTATGGCCACGTCATTAATCTACATATATATACTAGCTAGTAGTATTAAGTTAAGTCTTATCTTATTTTAACTTTTTAAATTTAAAGTTTGATTTGGATTTTTAGAAAATAATTGTATGAAACAGTGACGTCATATCATTTGTATTCTTTTTTCAATAGTTTAATGTCATATCAGTATAATATTCCTGAAATTCAAGATGAAATTATTGATGTGACATTAAATTATTAGGAAGAAATAATATTCATGTTTCATATAATCCTTTCTATTGGATTCTTATAGGAATATGGATATAATTATTATTTTTACTTATATAAATATTTAAAATTAAACCAACGTGGATATCTTTGTTGATTTGTTTATAAGGAATTCTTAAGTTTTATTTCTGATTCTACCTTTGTTGATTTGGAATCAATACTTGTGAATTGGGGATGCTAGATTGGTTTTGAATAGAGTTTTAAATTTTTTAAATTAGTTTCAAGTTTGTGTTAATTCCAAAACTGCATTACTACAGGTTCGGGTTTAATGGGTTTAAACCCATTTGGATTATTGACTTTTTTACAATAAAATCAAAATTAAACTAACCTGTCTAACCTAATTATTTAAGTTGGGCTTGGATCAGTTCTATTAATAATTCATTGGGATAGATCGCATTTAATGAGATTAGGCTTAGGTCCACAATGAAACTGGGTTGTCTTTCTAGCTATTTCTTAGTTGGACTTGGACCTTTCATATGGTGATGAAAACCACAATTTCTTAGCTTTTTATGCTTACATCTTCTTCTGGTTCAAACTAGAAAACTGGATCCAACCAATTTTAATTTAAGCCTGTTTCAACTTAATATCATTATATTATCCTAATTATCCTAAAAATTTAGGATAAATTATCCTAATTGGTCACCGAACTTTTAAAGTGCTTTCATTTTGGTCCCTCAAAATGAAATCCTTGCAATTTTGTCTCTCAACTTTTAGGGCGCTTTCATTTTAGTCACCCAACGTTAAATCTCTAACTACGGTTGGCTATACACGTCACATTATATTTACACTTTCATTTTGATCATCCAACTTCTAGGTTGCTTTCATTTTGGTCACTTCCTTTTTTTAAGTATTCATCGAGGTAACAAACATTAAGGATTGAAGTGAAAAGGCGATAGAAACCAAAATAATACTTTAAAAAATTATCAAATTGCACTTATTTACCCTTGGTGAAAGTTCTTATTTTTTTCAATAATGAACAATTAAATAAATTATTGAAAAATTTGTATCCCTTGATAATGCTAGTTTATTTGTTATTATAATATGGAAATTAATTAATTTAATCTTCTTCTAAATTTTAAATGTCGAAACCATTTTAAAATTTGAAAAAATTGGGATCGATTTAAAAAAATAAATTATGGAGTCGCCACCAACCCTTTTTTGAGGTGTAATCGGATCACCTTGAGGTTGATCATTTTAATAAAACATTTAATTTATTAAAATAATAATTTTAGGTCTATGAAAATTGAGAAAAAGGGTTCGGGAGTCGATTACGCACGAGGAAGGGTTAGCACCCCCGTAACGCCCAAAATTGGTACCAATTAATTACTAAATGTCCTATCGTTGAAAATTTGGAAAAAATTTAAAACATGATTCCTTTGAAAATGTATGAACAATTCGGATTGGATTTTAAGGCTCACTCGCTCCAAAGAAATAAAATACCATATCCAACACGTTAGGACACGATACTTTAAGCCTCCAAAAACTGAGATCACCTCATAATTTTCAAAACACGCAACAAATTCTTAAAAGGGTATTCCATTATTTGGCAAAACGGAAAAATCGAAACCCAACACGTTAGGGCACGTTTTCCCGAATTTTTCAAACACGAAACATTGCCTTGTTTTGAAGAATTAAATAAGCAATTATGAAATCGGCTCAAAATATATTAGTTTGGTTTACTTTTAGGGTAAAAAAAGGCTCGATATTGGGCAAAAAAACATTTGAAACTTTAAAGTCCAATGAAAATAACAATCATGCAAGCATTGAATTGAGCATGAAATAAGTATATGCAACCATAAAATTATGTGAATAATAAAAGGAAAATACAAAGAACTAAGTTACATGCAATAGCAACATATCAAATACTATATAAATACAAACATTAAAAATCGAAAGCTAATGAATTAGAAACCAATTTAGAGGGAATTCCAAACAAATTACACAAATGAAATATAACAAGTTTTAATACAAAATAAAATAAATAATAAGTACGAAAGATAACTTGGAATCATTACTATACAAACTATACAAAATTTTAAAACAGTTAATAAATATAAGAATCTTTTTTAAAAAAAGGGGGAAAAATATTATAATGATATACAAATGATTTTTAAAATAAATAATATGAAGTAGATAATATACAAAATAATACATATATCCATTTACATAAAAAACTTAATATAAACAATTGGTATATAAGAATATCAACATATAAAAAGTATTTGAAATAACGAAAATGACGAAATAAAATTTACATGAGGGAAAAAAATGTAAAGGGAGGAAAAAAATATTTATAAAAAAATGATATAACGCAACAATATATATACATAAAAAAACTAAATTACGTGTAAATATAAAGAAAATGTATGAGGATATTTAAATTGACCATATTGAAACAGAAGAAACACATATTGAAATAATAGAAAAACTCAATTGAAATAGACCAAACTTAAAGGGATAATTAATAAATAACTAGAACATTAAATTAAAGCCAAGGACCACAACTCAATGCGCACAAATTCTCAAGGACTGAAAACGAAAATGACCCAAAATCTCCAAAACTCAGCACCTGGGCACGGACCAAATCACAACAACACGTAAATTACAGGGAAAATTTAAAAAAATGAATAATGTGCAAATATGGGTTAATTTAAAACTCGCGCAAATGGGAAGGACTGGAAGCGCAAATTATCCATTTAAGGGAAACATGCACAGATCCAGCCTGTCTACACGCAGGCTATCTCTTTCCCTTCCCCATACCATTAAGATTAAACATAACATTTATTTTTTTTAAAACATTAAAGATTTAGAAAACCCAAAACCTTTTTTCAAATTTCCTTTTCCCTTAAAAACATTTTACCCTTTTGTTTTTTTTAAAAAAAAAAAACCAAAACTCTTTATTCTTCCCCACTTCCCAGTCGAAGGACTAAAATCCAGCTCTCATTCGCCGCCTCATGCGCTGCCGTAAACAGCCATCGGAAGGCCGAAGTTCACCCCTCTTTGCCAGCGAATCGAAAGGTACGTCTCTCCCTTTAATAAAATGTTAATTTGTATTTCGTGGACTCAAATGAAAATGGAAAAAAAGGAAAAAAATAATAAAATAGTGATGAAAAACCACATTGAAGTATTCTTTTAACTGCTCTTTGATTCTTTGTGTATATTTTGTATTCTCCGGAAAACAAAAAAAAAAAACCTTTTGCAATGAAAAAACGAAGGCTTTATAGCCAAAAATATAAATAGTTTCTGCCCATTTCTTTACTCAAGTCGTAGGTGCTGTGAAATTGTGGAGGAAGAGTGCACAGTCGTGCAACGTGCGAGCTAGGAACCCGTTCGTAGGTGTTGAAGGGTGAGAGTTGCGGTGTGGGCAAATGGAACCCTAGGGTTTGCTATTTTTTGAAAAAATTTGGGTCATTGGGCTTGTAATTGGGCCTTTTAATTTTAGTGGTTTAGGTCGGGCAAAATTCGGGTCTTACAGCTGCCCCTCTTTGTTCATTGTCGTGTAACAAGAATGAAGCAAAGACCATAAAAGAGCCAATTTTGCCCGGTCTTGCTACATCTCGACTTCTTTATGCACCTTTTCCCCAAGTAACCGCAATCCAACCCATTGCATCTTCAGGAGTATAGAAATTGTGCTTTCAATCCACTCTATGTCCTCAGTCTGCTCCATTGCGACCTCAGAGAGATAAAACTTGTAATTTTGAGTTTGCTCCATTGAAACTTAAGGGAGATAAGGCTAGTGGCTTAAATTTGCTCCATTGCCGATACATGGAGATAAGATTCGTCGTCTTCGATCTGCTCCACTACTGCTTAGGGAGATAAGATCTGTAACTTTCAGTCTGCTCCGCTGCAACTTCAGGGAGATAAGACTTGCCATTCCTGATCTGCTCCATAGTCGATACATGAAGATAAGATCTGTAATTCTTAGTCTACTTCCTGCAACTTTAGGAAGATAAGACTTGTATCTTCAACCTGCTCTCTTGCTACCTCAGAGAGATAAGGCTAGTGGCTAAAGTCTGCTCCATAGCCGATACATGGAGATAAGACTCGCCATTTCTGATCTGCTCTATAGCTGATACATGGAGATAAGATCTGTAATTTTCAGTCTGCTTCCTGCAACTTCAGGAAGATAAGACTTGTATCTTCAACCTGCTCTCTTGCTACCTTAGAGAGATAAGGCTGGTGGCTAAAGTCTGCTCCATAGCCGATACATGGAGATAAGATCTGTAATTTTCATTCTGCTTCCTGTAACTTCAGGAAGATAAGACTTGTATCTTCAACCTGCTCTCTTGCTACCTCAGAGAGATAAGGCTGGTGGCTAAAATCTGCTCCATAGCCGATACATAGAGATATGACTCGGCATTTCTGATCTGCTCCATAGCCGATACATAGAGATAAGATCTACAATTTTCACCGATGTCGCCACACTATCTTCTGGGGAACATGCCCTACAGACTCGATTTCCTGTCTATGTTTATGCCAAATGATTAGAATACTATGACCAAAATGAATCAGATGCTCCTAACCAAAATGTGTTATGAATGATATGAATGTAGAAATGTCATGAAAATAATTTCTTTCTTTCTTTCTTTTTCTTTTAGAAAGCTTTAAGTGTCATCATTCGTTATTCATCAAAGTTTTATCAGCATCGTATTATGCCCTCCTTCTTGCTCGACTAGTTTTCCTCAACAAAACCTGTGGAAACAACTCATCTTGCTCAACTGGTTTACCTTATTGCAACTTCAGGGTCTGTTTCATTGTATTTCTAGAACCTAAGGTTTGTACCATCCTCAAACCCCCTCTTGTCACCTAGAAACTTTCATCAATTTGGTCCATTACACCACTCCCCGGGCATCATGACCAAATGTGTACGCCCGACATTTGCATTAATGAGGAATATCATGATCTCCTCTTATGCTTTGGTTGACACAATATCCTGTTTCTTATTCAATCAATATCTTTGACTGAATCTGAAGAGATAATCCCAATTTGAACACAAATATTCCACCCCTAAACTGGGTAAGCTCTAATCAAAAGTTCTGTTTCAGGTTCTTGTACAATTTAGAAACCTCCAGAGTAATATACAAAACCTCTTTTGTAAAAGTATTATTAGTCCATTAACCGTTATTTTAATACAAACTCTTGAACATAAAGATAAAGATAGACAAAACTGCAATTTATTAAGAACAAGATCCAAAAAGAATAGATTAATCAAGGGAAGCAAATATTGCCAGAGTACAAAAATAGGTAAAGGGGAACAAAAATGAATGCCCTAGATATCACAGCTTAAGCTCCTCCGTATGAACTCCACGAGGACCATTTTGAGCTTATCATGTGTCTAGGAGATCTAACGTATTCTGTCGATGCCCCAAGACATGCGTACTTCCTCTTCACTAATTTTAGCATAACAATACTACCACCTGCCCCCATCCTTGGTCAAAATCTGAATTGCCCTTTTCGGGTTTTCAATTCAAAACCCCTTTGGTCCCAAGGCGCCCTTTGCTGGTTTTCACCTCGGCCTCTCTTTTTTCTCTTTTTTTTTAGGCGCCCTTTGCGGGTTTTCACCTCTTAAGCGAAGTACTTCTTGGTCGAATCTGAGTTTACTGGATTCGGCAAGCTACTACCATCTATCTTAGTTAATATCAGTGCTCCTCCAAAAAAGCCTTTTTTATCATGTAAGGTCCCTCCCAGTTTGGCATCCATTTCCCTCTGAAATCTTTTTGCATAGGGAGGATTTGCTTCAATACCAAGTCCCCCTCATAGAATACTCTGGGGGGAACCTTTTTGTTGTAAGCTTGCATCATTCACCTTTGGTACATTTGGCCATGACGGATAGCCTTCAGCCTCTTTTCTTCAATAAAGTTCAGCTGATCATACCGGGACTGAATCCATTCTGCTTCGTCTAGCTTCAACTCTGATAAAACAAGGAGAGAAAGAATTTCAACTTTAATAGGCAACACTGCCTCCATCCCATAGACCAACGAGTAAGGCGTTGCCCCGGTAGAAGTTCTGACAGACGTTCGATAGACATAAAGAGCAAATGGTAACTTTTTATGCCAATCCTTGTAGGTCTCAGTCATTTTTCCCACGATCTTCTTGATATTCTTATTAGCTGCATCAACCGCACCATTCATTTTCGGGTGATATGGTGACGAATTGTGGTGCTGAATTTTGAATTGCCTGTAGACCTCCACTATCACACTGTTATTCAAATTTAACGTGTTGTCAGATATGATCCTTTCTGGCATGCCATATCGACATATGATCTCCTTCTTCAAGAACTTGCTGACTACCGACTTTGTGACGTTGGCATATGAAGCAGCCTCTACCCACTTGGTAAAGTAATCAATGACCACAAAGATGAATCGATGCCCGTTAGAAGCCTTCGGTGAAATCGGCCTAATGACGTCCATGCCCCCACATTGAGAAAGGCCACAGAGAAGTCATGACATGAAGGGGTGAATGAGGCACGCGGATCTTGTCACCATAAATTTGGCACTTATGGTATTTCTTGGCATAGCTGATGCAATTTCCTTCCATTGTGGACTAGTAGTACCCGAATCTTATGATTTGCCTGGCCATTGTAAACCCATTGGCATGCGTCCCGCAGACACCCTAATGGACTTGTTTCAAGATTTTCTTAGCTTCAACAGCATCAACACATCTTAACAGCACCTGATCTTTCCTCCTTTTATACAGGATTTCTCCGTCTAAGACATAGTCATTGGCTAGCCTTCTCAACGTTCTTTTATCATTTTCAGCTGCTTGATCAGGATATTCAATGTTTTTCACATATCGTAAAATATCATGATACCAAGGATAATCATCTCTCTCTTCCTCGTCGTCTATATTGCAACAATGAGCTGGAGCTTCACAAATGCTCATCTGGATCGGCTTCATATCCTCACGCCTATTTACTCTGATCATAGAAGTATCCAAGGCATCTGCCATCTGGTTTATATCTCGTGGGAGATAATAGAAAGTGATATCATCAAACACCTTAATTAAATCCCAAACTAGCTCACGATAGTTGATCAACTTTGGGTCTCTTGTTTCCTATTCACCTTTGAGTTGATAGATCACCAGTGCAGAATCTCCATACACCTCTAACACCTTGATTTTACGTTCGATTGCTGCACAGATTCCCATAATACATTCCTCGTACTCCGCCATATTATTTTTGCAATCAAAATCCAATTTGTAAGTGAATGGATAATGATCTCCATCTGGGGATATCAGGACTGCCCCAATTCCATTGCCAACAGCGTTTGATATCCCATCAAAATTCAATTTCCACGGATGATCCTCTGAAATGTCCTCTTCATTAGTTGCCACATACATTAGATCATTAGGGAAATTAAAGTTCAAATGCTCATAATCTTCTAAAGCTCTGCTAGCTAGAAAATCTACTATTATACTCCCTTTCACAGCCTTCTGATTCACATAAACTATGTCGAATTCGGAAAGCAGAATTTGCCATCGGGCCATCCTTCCATTCAAAGCAGTTGACTCTATCATGTACTTTAAAGGGTCCAATTTCGAGATTAACCAAGTCGTGTGGTACAACATGTACTGCCTCAATCTCCGAGTAGTCCAAACCAAAGCACAACATAGTTTTTCAATTAGCGAGTATCTCATTTCACACTCAGTGAATTTCTTACTGAGGTAATATATCGTATTTTCTTTCTTTCTCGTCTCATCATGTTGACCGAGCACACATCCCATTGAATTATTAAATACTGATAAATACAATATCAATGGCTTATCAGGGCTAGGTGGCGTTAGTACTGGGGGATTGGTTAAATATTGTTTAACCCTGGCGAAGGTTTTCTGGCATTCATCATCCCATACACCTGGGTTATGTTTCTTGAGAAGGCGAAATATGGGATCACATTTCTCCGTCAGTTGCGAGATGAACCGGGCAATGTAATTTAGTCTTCCCAAAAACCCTCGAACCTCCTTCTGGGTAACCGGTGGAGGCAATTTTTGTATAGCTTTGACTTTGTCAGGGTCGATCTCAATTCCCTTCTCATTGACTATGAAACCGAGCAGCTTCCCTGACTTAGCCTCGAAAGTACACTTTGTTGGATTGAGCTTTAGCTGAAACCTTCTTAGCCTCAAGAATAATTTCTTCAAAACCTGTATGTGCTCTTCTTCTGTTTGGGATTTTACGATCATATCATCGACATAAACCTCAATTTCCTTGAGCATCATATCATGAAACAAGGTTACCATGGCTCTTTGATATGTTGCTCCCGCATTCTTCAACCTGAAAGGTATTACTTTATAGCAAAAAGTCCCCCATAAGGTTATGAATGTGGTCCTTTCCCTGTCTTCAGGATACATCTTTATCTGATTATACCCAAAGAAACCATCCATGAAAGAGAATAGTGAATAACCTGATGTGTTATCCACCAAAGTATCAATGTGAGGTAATGGGAAGTTATCCTTTCGGCTGGCTTTGTTCAAGTCTCTGTAATCTACGCACATCCGTACTTTTCCATCTTACTTAGGGACATGGACGACGTTGGCTACCCATTTTGAATAATTAACAACTTACAAGAATCTGGCATTAAATTGCTTCCTAACATTTTCTCTTATTTTTACTGCAACATCGGGTCTCATCTTTCGAAGCTTCTGTTGAACAGACCTGCACTCTTCTTTTATGGGGACACGATGCACCACAATATCAACGCTTAGCCCAGGCATGTCTTGATATGACCACGCGAAGATATCTTTGAACTCTTACAGTAAATCAATGAGGTCCCATCTGGTTTCCTCAGTTATGCAAGTTCCAATGTTCACCTCTTTCCCCTCTTCTAAGGTCACACTCTCAATTGACTCTTTATGGGGTAAAATCTGTTTCTCTTCCTACTCTACCATCCTTAACAAATCTGAAGGTAAGCTACAGTCTTCATCATCTTCAAAATCTTGAAATCCCTCCAAACACATGTCTCGCTCAAAAAGAAACTCTGGGTTCGTAACAGCGTTACTAATGCCATTGATATCTAGAGACCTATTGTAGGCACGAAAGAATATCCAACAAACAAATGAACCTAATCATAGCTTTATTTGTATGGCATGGTTATAAATAAAATGCAAGAAAAGAAAATTTACTCAAAATAAAAGAATATTTGTTCAGAATAATACATGAAAGTGTATTTATATTGAAATAAATGTTTTGAACATGAGCCTATTTCACAAAAGATTCTCATTGCTTCTAGGATTTAAAACAACGAATGTGTTTTGAACATTACTCTGTATTTGCTTTAAAAACTACAAGAATTTCCTCCGCGGTCTAGTTATTCAGAACACTTCCAGGCTCATAAGGGCGAATGCTTGCTAAGTCACGTTTCATCACTTTCTCTTCAGATATGACATTGATATTCAAATTTTCCATTGCGTCTTCAGCTGTTCCCTCTCTTGTTATCTTCAACTCAGGATAAATGATTCCACCTGAAACAAATGTACATGATATATAGGGAAAAGTCATTGATTCCCACTCGACCTCTACCCCATTCAGTCGTGCTCTTCTTGTCTCTTCTGTCTTCTTTCCATCTCCTTTCTTTTCTGCCTTGCATCTGGCCTATACCCTAAGCCAAAGCGATCTCGTTTATCAGCTATAACTGGTACCTCAACTCGTCCAAGAAGATACTTTCTAAGTCCCTTTCTGGCCAACGCCCTTTTTTCAACTGTGAGTTGCAAGCTCATCCTCGTAGCCTCGGATATTTTTGCCCTAAGGATCCTCCATCCTTCGATAATGAAAGTCGCATTGACAAATTCCAATGATCGAAAGGAACACTCAATTGCTTCATCATCATTTTCTATATACGGGGCATTACTAGTAACGGATGTAATAATGTCTTCATCAGTATTTATCGTTATCAAGCGACCCTCTGTCACCAACTTTAACTTTTGGTGCAACGATGACGGTACTGCCCCTGCCGAGTGAATCCAAGGCCTCCCCAACAGGCAATTATAAGAAGGCATAATATCCATCACAAGGAAATCTACCTCGTATGTGTTTGGTCCGATCACCAGAGGTACCTCAATCCTTTCCATCATTTTTTTTTCAGTGCCATCAAATGCCCTCACTATGTTCTAGTATGTCTTCATATGAGAGTTATCTATTGGTAACCTATTTAATATGGACAAGGGTAAAACATTCAGCGCTGACCCATTATCAATTAATACCCCCGGCAGTGTATACCCCTTGCAGCGAGTGGTAATATGCAAAGCCTTGGTGGATCCCATGTCCCCTGGTGGTATTTCATCGTCACTGAAGGAGATGAAGTTATCAGCGCTTATGTTACTGACAAGGCGGTCTATCTTGTTCACTAAAATACCTTCAGCGACATAGGTCTCGTTCAATACCTTTATCAACGCATTTCGGTGAACCTTCGAGTTTTAGAGCAGAGCTACTACTGATGTGAGTGCCAATTTCTTGTGCAACTGTTCTACAACACTATACTCACTGTGTTTTAGGAACTTCAAAAATTCTTTAGCTTCATCTTCAGTTACTGGCTCATTAACCAATGGTTTTGTCCGCTCTTCCCCTTGTTCAATCATCATGGACTTCCCTTTTCCAGGCTCGACCTTTGTACTTGGCGTGCTGACCAGACTTTCCTCCCTTGGATATGTTACACTACAGTTGTAATTCCAAGGCACCCTTTTGCTATCCCTATACGGAAAAGCCACGGGCCTCTAGATTACAACTCTCGGTGTAATTTTTGCTCTAACTTTATTAATTTTTGGTCGCAAAATAATCACTACCGGGTGATTGACCCTAGAAACCTTCTCCATCAACCTCTCCTCTAAGGTGCATACATCTTCCTTCTCTGTAAACTCAAAGAACTCCAGCTTTTTGTTGTCCATTAGAGCCTGTACTAGGGCCCTAAATTCATTACATGTTTCTATCTCATGGTCCTCATCTTCGTGGAACTCACAATAATTCCCTACTTCTCGGGATTTACTCCCAAAGTCTAGTATGATTAGACCTTTCTCTACCATCTTCTTCAAAACCTCCCTCATCGGGGTTCTCACTTCTGCCACATCTAGCTTAATTCTTCTCCCTATATTCTCTACTATTGTGTTTACCCCTTTATCAGCATGATTGGGTAACGGATTTCCTACAGCAGGTGCATCATCGAACTTCACAACGCCCATGTTCATTAGCCTTTCGACTACCCTCTTAAAAGAGGTGCAGTTCTCTATCGAGTGTCCCGCGATTCCAGCATGATATTCACATTGAGCACTTGCATCATACAACTTGGGGTATGGGGGTTGTAGTGGTTTTAAGTAGAAAGTAGATACGACATGTGCATCAAACAAACTTTTGTACAACTCCCGATACGTTACTGGAATGGGAGTAAACTGGGGCTTCTCCGTGTTCTGCTTTGTATTGGGCTCCTGCCTTGGCGAAGCTTGCTGGCCCATAGCTACCACTTTCGGTTGATTTACCGTAATTGGTTTCGCATAACCCATATTCATATTGCCGACTTCATTTTCTTTCTTTTTCGGGGCTGACCTCTTGGTACTTTCCCCTGGCTCTATCTTTTCGCTCCTTATTGCATTCTCAATCAGTTCACCAGACATAACTATATCCACAAAACTTTTAGTTATGCTTCCCAACATGTGATTAATAAAAGGTGCATTCAAGGTATTAATGAAAAGCATGGTTGTTTCTTTCTCCAACAATGGCGGTTGGACTTGTGTAGCAACTTCTCTCCATCTCTGAGCGTATTGCCTAAAACTTTCATTTGAATTTTTCTCCATGTTCTGTAATGTGATCCTATCAGGTACTATGTCAGTCACATGACCATATTGTTTCATAAAGGCCTGTACTAAGTCCTTTCACGATTTTACTTGGCTACAATTCAATGATTGTACCATTTGGCCGTAGCCCCAGCCAAACTGTCCTGGAAACAATGGATCAATAACTGATCATTATTGACATAACCAGTCATCCTTCGACAAAACATAGTGATGTGAGCCTCAGGGCAACTGGTTCCGTTGTATTTTTCAAATTCTGGCATTTTGAATTTCGAAAGGAGCACCACATCTGGGACCAGGCTTAACTCCTTGGCATCCTTTCAGTAATAATAATCAACGCTTTCTAACGCCCTAAATTTTTCCTCCAACCATTTCTATCAGTCTTCTAGTCGCTTTGGAAATTCTGCTCCTGTCTTTCCTACTTTCGTGACTTCATCGAAGTCAGGGACTGTAGAATTTTCCTGGTGGTCTTCGAGGTTGGAACTCAAGCCCGTCGGGACATTTATCAGTGCCGAAATACCAGTTAGATATTGGGGTTTAATATTGACAGACACCTTTTGCGGAGGTACTGGGGTATTTGTTGGGGTGAAACCCGGAGGGTAAGCAAGGATCCTGCTATCATCCTCAGCATTGACCATGTGACTCTTCCTCTTTTCTGGCTTTCCAAGTAGTAACTGAGTCAATTCGCTCATCATACTCCTCTGAGATTCTAGTATTTGATCTTTCATATCTTGCTGGATCCTAGCTAATTGCTCCTACATTTGCGCTTGCATCTGTTCCTGCATTTCTTTTTGCATTTGCTCCAATTTTTCCAACCTTTGATCCATAGCTCTGGTCTTTTTCCATGTGTAATATTGATGTTCCAGGGTAACTATAATACAATTTTCAATTAATTAAGGCTCTTGTGAAATTTAATGCACATGATGTAATGAAATGGAAATGCATGAAATGAATGCAAAACTAAAGAGACATCGATTCTGATTCAATTCCATTTAAAAAACTTTATTAGAAAGCAAAATCCTTTACATAAAACAGATCATATATACGGCCTAGCCCTAATGCTCAAAGCTTTAACTTTCTTAAGAAGGTAAGCCAACTCTTGACCCCGGTCCGAGTCTAGCTCATACTTCACACTTAGCACATCAGCTTGAACCGCTAATGTCTGTAGATGATCGGCCACTTCTCGAATCTGAGCCACGGCCTCACCCATGATATAATCTCTTTCCTTGACTTGGTCTTGCGATTGACGGAGCTGTTCCTTCCACTGCTCATTGTTCGACTCAAGGAATTCAATTCAGAGCTCACAATTCTGTAGTGTAGTCTCAAGTTTTTCCACTTTTCCTTTCAAATCCTCAATCCGGTTCAGGCTGGCCCTTAACTCAATATCGTAGTTACGACCACGATACTGATGCAGTGCCTTCTCTAACTCTATTACCCGAGCTACCAACATCTTCTTCTCATCCTGGCCTTCAACAAACTATTTTTTAAAGTATTTTCACGTGCTCGAGCATCATGAAACCTCTTCTCCCACTGATCAGCTCTAACCTTTTCCTCTTGAATTTCCTCATCATGCACTTGCTCTGGCGTCGTCTTCCCCACCATTGAGCTTCTCATCGACATACGTAGCTTCTTGTAATCAGTTTTCAAACTGTCCAGGTCTTCCTCAACCTTCCTTTTCCCTTTTCTCAACTTCTCGGCCTCGAGTTTCTGAACGTCGACATCCAAACACAAATGCATCTTTTCTTCCTCCAACTGTTCTATCTTTTTCCCTAACTCCGCATTTCTCTATTCGTAGTCCCGTTTTACGATTTCAAGCTCGGAGGGGATTACTTGCAAATATTCTTCCATCGTATGAACATCCTCCAAACTTGGCTCAGGGATATTATCATTAACTCTTTTACTCAACCACCCATTGTATTCAGGAGTTGTCATTGATCCAACAGCCAACCTCTACATCCAGCGCGTCTGTTTCCAAGATCAAAAATCTCTTGAACCTTCTTCTTATAATTCTTCTCCTTATACGCGAACTCACTCTGGGCTAATCCATGTGTCATCGGTATAAATTGCCTTAACCTATATTATCTTAAAACGAGCAAAGGGGCATATCCAGCAACTCCTCAAATTCCAAGTAGAGGTACCCAATCAAAACTCTCACACCGATAGAGGATCTCATTAGGATCAAACCAATGAGCTTTCCACTCAACATCCTCTTCCTGAAGATTTCGGAGGAGCGCGATCCAATTTTCTTTTGATATGTCCTCTCTCCTAGACATGGCTGCTATCTCCTTCAACGGGGAGTAACTCTTAGAGAAAACCTGATAAGAAACTTTATCCACCTTCCAAAAATGGTTGTGGAACCAAGCTAACAATAACTGCGCGCACCCTATAAATCTACCTTCACCTGCCCTCCTACATGCACTCAAGGATCTGAATGTCTCAGCCAGAATTGCCGGCACCGGTGTAACCCCTTTATCAAGTCGATCAAAAAAATTGGCAACTGCTTCATCTATATGCCTTAAAGCTTTGGGGAACATCACCAAACCATAGATACTCAAGGCGAAGACGTCAACTTTCCTCTTTGTATCTGGATGTGCTATGATCAGGTCCCTCAAACATAACCACAACAAAACACAACAAGTTAGTATCGAAAAATAAAAATTAAAGCAAATAGAAAATAATCCAACACCTAACTGGGTAATCGCTAGGGTTCAACATAGCTTTACCTAGGGTGGGACCCTAGAGTTCACTATATGTGGCTCGGTTCTAAGAAAAGGGTACCTGAACCAGCAGATTCCTCAACCTTCACCCATTATATGCTCATGTGGATCTGGTTCGGTTCAGGGGAATACATTTCCCTATGGCCATGCGGAGGTAAAAACCTCACGAAGACATAGGTACGAATGTATCCCAGAAGCAGTCCACTAGCCCATGCGGAGGTGAAAACCTCACGAAGGCATAGTTTCTCACTCCCACTTAGAAGATAGGGCCAAAACAGTCATGCAATATGATGCGAGGGAATATAAAGAACTCAAAATGCAAAACACGAAATAAAATGACAAAAACTATAAAACCAATAAGATGCAATGAAAGGATCGTATTAGAAACCAAATTTAAAATTTTCGACAAAAGTATAGAAAATAATCAATTTTACGGCTTGGCTCTCTTATTGGTCCCTAGTGGAGTCGCCAAGCTGTCGAAACCATTTTTAAAATTTGAAAAAACGGGGATCAATTTAAAAAAACAAATTATAGAGTCGCCACCGACCCTTTTTTAAGGTGTAATCGGATCACCTTGAGGTTGATCATTTTAATAAAATATTTTATTTATTAAAATAATAATTTTAGGTCTATGAAAATTAAGAAAAAGGGTTCGAGAGTTGATTATGCACGAGGAAGGGTTAGTACCCCCGTAACGCCCAAAATTGGTACCAATTGATTACTAAATGTCCTATCGTCGAAAATTTGGAAAAAAAATTTAAAACATGATTCCTTTGAAAATGTATGAACAATTCGGATTGGATTTTAAGGCTCACTCGCTCCAAAGAAATAAAATGCCACATCCAACACGTTAGGACACGATACTTTAAGTCTCCAAAAACTGAGATCACCTCATAATTTTCAAAACACGCAACAAATTCTTAAAAGGGTATTCCATTATTTGGCAAAACGGAAAAATCGAAACCCAACACGTTAGGGCACGTTTTCTCGAATTTTCCAAACACGGAACATTCCTTGTTTTGAAGAATTAAATAAGCAATTATGAAATCGGCTCAAAATATATTCGTTTGGTTTACTTTTAGGGTAAAAAAAGGCTTGATATTGGGCAAAAAAACATTTGAAATTTTAAAGTCCGATGAAAATAACAATCATGCAAGCATTGAATTGAGCATGAAATAAGTATATGCAACCATAAAATTATGTGAATAATAAAAGGAAAATACAAAGAACTAAGTTACATGCAATAGCAACATATCAAATACTATATAAATACAAACATTAATAATCGAAAGCTAATGAATTAGAAACCAATTTAGAAGGAGTTCCAAACAAATTACACAAATGAAATATAACAAGTTTTAATATAAAATAAAATAAATAATAAGTACGAAAGATAATTTGGAATCATTACTATACAAACTATACAAAATCTTAAAACAGTTAATAAATATAAGAATCTTTTTTAAAAAAAGGGGGAAAATATTATAATGATATACAAATGATTTTTAAAATAAATAATATGAAGTAGATAATATACAAAATAATACATATATCCATTTACATAAAAAACTTAATATAAACAATTGGTATATAAGAATATCAACATATAAAAAGTATTTGAAATAACGAAAATGACGAAATAAAATTTACATGAGGGAAAAAAATGTAAAGGGAGGAAAAAAATATTTATAAAAAAATGATATAACGCAACAATATATATACATAAAAAAACTAAATTACGTGTAAATATAAAGAAAATGTATGAGGATATTTAAATTGACTATATTGAAACAAAAGAAACACATATTGAAATAATAGAAAAACTCAATTGAAATAGACCAAACTTAAAGGGATAATTAATAAATAGCTAGAGCATTAAATTAAAGCCAAGGACCACAACTCGATGCGCACAAATTCTCAAGGACTGAAAACGAAAATGACCCAAAATCTCCAAAACTCAGCACCTGGGCACGGACCAAATCACAACAACACGTAAATTATAGGGAAAATTTAATAAAATGAATAATGTGCAAATAGGGGTTAATTTAAAACTCGCGCGAATGGGAAGGACTGGAAGCGCAAATTACCCATTTAAGGGAAACATGCATGCAGATCCGATCCACTGTCCCACACATGCAGCTATCTCTTTCCCTTCCCTATACCATTAAGATTAAACATAACATTTATTTTTTTTAAAACATTAAAGATTTAGAAAACCCAAAACCTTTTTTCAAATTTCCTTTTCCCTTGCAAACATTTTACCCTTTTGTTTTTAAAAAAAAAAAAAAAAACCAAAACTCTTTCTTCTTCCCCACTTCCCAGTCGAAGGACTAAAATCTAGCTCTCATTCGCCGCCTCATGCGCGGCCATAAACAGCCATCGGAAGGCCGAAGTTCACCCCCCTTTGCCAGCGAATCGAAAGGTACGTCTCTCCCTTTGATAAAATGTTAATTTGTATTTCGTGGACTCAAATGAAAATGGAAAAAAAGGAAAAAAACATAATAAAATAGTGATGAAAAACCACCTTGAACTATTCTTTTAACTGCTCTTTGATTATTTGTGTATATTTTGTATTCTCCGGAAAACAAAAAAAAAAACCCCTTTTACAATGAAAAAACGAAGGCTTTATAGCCAAAAATATAAGTAGTTTCTACCCATTTCTTTACTCAAGTCGCAGGTGCTGTGAAATAGTGGAGGAAGAGTGCACAGTCGTGCAACGTGCGAGCTAGGAACCCGTTCGTGGGCGTTGAAGCGTGGGAGTTGCGGTGTGGGCAAATGGAACCCTAGGGTTTGCTATTTTTTGGAAAAATTTGGGTCATTGGGCTTGTAATTGGGCCTTTTAATTTTAGTGATTTGGGTCCGTATTTTGGGTCGGGCAAAATTCGAGTCTTACATTGAAATTTTATTTTTATGTTTTCAAATTAAAATCAACGCAACTAACTCATCTTTAATAGTTGTCTATGAAATCTAAATTTCTTTTTAACTATATGATTTTAAATCTTCCATGCTAAGCTAAAAACAAAGAAAAAAATTGCAATTAATTAATTTTATCTTCCATGCCAAGCAAAACCCTAATTTTCCATCACCTCTTTACCCAAATGAAGAACAAGAAATTAATGGATTTTTCTTTGTTTTTAACTTAGCATGATAGACTCGAGATTATATAAATAATAATAAAATTAAGTTTTATAGACAATTAATAAATATGAGTTATTTTAGTTGATTTTATTAGGAATAATCTCAAAACAAAAAAAAAATTAAAATTTAGAAGGAGATGAAATTAATTAATTTAATTAATTTCAATGTTCAAGCAACAAATCGGTTGATATTATCAAGGGATAAAAAATTTTCAACAATTTATTTAATTGATTTTGATGCTTTGAAATTTAATATTTCAATATTGAAAAAAAATGGACTTTTTGACAATGAAACAAATACAATTTGACAATTTTTTAATCCATTATTTTAGTTTCTACCACTTTTTTACTTTAATCTTTAAAATTTTTTTTACCCCAATCAATATTTAAAAAATGATATTTTTTTTATAACCAAAATGAAAGCGACATAGAAGTTGGGTGACCAAAATGAAAATGTAAACATAATGTGGAATATATAATCAACCGCCGTTAGAGATTTTAATAGCTAGGTGATGAAGTTGCAAGAATTTCATTTTTGGTGATCAAATTGAAAGTGCACTAAAAATTAAGTGACCAATTGGATATTTTACCGAAAAATTTAATGACCCCTTCATGTCTAGTCTAGACGCAAATTAACCAAAAACTTGAAATGACCCAAACAAGTAATTTGAAAAACTCAAGTGTCAAGCCCAAAGGCTAAAAGGAATAAATCTCAAAATTATACATAAATTTTGATGTAATATGCAACTTGATATATGAATTTTGATTGGTGTAATTATACACATGAAACTTTAATTGTGGTTGAAATATATACATGAAACTTTAGTTGATTCAATTATACACATTTAAATAAATACAACAAATCATTTTTATATTAGATAAATATAATTATCTGTATATGCAATATATAAACATAAAATGATGTTATATCAATAATAGTGCTAATAATTTATGAGAACTGAGTTCAAATAAAATTTTATTATAAAATTACACAAAAATAAAGTTAATGTATAAAATTATACATTAAATCAAAATTCATGTATAATTTTAATATTTATCCCAACCTAAACAAACTTAAACTTTACCTAAAATTAAAATTGATCCAAACTAAATATGAAAAAAATTGGTTCGAATTCAAAATCATTAAAAAAAAAAGACATTAAAAACTTATGTTTACTCCATCCAAATTGATGCAAATCAAAATAATAATATGAGAAATGGGGTATCCTTATCTGGCCAAGTAAGCATCCCAAGGGGGGTACATAAATAAATCTTCTGTGATTCTTCACAATCATTTTGTAGATAATCTGAAGACATCTCTCAGATTCTTCGAGTTGTCAAAAACAAGTGGCTCAGCAAACTCCTCGGAAAAGGAGAGAAGAAAAACACTGTTTTAAATTCCCTTGTACCAAACAATAGTGAGGAGCCTATATCTTAAATAAGGTCAAATTATGCTTCAACATAAGAATTAGTCACTACACTTTCCCCTTTTACTTTTATATTATCATGAATTAATTTAAAATAATTAACACAGTTAACTATTAAAAATAGCTTTCTTAATCCTTTCAAACATAAAATAAAAAATTTTAAAAAAAATCATGTCAACATAATAAATTGAAAGGAGTGTGGTTTAGAAAAAAAAAATCAACATTTTACCAAATAATGATATTACAAAAGTAAAATCATCAAATTATATTAAATTAAATTATATTAATTAAATCGCTAATAAAGTTTAGATTTTGTAATCACCAAAATTTGCCCGGACTATTAAAACTAAAAATTAATGGATAAATAAATAAATATTTATTTATTTAATTTAAACAGTCCATAAAAGTTTTTTTACAAAGCTCAAAACACCTCTACCCATTACACCCCACTTAGCCCAGGACAAAAGTGGCCCAACTGGCCCAGCTGGTTACACCAAGGCATGAAGCCCTAGGGTTTCTGCCTTTCTTCACGCGCCGCAAACAGAGGGTTCCAGAAGTCAAGCCTCACGACCCTTCGGTTTCTGCCGTTCCAGCTACCCCCATCAAAGCCACGATTCCAGGCTCTGAGTCATGCCGAGATTGGCGCCTCCGTTAGACCATCGACAGGCCTTTGTCATCGCCAGATTCCTCGTGCTCACCTGCAAACAAAGGAAAGAAATCGCAACAGACAAGGAACAAATATAGAAAGAAACACAGCAAGAGTAAAACGAATATCGAAAGAAATCGAAGATTTCTTTCCCCGAAAATGTAATTATTTGTAGAAGAGGCTATAAAAGCTCAAATCAAACAATGTAATAGAGGATTTTTTTTTGGCTACAAAGACAAAAATAAATAAAAACTATCAGGTAGTTTTACGAGAAGCAAAAAAGGTGATCTTTTATCTTCTTTAAATACTCAAGCACAACTAAAATAAGGGGAGAAACCTCACCTCTTGATTTACTTCGAAACACAAAGCTTTTTCAGCTTCCGGCCGCCGTACAAGGCGGAGCCGAGGACAGCGCATGGGCGCGTGGGAGCCCAAGGACGGTGCTCAACTGAGCTCCGAGGGCTAGCCCCTCAGTCCTCTATCCAGAGGTTTCTTTTAGTTTTTTTTTTTAAAAGCACAGGTCAAAAATGATTTTAGGCTGAAATATTGGCTTATATAGCCCTAGCGAAACGGTGGCGTTTTGGCTTAACTCGATAAGTACAAAACGACGTCGTTTCAGAGCTTAGATCCGCGTGTTGACCCGAAGATCCGGGGAGGATCCGCGTGTTTTTTTATAAATGGGCTAATTGCCCAACTGACCCTTCCGTGGTTTTAAACTTTTTAAATTTCATTTTATTTTTATTTTAATTTAGCCCCAATCTTTTACATTTATTTCTATTTAATCCTAGCATCCTTTTAAAATCAGCTCTAGAGAAACGGTGTCGTTTTGGGATTAGGGTAAATTGCTCAGTGAGTCCCTTGCATTTTAACACGTGTTTCAATAGGGTCTAGATTCATTTTATTATTTTAAAATTAACCCTAGAATTTTATTTAAATTCTATACTTTATAT
This sequence comes from Gossypium anomalum, assembly GCA_025698475.1. Lineage (NCBI taxonomy): Eukaryota > Viridiplantae > Streptophyta > Magnoliopsida > Malvales > Malvaceae > Gossypium > Gossypium anomalum. The sequence goes on from CM046961.1 coordinate 30,248,241, forward strand.
ATTTTAATGTTAGTTATATAAAACAGTATATGTTATTTTTGTTATCCATCGTATTATTATATATTATTATATATTATTACATATTATTTATATTTATATTATACTTTATATTATATATTTTATTATATACTGTTTATTTTACGATATTTTTTGAGAAAATTCCTACTATATTATTATATTTCATTGTATTTTATATTATTTTATATATATTATTTATTGAATTACTTTATATTATTACGAATAATTTTAAAATTCATAAACTATTATTAAAAGTCATATTATATATATTAAACATTTAATATTTTAACAATATTTTGTTCCCACTCAATATATTATCATTTTTACAAATATATATTAATTTGTCATATCATATTTTATGCTAACCATTTTTCCTTTTTTAAATTTTTTTTCTTCCTTTATTATTTATATATGGTTTTAAGTATTTTTGTCTTATTTAATCTTAATTGTATTTAAATTTTTTAGGGTTTTATATTTTTACGTCCATTTTTTAGTGTCATTTTAATATGTTATCACATAAATTATTCGTTATTTTATTTGTTTTTTTTTGTTTGCATGAGCTATATTGTGATTCCTATTGATATATTCATTGTCTTCTATATTCTATTTCTGCATGAAAATGTCAACGTGTGTATATTTATGTTATTCATGGTTAAATTTGCATGAAATATGATGTGTATTATAATTTATGCCGTTATTTATCATTTTCTATATTATATGAAATGTTAAACGTATCATTGTTCAAAAAACTTATATTTCATATTTTTCAAAAGTTTTTCTAAAATGAGGCCATGTTTTTCGTATTTAGGAATTCGGGAAATAGTGCCCTAACATGCTGGGTTGCGATTTCCCGTTCGTCTAAATGCCTAAAGTATCCTTCTAAATAGATTTTGTAAATCACGAGATGATTTCAGTTACGAGAGTTTAAAAATATCGTGTCCTATCATGTTGGACGTGATGTTTGTATTCTTTCGGAGCTAAGGAATCTCAATTTTTCAACTTAAATAATTTTGGTTTTAAAAAAGGGATCTTATTTTTAAATCCTTTCAAATTTTTGACATTAAGACAGAAATCTATTCAATTTGGTACCAATTTTGGGCGTTGCGAGGGTGCTAATCCTTCCTCGTACGTAACCGACTCCCGAACCTGTTTTCTTAATTTTCGTAGACCAAAACGTTTTATAAGGTGATCCAATCACACCTAAAAAGGTTGGTGGCGACTCTCCCGTTTTCGTTTTTCTTAAAGTCGATCCCCATTTTTCAAAACTCGATTTAAAAATGGTTTCGACAGCTTGGCGACTCCACTGGGGACAATAAGAGAGTCAAGCCGTAAAATTGATTGATTTCTGTCCTTTATCAAAATTTGAAAACTCGATTTGAAAACTATGATTTTTTTTTTCATGTGTTTGCTGCATATGTTTGTTATTTTTCTCGCACACATTGCATTTGCATGACCGTTGTGGTCACACCCTTAAGTGGGAGTGAGAAGCTAAGCTTTCGTGAGGTTTTCACCTTCGTATGAGCTAGTGGATTGCTTCCGGGATACTGTACCTATATCTTCGTGAGATTTTCATCTCCGTATGGCCATAGGGAAATGTGTCCCCAATCGAACTTGGTCTATATGAGCCTATAATGGGTGAGGACCGAGGAATCTGTTGTTTCGTAATTTTCTTTCTTTAGAGCTAAAACTCATATAGTGAACCTTTAAGTGCTTACCCTAGGAAATAATGATAACCTTTAGAAAATTACCCTCATAAATATTTGTTTATCATTTTCTTTTATATGATACTGACTTATTTTTATTTTGGCTGTCATTGCATGTCATTTGGCATTTAAAGGTGTCGATTCAAGGCTCGATTTCTAGATTAGAAAGTTTTGTAATGAGGAACGAATACATTAATAAAGTAGAAGACAATGCCTCTGTCTGTACCTGGTCAGAGAAAACCCAGTTGGAGAAAGGAGATAGTGTTATCGAGGGATATATATCAGAGTTGTGGGATTTCACTCGTGTTAATTCGACACAGAATGAATTGCAGGAGCTGAGGAATATTTGGGCCCAATGGGATGATGAGGTTAAGCAGCTCTTCTATCAGAATTACGGAGACTTGCCCTTCTTGCTAGATGTCAAGGTAGATAAGCACTTGTTTCGAGCTATGGTACAGTTCTAGAACCTTGCTTTTAGTAGCTTTACATTTGGCGATGTTGATCTGGCACCTACTTTAGAGGAGTATACCACTTTATTGCGTTGCCCAAGGATTTAGGGTCATAAGGCTTATGTTAGGCCTGCTAATCTTCCAACTTTTGCGAAGAAGTTGGTAATGATTACTGGGATGAGTGAGCAATGGGCTATACCTCGTATACTACAAAAAGGTGATAGTAAGTGCATTCTATGGTCCGTTCTGAGAGATTTGATATTGACGCATCTAGATGTGAAGAAAAAGGTCGATGTCCTAGCTTTAGGTATTTATGGCATGGTGATTTTTCCAAAGGCATTGAGGCACATAGATAAGGCGGTTGCGGATTTGTTCGATCGACTTGGTAAACAAAACACACCTGTGCCCGCAATTTTAGCTGAGACGATAAGATCCTTGACCGCATGCCGAAGCGCCAGTGAAGGAAGGTTCATTGGATGTGCACAGTTGTTGGTGGTTTGGTTTCATAGCCACTTCTGGAAGCTTGATAAGGTTCCTTGTCGGGTGTTCTTTGAAGGTTATTCTCCCTTAAAGGAAGCAGTGGACAGGCCGAAGAGAGATGACATTTTAGAAAAAAGATGGATAGATATTCTTCAGAATCTTCGAGAAGAAGATATTATGTGGAAGGCTCCTTCGTTGGTTCCTAGTGAAGTGCTTTATCGCTGTGGCAATTTTGATTGGATCCCTTTGCCAGGAATTTGGGGAGCTGTTGGATATACACCGTTGCTTGTTCTAAGACAATATCAAGCGAGGCAGTTCATACCGGCTATACAGGGTTTAGCACGGAGTGATTTTTCTTATAAGGGAGATCACTATAAAAAGAGGATGCGAGAGATTTCTGAGGCTTGGAAGAAGCCTTTCTATATGAAGATTTTGACTGAAGGCTCAACGTCAACCCTTGAGTATAAAGGGTGGTTTAGTAGGAGAGTTAATGACAATGTCCCTAGGCCAACTTTGGGAGTAACTCGGTCATTAGAGGAGAGCTTACGAGTGATTCCATCAGAGGTGGAAGTTATGAAGCAAGAGTTCGAGAGAAAGAATTCAGAGCTTGAAAAGCGGATGGAGAAGCTAGAAAAAGAGAAAATGTGCTTGAGTTTCGATGTCGACGTTCAAAAGATGGAAATCGAGAAGGTGAGAAAGGAAAAGAGAAAGATTGAAGAGGATCGAGATGATCTAAAGATGCATTATAAGAAGGCCCAAGTGACATTGGAAAGGGCTGGATTAAGGAAGTCTTCAGAGCAGTGGCAGCACGAGATTCGGGAAGAAAGAGCTAAGACTGAGTATTGGGAGAAGAAGTTCTAAGAGATGCAGTCAAGCAATCAGACTCTGGAAAAAGAAAATCAAGGGTTAAAAGCTAAGGTGGCAGAGCTGGGACGATCCCTCCATCATCATCAAAGTCGTAACTCTGCAATCGAGTTAAAGGTGAGTTTGGATAAAATCAAGGAAATGAAGCATCATATTGGTGGATTAGAAACAGCACTACAGGATTGTGAGCTACGAATTGAATGGTTCAAGGCAAGAGAAGATCAATGGAAAGGGGAACTTCATCATCTTCAGAATCAAATAAGGGATAGAGACCATGTCACGGGAGAGGCCTTAGTTCAAATTCGAGAGGTTGCTGAACATTTGCAGGAATTAGCAATACAAGCTAGAACGTTGAGTATGATGTATGAGTCATCGTCAAATAAAGGACGAGAATTAGCGTTATTATTAGATAGGGTCGAAACTCTAGGCCTACGGGTAAAGATGTATTTGTATTCTGTTTTATGAAAAGATTTGGTTCTTTAAACAACGTTTTCTAAAATGAAATTGAATCAGAATCGACATCTTTCTGCATCCCATGTGTTTGCATCTCATGACATTTCATTGCATTGTTTGCATTCCCAATTATAGAAAGACCCTAATTAGTTATAATTAATAGGGAGAAAGAGAGTAAGACAAAGGAAATCTGGAAGCAACACATCCTTACGGTACACGTACTAAGTCGAAGAACATGGACCAGAGATTTGAACAACTACAAAAGGACATGTAGGACCAATTGCAAGAACAATTGGCCAAGATGCAAAATGACATGAAGGAGCAAATGTTGGAAGCTCAGAGGAATATGATGGCTGAGATGGCTCAACTACTGAGGGCCACTGATAAGGGAAAGGCTCCCATGGCCATCACTGGAGAGGAAAATGAGGGTCATCCTCCTGGTTTCACTCCGCCTCACATGTCTACACAAACAGAGGCACTTCCCCGGAGGCCATCTGTCACCATAAGGCCTCAACATGGGCCAGTTGATGCTGGGATCCATATGAATTATCCAACTGACTCGGGATTCAATTTGGATAATAACCCTACCAATCCTCTCATCCCTGACTTGGATTTGGCTGAAAAGGAGGACTTAAGAGCCGAAGCTGCAAAACATTTAGAAGAACATTGCCGATGGCTGGAGGAAAAATTTAAAGCTTTAGAGAATGCTGATAGGCATCATGGAGTTGATGCCAAAGATTTGAGTTTGGTCCCAGAGTTGGTACTCCCTCACAAATTTGAGATGCTAGAATTTGAAAAGTATAACGGGACTACTTGCCCGGAAGCCCACATCATGATGTTCCGTAGAAGGATGACGGGATATGTGAACAATGATCAACTACTGATTCACTGCTTCCAAGATAGCTTAGTGAGAGCAGCAGCCAGGTGGTACAATCAACTAAGCCGGACCAGAATAAGTTCATAGAGGGACTTTGCACAAGCCTTCATGCAGCGATACAATCATGTGACTAACATAACGCCAGATAGGATTACATTGCAAAATATGGAGAAAAAGCCTAATGAGAATTTTAGGCAATACGCTCAAAGATGGAGAGAGGTTGCTATGCAAGTACAACCACCACTATTGGAGAAAGAAATCACCATGTTGTTCATCAATACTCTGAAGGCACCATTCAGTACCCACATGATTAGAAGCACTACCAAAAGTTTTGCGGATATAGTCATGGCAAGAGAGATGGTTGAGAATGCCATAAGAGGTGGCAAAATTAAAGGGGAAGCAACCAAAAGATCGACCCCAAGGAGAAAAGACAATGAGGTGAACAACACAAGTAGTTTCAACTCGAAGGCAGTCACAGTTGGTCAACCCAAGGTTGCTGCGGTTGGGCAACAGGGTTATCAAAGGCAAGAATCCAGCACAAGGCATGAGAGGATGTAGTTTACACCTATACCTGTGACGTATAGGGAGCTATATCAAAATCTATATGATGCACATGCTATAGCCCCTTTCCATTTAAAACCATTACAACCTCCGTATCCTAAATGGTATGATGCAAATGCCAGATGTGAGTATCATGCTGGAATATCGGGGCACTCGATCGAGAACTGTACTGGATTCAAGAAAGTCGTAGAGAGGTTGATCAAGAATGGGGTTTTAAAATTTGAGAGTTCCTCAAATACTGAGAACCCTTTGCCGAACCATGACAATCAGGGAGTAAATGCCATCGGTGAAGCTAGTGGAAAAGGGGGGAAGGAAAATGTTATTGAAATAAAGATGCCCATGAGGGTGATCTGAGAGGAGATGATGAAGAGAGGTATGTTGACCTCTAAAAATACGAGAGAAGGAGTGAGGGACTACGGTGAGTTCCATGAAGATTGCAAGGAATTTAAGGCCTTGGTGCAGAGCTTTATAGATAATAAAGAGCTATAGATTTGTGAAGGTAGCTCTAGTGAAAAACAAGTATGTGTGCTGGAAAATAAACAGCAAAGAACCAGCAGACCAAGGATCATTATCTCCCCACCAGGGAATAATGAAATGGGGACACTAGTAGCGCCCAAAGTCATTATCCATACACCTACTCCTTTTCCTTAAAAGGATAGCAAGAAAGTACCATGGAGTTATGACTGTAGCGTGACGGTGCCGGGGGAAAGAAATATAGCCAGCGCATCTAAAGATGTACGAGATGAAGGTTTCCATACGCGGAGTGGGAAGCGTTATGATATGAGGGACGTCAGAGTGGAGCCCACAAAACCCAAGAATATTGAGATTGAGAAAAAGAGTGAAGTACCTGTTAACGAGCCAGTGAGGGAGGAGGAAGCTAAGGAATTTCTAAAGTTCCTTAAGCATAGTGAGTACAGTATGGTCAAGCAGTTGTGTTAGCAACCAGCACGCATATCAGTTTTAGCCTTACTGCTAAGCTCTGAAGCGCATCGAGAAACGTTGTTGAAGGTACTCAACGAGACATATGTCACTCATGATATATCTATCAATAAGTTGGACCGGTTGATAAATAACATCAGTGCTGATAATTTCATCTAATTTAATGATGATGAAATTCCACCTAGGGGCATAGGGTCAACTAAGGCTTTGTACATCACCACTCGTTGCAAAGGATACACGCTTCCAAGTGTACTCATTGATAATGGGTCCGCTTTGAACGTTCTTCCACTATCTACATTGAACAGATTACCCATTGACAGTTTGCACATTAAGACATGTCATAATGTGGTAAGAGCCTTTGACGGAACCGAAAGAAAGGTGATGGGGCGAATTGACATTCCCTTGGAAATCGGACCAAATACGCATGAAGTCAATTTCTTGGTGATGGACATTAAACCCTCCTATAATTGCTTGTTGGGGAGACCATGGATACACTCGGCAGGAGCAGTGCCCTCCTCATTGCACCAGAAATTGAAGTTAGTAACAGATGGATGGTTAATAACTATCAATGCGGAGGAGGATATCATAGCAACAGTCATTGGCAAAGCCCCTTATATTGAGGCCAATGAAGAGTCTGTTGAATGTTCTTTTCGCTCTCTAGAAATTATTAACGCAACCTTCATTTTGGAAGGAAGTAAGGTGCCAGTGCCCAAAATGTCTGGAGCTACAAGGATGGCCCTGCAAATGATGATGGGAAAGGGGGCATCACTGGGAAAATGACTAGGAAAACAGTTGCAAGGAGGGATTCAAGTCCCAAAATTGATGGAGAAGAAGGATTGCTTTGGTTTGGGTTTTAAGCCAGACTATAAACACAAGAGACAGGAGATGGAAAAGCATCAAGCAAGAAGAAAGGCGCGTTTGAACGGAGGAGAAGTAGAGTGGGAACTGATGACATTCCCACCTATATCCAAAACCTTTAAGTCAGGAGGGTTGCTGGTAGAAGAGAGTCATCAAATCAATGTTGTACATAGTGAGTGGTTTGGACAGGAAAACCTTGAGGGTATTTGTCCTTACGAACCGGGGAGCTCTCTAAACAATTGGACTGCGGAGGATCTTCCTGTAGTCTTTAGAAATTTTTCAGAGTAATTCTCGAAACATGTTTATTACTCTAGGGCCTAGGAGTAGTAAGATTACATTTGTGAAAATAGGCTTATGTTCATCTGTTATTATTCAAATAAAACATAACTTTTATCAATTTAAAAGAGTATTGCTTTATTTTTATCAACCAATATTCCTTTAAATTCTAACAACTCTTATTCTTTTATTCATAGCACATAAACGATCATTCTTAAATTCATTCATTCTTTGTATATTCTTTCATACCCCTCACATGTGTCTCTAGATATCAATGATATGAGCGCTAATATCGCTGCCTCCCGATTTCTCTTGTGAGCAAGACATGTGTTTAGAGGAGCCTCAGGATTTTGAAGATGTTCAACATTGTGACGTATCTCTCGATCTATTAAGAATGGTAAAACAGGAGGAGAAACAAATCATGCTACATGAGAAAGAGGCAATAGAGAACATAGCCCTAGAGGAAGGGAAGGAGGTGAAAATTGGAACACTGATCACTAATGATACAAGGCGTAGCTTGATTGAGTTGCTTCAGGAATTCAAGGATATCTTTGCATGGTCTTATCAGGATATGCCCGGATTGAGTACTGACATTGTAGTACATCGTCTTCCGATGAGACAAGAATGTAAACCAGTCCAACAGAAGTTCCGAAGAATGCGGCCAGACATTGTCCTGAAAATAAAAAATGAGGTCAAGAAGCAGTTTGATGTAGGATTTTTGCAGGAAGTAAAGTACTCTGAATGGGTAGCTAATATTGTACCTGTCCCTAAGAAAGACGGGAAGGTACGAATGTGTGTTGATTACAGAGATCTAAACAAAGCAAGCCCAAAGGATAATTTTCCTCTGCCACACATCGACACTTTAGTAGACAACACAGCGGGATATTCGTTGTTCTCCTTCATGGACGGCTTCTCAGGATACAATCAGATAAAGATGCATCCACAGGTTATGGATAAAACTACTTTCATAACATTGTGGGGCACCTTTTGTTATAAAGTAATGTCGTTTGGGTTGAAGAACGCAGGGGCAACATACCAACGAGCCATGGTAAACTTGTTTCACGACAGGATGCATAAGGATATTGAGGTATACGTTGATGATATGATTGCCAAATCGCAAACAGAAAAAGAACACATTGAGGTCTTAAGAAGATTGTTCTTAAGGTTGAGGAAATTCCAGTTGAAGCTCAATCCAGCAAAGTGCACTTTTGGAGCCAGATCGGGGAAGTTATTAGGCTTCGTAGTCAGTGAAAAGGGAATTGAGGTTGACTCAGACAAGGTCAAAGCCATACGAGAGTTGCCTCCGCCACGTACTCAAAAAGAAGTTCGAAGATTCCTAGGAAGGTTGAATTACATTGCTCGGTTCATTTTACAATTGACTGAGAAATGTGATCCTATCTTTCGTCTCTTCAGAAAGCACAATCAAGGTACTTGGGATGAAGAATGCCAGAATGCTTTTGAGAAAGTCAAGCAGTATTTGTTGAATGCTCTAGTGTTATCTCCGCCTAGTCCAGATAAATCGTTAATACTATACTTGTCAGTGTTCAGCAATTCTATGGGATGTGTGCTTGGTCAGCATGACGAGTCAGGAAAAAGGGAAAAGGCAATTTATTATCTCAGTAAGAAATTCACTGACTGTGAAATGAGATATTCGCCAATCGAAAAGTTGTGTTGTGCGTTGATTTGGACCACATGGAGATTAAGACAGTACATGCTATACCATACTACTTGGCTCATCTCAAAACTGGATCCATTAAAATACATGATGGAATCAACGGCTCTAAATGGAAGAATGGCGAGATGGCAAATTTTACTTTTAGAGTTTGATATAGTCTATGTAAGTCAGAAGGCTATCAAAGGAAGTGCGGTGGCAGACTTCTTAGCCAGTAGAGCTTTAGAGGATTACGAGCCATTGAATTTTGATTTTCCAAATGAGGAGCTAATGTGTATAGTAGCAACTGAAGATTCTCCATGGAAGCTAAATTTTGATGGGGCTTCTAATGCAGTCGGAAATGGAATTGGGGCAGTCTTGGTATCCCCGAATGGCGACCATTACCCGTTCACATGCAAGTTGGATTTTGATTGTACAAATAATATGGCTGAATACGAATAATGCATCATGGGGCTCCAAGTAGCCATAGAAAGAGGCATAAAAACCCTAGAAGTATATGGAGATTCTGCGTTGGTAATCTATCAGTTAAGAGTTGAATAGGAGACAAGAGACCCTAAATTGATCAATTATCGAATGGTAGTTTTGGGGTTACTAAAAGAGTTCGATGACATCACCTTCAACTATCTCCCACGAGATGAGAATCAGATGGCAGATGCTTTAGCAACCTTGGCTTCAATGATTAAGGCAAACAAAGAGGAAGAGATGAGACCAATTCAAATGAGTGTCTATGAGGCCCCAGCTCATTGTTGCAACATTGAGAAGGAGGAAAAAGATGATAACCCTTGGTATCAAGATATATTGCGGTATGTAAGGGATCGTAAATATCTAGAGCAGGCAACCGAAAATGACAAACGAACTTTGAGAAGGTTAGCTTGTGACTATGTTTTGGATGGGGAGGTTCTGTACAAGAGAAGGAAAGACCAAGTACATTTGAGATGTGTCGATGCTGTGGAAGCCAAGCTAATTCTAGAAGAGGTTCATGAAGGTGTATGTGGTATGCATGCAAATGAGTTCACGATGGCGAGACAAATCATGAGGTTTGGCTATTACTGGGCCACTATGGAAGGAGACTGTATCAACTATGCCAAAAAATGCCATAAGTGTCAGATTTATGGGGACAAAATTCATGTACCACCCTCACCTTTAAATGTCATGACGTCCCCATGGCCATTTTCCATGTGGGGCATTGATGTTATCGGACCAATATCACCGAAAGCTTTGAATGGACATCGATTTATCTTCGTAGTGATTGACTACTTTACAAAATGGGTAGAGGCTGCTTCTTACGCAAATGTTACTAAGTCAGCCGTAAGTCGATTTTTGAAGAAGAAAATTATTTATCGGTATAGAATGCCTGAGAGGATCATATCCAACAATGCATTGAATTTGAACAACAAAACGATAGCAGAGGTTTGCGACCAGTTCAAAATCAAGCATCACAACTCTTTACCCTATCGTCCGAAGATGAATGGGGCAGTGGAGGCTGCCAATAAGAACATTAAGAAAATAGTGGGAAAGATGCCTGAGACTTATAGGGATTGGCATGAAAAGCTACCGTTTGCACTGTTGGCCTATCGAACATCTGTTAGAACTTCTACTGGGGCAACTCCGTTCTCGTTAGTTTACGGGATGAAAGTAGTTTTACCTATTGAAGTGGAAATACCTTCTCTCCGAATTTTAACAGAGATAAGGTTAGATGAAGCTGAATGGGTTCAGTCTCGATATGACCAGCTAAACTTGATTAAGGAAAAGAGGCTAAAAGCTATCCGACATGATCAGATGTACCAGAAGCGTATAATGCGAGCTTATGATAAAAAGGTTCGTCCAAGGGAATTCCATGAGGGGGACCTTGTGCTAAAGAAAATCCTTCCCATTCAGAAGGACTTTAGAGGAAAATGGATGCCAAATTGGGAGGGGCCATACGTCGTGAAGAAGGCTTTTTCTGGTGGTGCATTGATTTTGACAGAAATGAATGGAAAGAGCCTACCCAATCCGGTGAACTCAGACTCAGTCAAAAAGTACTTTGTCTAAAGGAGAAAAGAATCCAAAGTGAAAACCCGCAAAAGGCGCCTTGAATTTTGAAAAAAAAAATGGAGAGGCTAAGGTGAAAACCCACAAAGGGCGCCTTGTGACCAAAGGGATTTTGAGTTGAAAACCCGAAAGGGCAGCTCAAATTTTGAAGGGCACACAGTAACCTTGCTATATCTGACTTGGCAAAGAGCGAGGCACAGTGCACATTGGGGCATCAACAAAGTACTTTGGATCTTTTAAACACATGTCGAACTCAAGAAAGGCTTCGGGGAACTAATGTATAGACGCTCAAGCGGCGATATTTAGAGCATCTAATTTTTATCCTATTTGCTATCTTTAGATTCTATTTCTTCTTAAAGATATGCTATCAGACTTATTTCCTTTGTACTGTTAACAATTCAAATCCAATTATTCTCAAAGATTTACTCATCTTCCAATATTTTTAAAGTATGTTGCATTGAAATAATGATAGATGAACTAAAATATTTTCACAAACGAAGTTTTGCACATTACATTGGAATTTCTAGATAATGTAGGAAACTAAAATAGGACAATTGTTCGAGAAATTCACGTAAGTGAGGGATGAAAGAACTCGGAGGATTTCTTTCTTCCAGTCCAAAAGGAAATGGATGATTCAATTCTTACAGACATCCTCAGTAGATCATAGCATTGGAGGAAGGCCTACAAGCTGAGTAAGAATAAAATGTTGAGAAAAGAAAGACAAATGAAGGAATGAATGATGACACTTGAGATAGGGTCATATTCACAGCACTTTGCATCATAACATGTTAAGGACATCCGACTCATTTCAATCATAGCATACTTAGGCATAGGCACATACTCATTCTACAGGTCATGTCCTCTAGGGGACAATGAAGATCAAAGATTTCAACATGGCATCCCTGGGCTTATGGGAAACAAATTGAAAATAGCAGATCTAGACTTCAGACATTTATGCTGAAGCAGATTCAAGATGATTTGGTATTCTTGTGTTTACAAGAAACAAATCGAGGACATAGCAGGTTTGACTCTCAGACGTTCTCAAATATAGCAGATTTAACCTTCAGATGTTTATACTGAAGCAGATCTAAGATGATTTGGTATTCTTGTGTTTACAAGAAACAAACCGAGGACATAGCAGATTTGACTCTCAGACGTTCTCAAATATAGCAGATCTGACCTTCAGATGTTTATACTGAAGCAAATCCAAGATGATTTGGTATTCTTGTGTTTACAAGGAACAAATCGAGGACATAGCTGATTTGACTCTCAGATGTTCTCAAATATAGCAGATCTAACCTTCAGATGTTTATACTGAAGCAGATCCAAGATGATTTGGTACTCTTGTGTTTACAAGAAACAAATCGAGGACATAGCAGATTTGACTCTCGACGCTTCAAATATAGCAGATCCGACCTTGAGATGTTTATACCAAGGCATCCAAGATAATTTGGTATTCTTGTGTTTACAAGGAACAAATAGAGGACATAGCAGATTTGACTCTCAGACGTTCTCAAATATAGCAGATCTAACCTTCAGACGTTTATACTGAAGCAGATCTAAGATGATTTAGTATTCTTATGTTTACAAGAAACAAATCGAGGACATAGCAGATATGACTCTCAAATGTTCTCAAACAAACTTAAGATGGTTTGACATCCTTGTGCTTACAAGGAACAAATCGAGGACATTGCAGATATGACTCTCAAATGTTCTCAAACAGATTCAAGATGGTTTGGCATCCTTGTGCTTACAAGGAACAAATCGAGGACATTGCAGATATGACTCTCAAATGTTCTCAAACAGACTCAAGATGGTTTGGCATCCTTGTGCTTACAAGGAACAAATCGAGGACATTGCAAATATGACTCTCAAATGTTCTCAAACAAATTCAAGATGATTTGACATCCTTACAAATCAAAAAAGCAGACTCAGTGTCTCTGTGTTCGGCAGAAAACAGATCAAAGATATCAACATAGCATTCTTAAGGTCGTAGGGAGAAGGTAGAAGACCATTCGAGGAAAAGATCATAAAGATTGGGCTAGGCCGGGCAAATTTGGTCATTTATGGTCTTTGCTCAATTCCTATTACATAGCAATGAGCAAAGAGGGGCAGCTGTAATCACCAAAATTTTCCCGGACTATTAAAACTAAAAATTAATGGATAAATAAGTACATATTTATTTATTTCATTTAAACAGTCCATAAAAGTTTTTTTACAAAGCCCAAAACACCTCTACCCATTACACCCCACTTAGCCCAGGATAAAAGTGGCCCAACTGGCCCAGCTGGTTACACCAAGGCATGAAGCCCTAGGGTTTCTGCCTTTCTTCCCGCGCCGCAAATAGAGGGTTCCAGAAGTCAAGCCTCACGACCCTTCGGTTTCTGCCGTTCCAGCTACCCCCATCAAAGCCACGATTCCAGGCTCTAAGTCATGCCGAGATTGGCGCCTCCGTTAGACCATCGACAGGCCTTTGCCATTGCCAGATTCCTTGTGCTCACCTGCAAACAAAGGAAAGAAATCGCAACAGACAAGGAGCAAATATAGAAAGAAACACAGCAAGAGTAAAACGAATATGGAAAGAAATTGAAGATTTCTTTCCCCGAAAATGTAATTATTTGTAGAAGAGGCTATAAAAGCCCAAATCAAACAATGTAATAGAGGATTTTTTTTGGCTACAAAGACAAAAATAAATAAAAACTATCAGGCAGTTTTACGAGAAGCAAAAAATGTGATCTTTTATCTTCTTTAAATACTCAAGCACAACTAAAATAAGGGGAGAAACCTCACCTCTTGATTTACTTCGAAACACGAAGCTTTTTCAGCTTCTTCCAAATTGCCGTACAAGAGCGGAGAGGACAAGCAAGTGCGTGGGCGCGTGGAAGCCCAAGGACGGTGCTCAACTGAGCTCCGAGGGCTAGCCCCTCAGTCCTCTATCCATAGGTTTCTTTTAGTTTTTTTTTTTTTAAAATCAGCTCTAGAGAAACGGTGTCATTTTGAGATTAGGGTAAATTGCTCAGTGAGTCCCTTGCATTTTAACACGTGTTTCAATAGGGTCCAGATTCATTTTATTATTTTAAAATTAACCCTAGAATTTTATTTAAATTCTATACTTTATATATTTTAATGTTAGTTATATAAAACAGTATATGTTATTTTTGTTATCCATCGTATTATTATATATTATTACATATTATTTATATTTATATTATACTTTATATTATATATTTTATTATATATTGTTTATTTTACCATATTTTTTGAGAAAATTCCTACTATATTATTATATTTCATTGTATTTTATATTATTTTATATATATTATTTATTGAATTACTTTATATTATTACGAATAATTTTAAAATTCATAAACTATTATTAAAAGTCATATTATATATATATTAAACATTTAATATTTTAACAATATTTTGTTTCCACTCAATATATTATCATTTTTACAAATATATATTAATTTGTCATATCATATTTTATGCTAACCATTTTTCCTTTTTAAAATTTTTTTTCTTCCTTTATTATTTATATATAGTTTTAAGTATTTTTGTCTTATTTAATCTTAATTGCATTTAAATTTTTTAGGGTTTTATATTTTTACATCCATTTTTTAGTGTCATTTTAATATGTTATCACATAAATTATTCGTTATTTTTTTTTTTTTTGTTTGCATGAACTATATTGTGATTCCTATTGATATATTCATTGTCTTCTATATTCTATTTCTGCATGAAAATGTCAACATGTGTATATTTATGTTATTTATGGTTAAATTTGCATGAAAAATGATGTGTATTATAATTTATGCCGTTATTTATCATTTTCTATATTATATGAAATGTTAAACGTATCATTGTTCAAAAAACTTATATTTCATATTTTTCAAAAGTTTTTCTAAAATGAGGCCATGTTTTTCGTATTTAGGAATTCGGGAAATAGTGCCCTAACATGCTGGGTTGCGATTTCCCATTCGTCTAAATGCCTAAAGTATCCTTCTAAATAGATTTTGTAAATCACTTAGATGATTTCAATTCATTTAGAGTTTAAAAATATCGTGTCCTATCATGTTGGACGTGATGTTTGTATTCTTTCGGAGCTAAGGAATCTCAATTTTTCAACTTAAATAATTTTGGTTTTAAAAAAGGGATCTTATTTTTAAATCCTTTCAAATTTTTGACATTAAGACAGAAATCTATTCAATTTGGTACCAATTTTGGGCGTTGCGAGGGTGCTAATCCTTCCTCGTACGTAACCGACTCCCGAACCTGTTTTCTTAATTTTCGTAGACCAAGACGTTTTATAAGGTGATCCAATCACACCTAAAAAGGTTGGTGGCGACTCCCGTTTTCGTTTTTATTAAAGTCGATTCCCGTTTTTCAAAACTCGATTTAAAAATAGTTTCGACAGATTCCATAGTAAAATTGAGGTTTTGAAAATTTTAAAACTTTAAATTCAAGTCTCACGTATATAAATATATGAGATCTTGTTAAATTAATTATTTAATTCAATGCTTATATTAATTGTTTGTATTCGATCGGTTACAACTTCAAAATAAAAATAGAAACATAGTATAAACATGGAAAACTAGGAAGTTGGATAACGAGGACTGATTTTGATGGTTGTAAGATAGTGGTACCAAAATGGTAAAAAAGAACAGTACCATATCTAATGAAGTAAGGTCGTTTTAACTGGACATTCACATGGGTCTAATTTGATTTGTCTCCTATGCAACACCAACCCGACAATAGGATTATATGGCTATCTGCTAGACCGTAAAACTAGCTGACAACTCTTTTTCATTGCATTATTATTATCTCAGCTTTTTCTTTCTGTTTTCCTCGCCGGGGGGGGGGGGGGGTGGAATAAGCGAAAGAAAGAAACCTATGCATATTTTTACGTTGTTCAAGATATTTGGTCAGTGACACATGCAAGTTGACGCCTGCCTTTTACAAACAAGCACGAGATTTTACATTGTCTCATAAATGTTGTGGGAAAGATTTTACTTCAACATTTTATTTAGAAAAAAGATTTAAGTTGTAATCATAAATCAAATCAAAATACTTGTGATTATATATAATAAAAAAAATTGTATTGAGAGATGTAGTTGTCTTTCTTGTTGATAGTTCGTATATGAAGTATAAACTAAACAATTTCATATTTGAATCCTTTTAGTTTGGTATAATTTGATTTTTTGTAATGTTAGTAAGCTGCTACTTGTTAGTGTTAAATGGATGATGATGATATGGTTTCTATTATTGCTATTTGTTTAATCAAAAGTAAATTTATAGGTTAATGGAACGCTTAATATTGTTTTTGTTTTTCTTAAAAGGTCGTGGCATCACTTCAAGAGCTAGATAATATTATAAAATTGACCAATACTCCTTAAGTAAGATCTCAGGTAAATGGAGAAAATAACTCACCAGAGTTTTTTCTCAAATAACGGGATTTAAACTACCTTAACTTTGAATTAGGTTGGAGACCTTGTAGGTTTAGAGAATTTAAGAAAATAATAATAATAAAAGTAGAGGGATCAAATTATATTAAATTAAAATATAAAAATTAAAATTTTAGCATAATAAACTAATAAAAGAAACTAATGAGAAATTACTAATTGCATATTTCTACGTTTTGGGTTTTTGATATAGTTGTAGGTTATTTTTTATTTGTATTAAGACAAATCATTAACAATAATGGAATTAAATTATGTCAGAAAATATAAAAACTAAAATTTTAAATTAAATATAATATAAAGATAATATATATATATACATACATACATACATACATACATATATATATTTTCACATAATGTAACATCAACGTCGTGAAAAACGTGATGTGATTATTATGATCGGACGGCTAATAGTCCAAAGCAAGAAGTATGTGGATGTTGTTGGGCCTTATCTTGGGTCCACCACACATGTGGCCGCGTAGGCCCTTTTCTTTCGGTTTGATAGAAGTCAATTGTGTCTGTTTGAGGGCCCAATTGCAAACTTCTCAAAACTTTCGATACGGACGAAATTTTATTAAACATTTTGTCTTGCCTTCTCATCATCGACATTTTCCTAAAATGGAAGACCACCAATTTGCCGAATGGCCCATCTTGAATAAAATTTATCTACTTTTAATGTAAAGGTGTTCATGGTCAAGTCATATTCGGTCCTAATCCATATATGGAATTAACATCATACACAATTGTTCATGTCGGATCCCAATATACGCCTCAAATTTTGCCTTATATTTCTTTCAAGATAGCCCAAACCCATGTAAGTCGGTTATATTATTTTCTTCTTTTTAATATATGCTCTTTTTTATATTAAATAAATTTTATATTTTAATTTTATTTAAAATTTAAACATGAGCTTAAACATATTTTTAATATTTACATTAAAATATTTTATATTTAATTCTGATATAAATTACGTACTATATAAAAAATAAAGAAAATAATATATTATATAATTAGAAAACAAGTTGGGCCTAACTTGAGTGTTGACTACTAGAGTTCAAGTTCGATCCATGTTTTAAATGAACTTATATTTTTCACTTAAGTTAAAATTTTGAGTTTAATGTTTTTGACAAAATCCTTCCAAACTTGGACTAGTTTAATCCTTAGACATGTCTATAATTTTAGGATAATAAAAATTATATTCAATTAAAGATAACACAAATACCTCCAAAATTATAAAATATGAAAAATTATTTAATTAATTTTAATCAAGCTTGATATCATAAATTAACTGACACCAATTCAATCATTGAATTTATCAAAACTTTTTCGTCCTCTGAAAAAACTCAATCAAACAATAATTGCATAAGAATAATTATATTATTTAAACTTTTATATTTAAATTTACCTAAACCTTTCCTCTAAAAAATACTAAAATTTTGGTGTTTTTATTCAAGTGGCCTAGATTAGAATCGCTTCGATTTTTATTTTTAATTCATATATTTTCTTTATTTTTAATCCATATTTTAATAATAACTTTTTTATTTATATAGATAAACTAATAAATATGTAATATATTGATATATATATATATATATATATATATATTATAATTTTTATATGTTAAATATTTATTATTTTCATCTACATTGTGAGTATGGTAAATTCTAATATTATAAAATCAAAACATTATTTTATTAAATATATTTTTTATATTTATTTTTCTTCTATAATATATTTTTTATATTTATTTTTCTTCTATAATATATTTTTATATTTATTTTTCTTCTATGTCATGGTTAATAATTTCTTTATTTAGACAAAATAATAAGTATGTAATTGTATGATAAAAATATATATTATATATCTATGTTAAATATATTTCATTTTTAAAAAAATATCAACTAATTATTTTTATATATTTTTCTTATATATAATTTTTATAAATATTTATTTTTTACTTATATTATGGGTATGATAAATTCTAATATTATAAAATCAAATAATTATTTCAAATATCATTTTTTTCACCTACATTGTAGTATGGCAAATTATATTTAATAAAAATAATTATATTTGAAACAATTACTTTATTTTATAATATTAGAATTTACCATGCCGACAATGAGATAACAAATAAATATTTTAAATAAAAAATTATATATAAGAAAAATATATCAAAATAACTAGTTGATATGTTTAAAAAATAAAATATATTTAACATAATGATATATATAATTTTTTATTATATAATTACATATTTTTATTTTTTATATGTAAAAATTTCACATATAAAATTATATTTGAAATAATTATATAATTTTATAATATTAAAATTTACTATATTCGTGAAAAAAAAATTAACATATAAAAATTATATAAAAAAATACCAAATAAAGAAATTATTACATATTTATTATTTCGTAAGTTAACTAAAAATATGAATTAAAAACCAAAATTAAGATTGTGAGTGGATTTGATTTTATAATAAAAGGAAACAATTTATGTATGACACATTTAAATTTATCATTTGCCTATATTAAAACATAAATTTGAGGATTTAAAATCAGATTATATAGATTCCTAAATTTATTGAATATCATATGTGGAAATTTTATCAATCTCTTTGTAAGTTGCAGGAATAGTATTTTTTTTTTATAAAAAATATAACATCTTTATATTGTAGTATTTAAAGATATCATAGTAATATTCAAATAATATTTTTAAAGTAAATTATGATATAATATTTCTATATAAAATATATTATTTTACTTTAATATTCATGCACGCAGTAGTATTTATTAATATTATTTGAAGACATTATATAAATATATAATATAATATCTAAAATTGACATGTAGTATTTATTAATCTTATTTATCAAATTTCTTACTATAGTTTATATAATCTAAATAATATAAACTTAATAGCATTTCGTGTAATTTAAAGTTACAATTCAGATATATGTCCATAATTTGTGCTGCAAATTTATGACTTCAATGGAGATAAATCATTTCACAATTCAGACCTATTTTAATATTTAAACTAAAAAAGGTAATTGATAAGAAATATAAATAATAAAATTAATATAAACACCACAATCAAATTAATAAAAATCATTTATTAATTTTATATAACAAGAAATATGCTAATTAATTTATATATTACAATTAAACAAAATCCATTCGTTTACCGCTTACATTTGAAGTAAATGATATGCAAAATATAATTTTAAAATGCTTTTTTTGAATTTAAATATTTTTACCTGAATTTCATGTATCTATATTCAATTATAATTATAATTATAATTATTAAGAAAATTTAAAAAATAATCTGAAATAAGTAACTTACTTTCATATTTCACTTTTTGAATAAATTCCTTAATAAAAATATATTCAATTATAAATTAAACCTTAATATGTAATTAACCATGCATATTGTATTTTCCTTATCTTAAAAAAGTTAACACAATAAATCAGTATCCAACTTTCCTAAAATCATCTACTATAATTTGACTTTATTCACTATCTCTTTCAATAAAATAATAAATATTCAAATTTATGTCAAATTAATTAATATTTGGGAACTAGTATTGTAAATTAAATTATTATAGTAATTTTAGGTATCACTTTATAAAGTTGAATTAAAATTATTTCTCCCTCTTTTATTACACCTTCCATCAGTAGAAGAAAACTATTTTAGTCTACTAAAAACTAAAATGTAAGAAGTACAAAATCATATGTGTTGAGTGTTTTCGTAAGTTCTCTTCTTATGGAGGTCAATTTCTCTATTTATAAGGCACGATCTTTTGATTTGACGTACTAAGATTACATAGGTCCCATGCATACTAACATGTATCTTATTCTAAGGTTAACATGTGTCTTCTGAGTATGAGTTTGCTTGCAAGTAGTGCGAACCTATTGGGTGAGAACCCATACACGTGTCTCATGGGCTCACCATGAGGCCTCTGAAATGCCCTGGGTGATCCATTCTGGGAATAATTCTTGTGTTGTCTCCCACCTTGAACTCGCAAGCTTTACAAAGAAGGACCCTATTGACCACGCATATTTTGATGGCCATTAAAATGTCTGTCATCCTTTTGAAAAGTACCGTGAGCTGCTCTCTTAATCTCCTCGGCTTCGGCGAACTTATGTGCCCTCTCATATAAGTCCGCCAGGCTTTGCAGTCTATTGCCAGTGAATGAATATTGAACATGTTCATTATGAACTCTCATAATAAAGGCATCAATGGCCCACTGATCTTTTAAATTCTTCGTATTCAATGTCGCTGTATGGAAGTGCTTAACATAATCTTGCAAAGATTCTCCTTCCCTTTGCTTCACTGACATTAAACCCATTGGGGTACTCATTATTGTCCTATGGGGTACGAAACCTACCCAAAACATCTGGTCTAACTGTGAAAAACTTCAAATGGAACCCTGCGATAAAGATAGATACGAGTCATTCATGCTTCCACTGAAAGTTTTCGAGAAAGCTTTACACTTCGCCGTGTCAAAAGCTCGCAACACATTCATATAATCATTGTATTGCATGAGATGTGCTCTCAGGTGTAATACCCCTAATCGGTATTCTTCATCGGAATAGGGTCTCGGAGCATTACCAAAACTTTCAAAAACATTTACAGATAAATCATGCAAGTTACTATTCAAATTTCGAAATCATTCATAATGTCCCTTAAATGGACCCTCGAGGTCCAATACGAACATTAGAATCAAGTCAGGACTTAATTGAAACCTCTATGAATTTTCACAACATTTCAAAATTTTTCCAAGGTGTAGGGCTCACACGCCCGTGTGACCCTAGGACACGCCCGTGCTGGAGGCCGTGTTCGACCTCATGTAACTCTCTAACTTGTGCACATGGCCATGCCACATGCCCGTGTGCTAGGCCGTGTGGTTTATTAATTCATTTCGAATTTAGGTGCAGGTTTCACACGGCCAAGACACACGCCTGTGTTCTAGGTCGTGCAGCACACGCACGCCCGTGTCTCTGCCCGTGTGCTCAATTTCTAGCATTCTGTTTCTCAAAAATTAAGGTGTAGGGGACACACGGTCTAACTACACGCACATGTACCCGGCCGTGTGTCACACACGGTCTAGACACACGCCGTCTAGACACACGCCCGTGTGGACAAAATAAAGCCATTCCTAGTTTCATTTCTCGTCCAAAATCACACCCATGACTTGCACTTGAATCACACATCCAAATACCAACCATTTCAAGCATTCAAATCAAGCAAATTCCATCATTCATAATGGCATATCATTTCATGTATACATGTCTACAATTTTACCTTAGTTCAATCCATGTATTGAACATGATTTGATCAACTACTTAACATATATGTAGCTACCATAGTTTGATATTACAATTATATTTAAACAAACCATTACTAGCCATTCCAATGGCTAGATTACAAGCATCATTTACATTTACATGCCAATATGGCCAATATATCCTATACATGCCATTACAACCATAATTGACTTACCATATTATACCGACATGGGCTGATGGATAGTGTGAATGATCTCTGCTGAGCTTCCAATCCAACGAGCTTCTGATTTACTCTAAAATAGGGAAATAAAACTAAGTAAGCATAAAATGCTTAGTAAGTTCGTATAACATGGTACTTAACTTACCATTTATTCTATTTTGAGGTAACTATGTAAGGCATAATCAATTAGTTTGACCTCAAGCCCTACACACATTCTCATTGCTCTTGTTAGTCATATATTCCATATTAACATAAAAAAATATATGGGCTCAACAACAATCAAGTTTCCAAGCACATATGCTTTCCACAACATGTATTCATTCAACATGCATTATTCATCTCATTATTTCAAGTATAATTTCATAATAGTTCATTTCGAGTTCAAATCATTTCATATAAGAACTTTTCTCATATTACTCAGAACATCAAGGTCACGATTAGTACACTCAAGGTGTACAAGTCTATAATCAAGAATGAACATATATTTATCAAATAAAGTCTATGTACAAATATCATCATCTCATGTTTTCATATATCATATGTCATGTATCATCATTTACTTATGTTTCAGCCGGATACGTGTAATAACTCATTTCTTATCCATATCTTTTCATATCAAGATTTTTACCCGTTGAATTTATCTGAAATATCAATGGTTACACAGGTAGTACACTCAAGGTGTACAAATCAGAATCAGTCAATTCATGTCCAATGGTACCTATATAGGATACTATATCGGAGAGTACACTCTCGAGCTACACATGTATATAATAGGATTGCCAGTCCAGGCTAAATCCTTTTTATGACATATGCTCTAAAGAGCTTGATCTGGATTACTAGTCCGAGCTGAATCCAATTCATAACATATGCTCGAGAGGATTTATATCAGGATTACCCATCCGGGCTAAATCCTTTCATAAATAAGGTCAATAGATTACTCGTTCGAGCTAAATCCCGTCAACAACAAATGCCTCATTCATTTTGAGAAATCACATATCCATCTATACTCATTTATTCAACGAGATTTAACATTTTCAAGCATTTCTCGGTATGTAATTATTTCATACATCTATAACATTCATATAATTTAGGTGATCACATTCCTCATTCGTTCCAAGCATAAAAGTAACATTTTTTCTCATTTATCCTTTATCGGGCATTTTCGTTAATCGGGCTTTGTCAGGTATATTTTCAACGTCATATACATATATGATATTTATACAATTCACAAACACGGCACTTAATTCAAGCATAAAAACATATAAAATTTAGTTACACGAACTTACCTCGACAATTATTCATGTACGAAAAATCTACTAATCCGACTTTTTCCTCTTTTCCTCATTCTAACTCTGAATTTGGTCTATCCGGATCTATACGAGTAAATTTGACATCAGTTATATTTTATATTCAAGTGGACTCAATTTTTATCCTAGGCAAAATTACCATTTTGCCCTTAACTTTTCCATAAATTCTCATTTCGTCCCTAGGCTCGAAAAATAAAATTTATTCAATTTAGTCCTTATTCCAAGCGTAACCGAAATTTATATACTACATTTACAGCACATAAATTTCATAAATTTCAGAATTTTCCATGGGTTTTATCACTTTTTTTATTTTAGTTCATAAATCAAGTTTCCATTAAAAATTACTTTGTAAATGTTGTTTACCTATCAACAACCTTTCATTTTCTACCATAAATTTCATATTTCCAGCATATTCATCCATGAACCAAATGTCATACTTTGATAACTTTTCAAATTAATCCCCTAAATAGATATATTAGACTATCCCAATTTCAAAAATATAAAAATTACTAAAAACGGGGCTTGATTACTTACCCAAATAAGCTTGATAAGTCTCCTTCCTCTCTCTTAGGGTTTCCATAGAAATATTTGGGGAAGATGATATGAAATTGTTTTCATTTTCATTTAATTAAATTGTCATTTAATAACTTTTCATCTTTCCAATTTAGTCATTAGCCTTTTTTTATTTTTCCATGGATGAGTCATACCAAAATATCTACTACAACAACTCGATTTAGGGCCTAGTTGGAACAGTGGTCTTGGGACCACAAATCTGAAGTCTGAGAAATTATTTTATTATTATTTTAGAGTCATAGAATGTACATAGTAGCCCATGAAAAATTTGGTGAGTTAATTTTGACATTTGTAAGCCCATTTACGAAAAAGGACTAAATCGCATAAAATGCAAAAGTCCTAAATTGATAGCTAAGGGTGCCAAATTTCCATGTATCATAAATTAGGGGTTTTTAAAGTGAAATTGGGCCACTAATTAGGTGATGGACAGCCATGGTAGATGGAAATGTTGAAAAGTCAACATTAGGTGAAATTTGACGACATAAGGTGTAATATAATATTACTTAAGCCTAGCTATTATCTTTTTCTTTCACTTTCTCCTCATTCCACCGATTTTTCAAACATTGTTAAGGGTTTTAAGCTTCAAAAATTTGCAGCAACTTATTCCTCTCACAAGTAAGTGATTTTAATGAGTTTTCTTGAAGATTTTTACATTTTTGAGACCCTTGAAGCATAAGCTTTCAAATGAGAGGTCTATTTTACAAAATGATTAAGAGTTAGGGTTTTAACATGGATGTATTTGTGATATTTTCTGAGTTTTTATGGAAGAAAATGAGTCTTAGTTGTGTAATAGACAACTTTTGTGAAATAATTTCTCACGAAAATCCTTATAGAACCATTTTGCAAAGTTTGGGAAATAAATGATAAATGTGTGAAATAGTGTGAATTCGAAGTTGCTATAAGAGTAAAAAAGATTTTGCCTAGGCTTGAGATATGAAGAAATTCGATAAAAATTAATTTTCGAGCATAAGGGCAAAATGGTCATTTTACCTAAGATGTGAATTTAAATTGCCTAATTGTGATTAGTGACCAAATGAGGGCATTTTGCTAATGTAGATCGAGAATTGTCAAATCCGAACCTAGACCGGGGGAAGGCCAAGCAAATCGACTAAACCGACTAGTCGTGTACGTTTTGTAATCCGAGGTATGTTGTATGTAAATAATACAACTATATTGTTAATGTATGTATTCTAATTGTCATTGAATTGATATAGCTTGAAATGCTAGATTGTGAATTGAGAATGCATATTGATAATTGAGTTAGCAGAAATCCTGTGGAACCCTAGGAAATAAACTAGATATTCATGCCGTGTCATTGGGTCATTTGTGTGAGCTAGTGTAAGACATGTCTGGGACATGCATCAGCTACATTATGGGAGCCAGTGTAAGACCATGTCTGGGACGCAGGTAAGGGACGCGAGTGTGTCCCTAGATGCTTAGGCCGTGTGAGACACACGGGCCATCACACGACCATGTTAAGATAGTCACACGGGCGTGTTACCCGTCCACACGGGCGTGTGCCCTGTTTTAAATTCAAAGTTTGAATAGATTGGATAAAGACCCGGAAAGGTTCCGAATGGTTTCCAATGATCGATTTAGGCCTCGTAGGCCTATATTAAGAGGTTAAAAGTGGAAATAAAAAAAATAGGTGACTTGAGAACGATTGGTTACATGAGAACAAGTTAGGTAATGCCTCGTACTCCGCCTCGGCGTGAGTTACGAGTATGGGGTGTTACATCTACATACTTTCTTTAATGGTCTAAGTACCATATAAGGACCTTAAGTTTTGAATTCCATAGCTATTTGATCCTTTTAGCTACTAGAATCCAACTTTTGCATTTTATACGATTTGGTCTTTCCCGTAATTAAACGCGTAATCGGTAAAATTTTCTTATCAAAATTTTCACATGACATTTCTAATATAATATGAATCATATAATAAAATAAAAATAAATTTTATTTTTGGCTCGGATTTGTGGTCTTGAAACCACTGCTCATATTTCACTGAAATTGGGCTATTACAACTCTCCCCCTTATGGAATTTTCATCCTCGAAAAGGTTACCAGTAAGGAGATTTAGACATTACTTTCTCATGTTTCCATCCAATTCCCAGATATCTTCCACTATATCATATCATTGTCAAAGAACTTTCACTAAAGCTGCCCTTATATTTTTCGTTTCTTTCACTTCACATGCCAGAATTTCAACCAGTCCTTCACTGTAAGTCGTGTCAGGCTGAATTTAATGAAATAACAGATGATGGATCTGATCGATACTATCATAACAGAATCACAGGAAAACATTATAAAGTCTATCTAGCTATGTCAATAATGCCAATCAATACGAAACAGGTCTAATTCTTTTCATTAATCTTATATGACTTGGTAAACCACAGACTTAATTTCCCTTTACGCGCAAACAGGAGAACTTTCTTCCATGACGAAACTTTCAAAAATATTTTGTCACCAATCTGAAACTCCATTTCTTTTCATTTCAGATTCACATCAAATTTCTAACGATCAAATACTACTTTTAAACTGTCTCAGATCACTTCATATTTCTTCGGTTTCAAAGAATCAAATCTACTACATGTATCTTTTCTCACTGAACTCCATCCAAAACACTGGAGTTTTATATTTGTGACCATATAAAGCCTCGTACAGTAAAAAAAATTTACTTGACTATTAACTATTATAATAAGCAATTTCAATCCAAAGCAAATATTTTTCTCAGTTACCTTCAAATTTAAGTACACAACATCGAAGCACACCATCTAAATTCTAAATCATATGCTCGGATCGACCATCCATTTGAAAATGAAATACGGTACTAAAATGTAATCGTATACCCAGAGTTTCTTGTAACTTGTTTTAGAATCGGAGTTTAAACTATAGACCTCTATCAGAAATAACAGAAACTAGCACCTCATATAATTTGACAATCTCAAAAACAAATAATTCGGGCAATCTATCAAGTGAGAAACCCATTCATGCTAGAATAAAATGTACAAGCTTCGTCAAACAATTAAATTACTCAAATAGTATCTTTCTTTTTCATAGACAGGGATGATCCCGATATAAATTTCATAGTAACTTTGTCTCATTTCCATTTCGGTATTTTTACTTACTATAACTATGTCGAAAGTATCATCTCTATCTTGTTGATACATCTAGCATTTAAATATAGATTTAGAAATACCATCTTTCATTCTGGGCTACCAGTACATCTTTTTCAAATCTTTGTGCATCTTCTCATTTTCCAAATAAACAGACATAGTACGACGATGATCATTCATGTAAAATTTTCTGTAAAAGTTACAAATTCTTCAGTACATAGGCTTTATCTTGGAATGACAGACAATCATCAAATTCAAATCTGCTATCTTGACTCAATAATTATTTCATTCTATACCCGTTTAACTTACAACTCATTATCACTTTTCTAAGTTTCACTGTTCTGTTATAGAATCATCGGTTTAGCTCTATACTCAGCTAAAATTAATCTTTCATCATACAATAGCAATCGGTATCCATGACTTGCAAAGCAAACATAAATTTTCTACTCAAAATATTTGCAACTACATTCGTTCTTTTCGAATGATATTTAATTATCAAATCATAATCTTTCAACATTTCAAACCATATACGCTATCTCAGATTCAAATCTTTTAGCAACATCAGATGGTTCAAACTTTTATAATCGGTGAATATATGACATTTTTCACCAAACAAGTAATGTTGTTAGATTTCAATACAGAAACAATGGCTGTCAATTCTAGGTCATGTATCGAGTAATTATTTTCATGTGGTCTTTAACTGTCTGAAAGTACAGGCTATTACCTTACCTTACTGCATCAAAACATAATCTATCCTATTCAATAATACATCACCGTAATAACAAATTCCTTACTTGATTCAGGCTAAACCAGAATCAATACTTTGATCAACATAGCTTCCAACTAGTCAAAACTTTACTAACATTTGTCAGTCCTTTCAAATCTTACATCTTTTCTGTAATGACTGGGTCATCAATGTAGCTATTTCGATTATTAACATTGAAGCTTTGAGTTTTTCAAAGCCACAACCATCAGATAGATTTTAAACCATTGTGCAATAATATAATTGACATTTCAGCTGTGTAGATAAAGCAACACTTCAACATCAATAGTGCACCTCAACTTAAAAGAGGGAGAACCGAAAGTGGCCTCAATAATAACCAATGCAGTAATACAGTTCCTATAATCTGTTATCTCTATCACCGATTGAGTCAATATTTATAACGGTAATAAATGTAATTACCTCCGATCAAAGAATATCATTCACAGATAACCTATGTTTACATAATAAAGAGAGTAATGATATCTCAGAGAAAATTTAGAAGAGTAATATCACGCATACTCATTAGAAACAACTGTGGTAAAGACTATATAACTTGCATATTCGCAATTCAGGGCTCCAATCAGCAGAAGTAGAAAATAATAACATATGAACCTTATCATCAAATCTTATATTACATGATAAATTAGAAAACCCAAGTATGATAAAACAATACCGCTCATGAATCAACTAGACTTTCAGTAGTTCCATCTATCATAATTTACTAGCCTTTCAATACGATAAACATTGCACCTGTACATGTACAATTTCATATGCCTCTGAGACTAACAGAACATATAGAATACCCAGAAGAGATTGCTGTAATATACTCAATTATAACAGTTGCATTCAAATGTCATTACTATTCCACTGACTAATAAAGTCATCTATAATCTTACATTATTCAGTTCACTAAAAGAGTCGACTTGGAAGAATTTTTGGCTAATCTATTCAGTAAATATCATATCTGGATAAGTCGATTAGTCATGAATAATCTTCTTCCTTAACAATGACAACACATATTCAGAAAAATCTTCAGAAAAATCTGATATCTCTTTTAATACCGTCTTTACATATTAACCCATTCTCAATTATGACTACATTTTTAATCATTCAGCTTTTGAACCCTTCTTTCACACTTATGAACTTAATCAATATAAATCTTGTGAATTTTCATCATATAAAACTATACTGGTGAGGGGGTGGAATCATAAGCCTCACAATTTAGTTTTCATGTATATACTCATATAACATAACATTCATCATTCTCATGTACTATAAAATATTTATCCTTACCTCTTCGAATTCTATTTGATGGCTGTCGATTCCACCAATATAAACCTACACCTAATTTGCAAATTAAAGCAGTATAGGGAGTAGGGTCGATCCCACAGAGACTGGGTTTACTGAAATTGTTTATCTCTCGACCAGATTTATGTCTGGGTAGTTGTCGTGCCCGCAATGTTTAGGGGGAAATAAATATTAGACCTGAAATAAACATAAAAAAAATTAAAAAGTAAAAGATGAAATAAAAAAAACAACAAAGTAATCTGAAGAAAAATCAATTAAACTTAGCTCAGCCTTAAGCACAGGTTCTTCCGACTTTGACTCGATCCTCGAAATTAGGTGAACTCCTCTTTTCCAATAAGCTAGTTATAGCTACCAAGGACGCCTCGGACACCAACTCTTCCTTGTGTAAGTTAGTTATGGAATGTCCTATAACTAACCCTTACCGATCGAACAACCTACGAAATGTTCGTGATTTAGAACTCCGGTAGCTTTGCGTTCTAGAAGAGCCTAGCTCGAACCAATGCCCTCAAACGTTTGGGACATTTAAATCTGGTTACTACTTCCCTTAACAGAACCAAACAGCAATCCCCACTTGGCACGCCAATGTGTTCACGGAAAACCAATTAGACAATCGATCCTTTCGAAATTCCAACTGTACGTCTAGCCACACTAACTCAAACGACGTCTTTTTTGACTTAGTGTTGTCTTAACTTTGTGAGTTGACGAAGTCATACTCTTAATCTGGAGAAATAATAAATATCAAAAATTGAGAGTTAAACAGCTCAGGTTCGTAACTCACGGGTTTTTGACGGGGTTAACATCGGCTTAAAGCTGAAAGGGGTTTAGTGTGGCATGAATTTAATCATGCTTGAAGGTTGTGGATTGTGTTTTGGCTTTGTGTGAAGGATGATGGAATTGTGGAAAGGAAAAGGGACTTGGCGAGCAATTGACCCAATTGTGGAAAAGAAACAAAAATTAGAGACAAAGCTACAAAATGCAACGTCAAATTGAAGAGAAAAGAAATGATATTCCAACTCCAAATTGAAAAAGGAAATACAAGAGAGAGAGTAATTCTATTCCAAGTAGAAGAAGGAATACAAATTAAAGGATTATTTTTCTAAGAACTAAAAGCCCCTATTTATATACATAAGGTTACTAAAAATAGTCTATTCTAAATTAATAAAATAAAAATAAATAAAAATAAAAATAAATAATAAAACAAAATAAAATCTTCTATTTTTATATTTTTTCAAAGTCAAATTTGAAGTTTAATCCTTGGCCTTCCCATCTTTATGATTTGGCCCCAACTCAATGATTTTTCTTTCGATTTGGCCCCTTTTTGCTCCTTTCTTACCAATTACATCCCTGACAAAATTAAATCATAAAAACACCAATTAAGCAGGGATTAATTTAGAAATAAACCAAATTAAGTACAAGAATTATGTAAATTAGTGTGTTTATCAGGCCGGCTACGGGTTACGACGATGGCGTAAGGACTCGGTTGTCGGTGCGTCGGCGGAGAAGGGAGCCGACGAACAGTAGTGTTGGGTTTAGGTGAAGGCTACGAAAAAGAAAAAGGAAATGGGGGTGGTGTGTTGGTTCTTTTGACGGTGGTGGGCGGTTGGATCGACTAAGGCGTGGGGTGAGGTCGGCTAAGGGGTGCGACGGTGGTGATCGGCGATGGGGGCTGTGACGACGGCGGTGATGTGGCTTGCTTGGGTTAGGGTTTCTTTTGGTATTTGAAAAAGATAAAGATGAAGGGAGAATGGGTTTTGGGTGTTGTAATTTCTTTCTTTTTTTCTTTTTTTCTTTTTTTTTCTTTGGGTCACCTAGGCCGATTGGCCCATTCCTTTTCCTATCTTGGGCCTGTTTTAGGTGTTAGTCTTGGGTGTTGAAAATATTATGTAGTTGGGTTGGTTTTTGGGTATGGGTTAATTTGGTTACGTACTTGGTATTGGGTAAGTGGATTGGGTGGTGGGTATTGGTAAATTAATTGGGTTGGTTAGGAATTTTATGGATGGATGTTGGATTTGGGCTTTGATGGGTAATTTGGTTTATGGATTTTGGGTATTTTAGCATCTGGGTAAATGGGTTTGGTAGGAATTTTAGTGGATGTTGATTTTTATCACCAAATTAGCAAGTCGTGCCCACGCTTCCATCAGTACTCATCTTTTTTGAAAATCCATGTCCTCCATAGTGTACCTGAAAACATCAAATTGACTGAGTTAAATAGGAATTAATTAATTTATTTACATCCTAATTTTACTTTAATTTAAAATTAAATAAATGAAAATAAATTTGGGTTGCCTCCCAAAAAGCGCTTTTGTTTAACGTTGTTAGCTCGACGACCTGTTATTCAAACTTTGGGCTCATTGAGAACAATCTCCTCAACTGTGTGTGTTTGAAAATTCTCGAAAAAGGGTTTTAGTCGTTAACCATTCACTTTAAAGCACTTTTGTGTCTCTTCACTTTGAATTTCCACTGCACCATTCGAAAATAAATTAGTAATAATAAACGGTCCTATCCATTTGGATCGAAGCTTACCAGCGAAGATTTTTAAGGTGGAGTCGTATAGGAGAACTTTTTGTCCTATTGAAAACTGCTTCCTAGTGATGAAATTGTCATGAAATGCCTTCGTCTTTTCTTTATAAACTCGAGCATTTTCATATGCATCGTTTCTGATTTCCTCGAGCTCCTAGATGTCTAATTTCTAAGATTTTCCCGCAGACTCCATCTCCATATTACACTGCTTAACTGCCCAAAAAGCCTTGTGCTCTAACTCGACCGGAAGATGGCATGGCTTTCTGAAAACGAGTCGGTAAGGTGACATGCCTATTGGTCCCTTGTAAGTTGTCCTATAAGCCCAAAGTGCGTCATTCAGTCTCAAACTCCAATCCTTCCTGTTAGGTTTAACCGTCTTTTCCAGAATAGACTTGATCTCACGATTTGACACTTCGGCTTGCCCGTTTGTTTGTGGATGGTAAGCAATGGCAATTCTTTGAGTCACTCCATATTTCTCCATAAGCGCACTTACGAGCTTATTGCAAAAATGTGTTCCTCTATCACTGATTAATGCTCGTGGAGTGCTATACCTGGAAAAGATAGAACTTTTAAGAAAGTCAACTATGATCTTAGCATTATCATTTCGAGTGGCCTTCGCCTCTATCCACTTAGAGACATAATCAACAGCTAAGAGTATATAAAAATTACCAAAAGAAGAAACGAAGGGACCCATAAAATCGATGCCCCACACATAAAAAATTTCACAAATATGAATAGGTGTAAGAGGCATCTCATTTCGACGGCTAAGGCTGCCAACTCTTTGGCATTTTTCACAAGTTTTGCAGAATAAAAAGGCATCACGAAATATGTTTGGCCAAAATAATCCACATTCGACAATTTTGTGTGCGGTGTATTTAGGTCCAAAGTGCCTGCCGCATGTATAAGAATGACAAAAAGTTAAGATAGACTGTACCTCGATTTCTGCTACACACCATCGTATTACCTGATTCGAGCAATGCTTCCAAAGGTAAGGATCGTCCCAAATGTAATATCGCGCATCCTTTTTTATCTTATCTTTTTTAGACCTTGGTAATTCTGAAGGAACAGTACCTGTAACGAGGTAATTTACTATGTCTGCATACCAAGGATGAATTGCATTTGCTGAGAATAAGTTTTCATCTGGGAAGTTGTCCTTCAATGGTGCGTCATCTACTGGAATCGGTAATCGACTCAGATGGTCAGCTATTAGGTTTTCGCATCCCTTTTTGTCCCGAATTTCAAAGTCGAACTCTTGTAGGAGTAGAATCCACCTGATCAGTCGGGATTTTGCCTCCTTCTTCCCTATTAAATATTTCAAAGCTGCATAATCAGAAAAGATAATTACCTTAGTTCCCTATAGGTAAGATCTAAATTTATCTAAAGCAAACACAACAGCTAATAATTCTTTCTCGTTAGTTGTGTAATTGCTTTGGGCAGCATCCAAAGTCTTCGAAGCATAGTAGATAACATGAGGCTCTTTCCCTATCCTTTGGCCAAGAATCGCTCCCACACTTTGGTAACTCACATCACACATGATTTCGAACGGGAACTTCCAGTTTGGTGGCTGCACTATGGGAGCGGAGACCAATTTCTGCTTCAGCACATCAAATGTGTCTCTACAAGTCTGGTCAAACTCAAATTCTTTATCCTTTTGTAACAGACTGCAAAGCGGTCGCGCAATTTTTGAGAAATCTTTCATGAATCGTCTGTAAAATCCTGCATGGCCAAGAAAAGAACGAACTTCCCTCACTGATGAGGGGTAAGGCAACGAGTTAATAATATCCGTTTTTGCCTTATCTACTGGATTCATTTCGAGGAAACTATATGACCCAAAATTAATTCTTTGTCAACCATGAAATGGCATTTTTCATAATTTAAAACAAGATTAAATTCTAGGCATCTTTGTAATATCTTAGCAAGATTATTGAGACATTAGTTAAAAGAGTTACCGTAAACCGTGAAGTCATCCATAAAGACTTCGATGATTTTCTCGACGTAATCGGAGAATATGCTCACCATGCATCTTTAGAAGGTGGCCGGAACATTGCAGAGTCCAAATGGCATTCGCCTATACGCAAACGTTCTAAAGGGACACGTGAAAGTCGTTTTGTCTTGATCCTCCGGAGCTACTGGGATCTAGAAAAATCCTGAGTACCCATTGAGACAATAATAATGGGTCTTTCCGGCTAATCGCTCAAGCATTTGATCAATGAAGGAGAGTGGAAAATGGTCTTTCCGGGTAGCCGCATTCAACTTTTTGTAATCGATGCAAACCCTCAATCTATTCTGGACTCGTGTAGGGACCAGCTCTCCTAACGGGTTTTTCACCACTGTCACGCCAGTTTTCTTGGGCACGACATGAACCGGGCTAACCTAATCACTGTCAGAAATCGGGTATATCATTCCAGCATCTAATAGTTTTTGGATCTCCTTCTTTACTACCTCTATCATGGGTAGATTAAGGCACCTTTGAGCATCTCTCTTTGGTTTCGTGTTGTCTTCGATGGAAATTTTGTGCATACAAGTGGATAGACTTAGCCCTTTTATGTCGGTTATCGTCCAACCAATAGCTTCCTTATAATTTTTCAGAACTTGAACTAGACTTTCCTCTTCGTCTTTGGTTAACTTGTTTGACACTATCACCGGTAATGTGTCTTTCTCTCCCAAAAAGACGTACTTAAGATGGTCTGGTAATGCTTTAAGCTCCAAGGTCAGTGGCTACAAAACTGAAGGTAACATTTTAGTTTGGGAAGGTAATAGTTCAAATTGGTTACCTCGGTTTGTCAACGAAGGTTGCGTTTCCAAGTGATTGACGATTTCTTGCAAAGGATCTTCAATGACTGCGAATTCCTTAAGATGATGTAAAACATCCAAGTTAATGTTTCTGTAAAGGACAGTTTCTAACTCATCAAAGTCATGATATTCGGAATAAGATTGAGTTAAACAATCTAAAATATCGATGATAGAAATATTTAATAGTGAGTTAGGATGACCCATGGCCTCGTAGACATTGAATTTTACGATTTCGCCATCAAACTCCATTGTCAGCGTCCCGCTTCGAACATCTATTTTTGCGCTTGCGGTACTTAGGAACAGCCTTCCAAGCAAAATGTCAGATAAATTAGTAGAATTATCATCTTCCATATTAATAATGTAGAAATCTGCAGGGAAAACTAATTCGTTAACTTTAACAAGGACGTCTTCAAGCAGCCCTTCGGGATAGACGACTGACCTATCCGCCAATTGGATTATTACTCCTGTCTCTTTTAAAGGTCCCGCGTTAATTAGCTTATAAATAGAATAAGGCATAACATTAATGGAAGCCTCTAAATCACACATGGCTTTCTTAATGCCTACATTACCTATCTCACAGGAAATAGCAAACATACCTTGGTCTTTGTATTTGGACGGAACTTTCTTTTGCAGTATTGCGGAGACATTTTCCCTTACATTTACTCTTTCATTACCTATTAACCTCCTCTTGCTAGTACACAATTCCTTGAGGAATTTTGCATAACGAGGGATTTGTTTGATAGCGTCGAGTAAAGGGATATTTACCTCCACCTTCCTGAATGTCTCGAGGATTTTTTTTCCTCTTTCTCTTTCTTATCCCCTGCAAGCCTCTCTGGAAAAAGAGGTGGCATCACAATTGGTCTCTAAATTTTTTATTCTGGTCTGGCTATTGGATCAAAAATCTGCCTTTTTCGTTCCTTGTCTTGCCCGTGACTTTTGGCTGGAACTGATTCTAGAACCTTTCCGCTACGAAGAGTTATTGAACTAGCTTTCTACCGAGGGTTCGGCTCTGTTTGGGAAGGTAATTTACCTTGAGACTCCAAGCGATTAACTGCCATCGAGGGTTTACTAACTTGATTAGTTAACTCTTGTATTGATGTGTCTGTCCTCTGTTGATATTTTGCAGCATCAGCGGCAAGTCTCTCCATAATAGCTTCTATAGATGCGCTCGGCTTGTGTTGTTGTTGTGGTGGTTGCAGAGGTCTCGGTTGGTATGATGGATTATATCAGGGATTATCTCTATAATTCAGGTTGAGATGATCCTTCCACCCGGGATTGTAGGTGTTGGAGAAAGGATCATATCGTCTTTGCGGAGGTCCTGGAAAATTTCTGACGGCATCAACATGTGCCGTTGAATTATCGTTAAGGACTGGGCACAAATCCGTCGGATGTTCAGACGTAGTACAAATTCCACATAGTTGGGTCAGACTCTTTTTTTTTGTAAGCAAAGATTGAACAACATTCGTAAGGTTATCCAATTTATCTTCTAAAGATGAAACGTTTACCCCATTAACCCGTCTTGTCGGTTCCGAATTCGGCCAATACTGTTGGGAATTTGCCGCCATGGTGGATATTAGTTCTCTTGCCCTTTAGGGGGTCATATTGACAAGCGCCCTCCACTAGCAGCGTCAATCATCTTCATTTCCATAGGGAGCAAACCCTCGTAGAAATATTGAAGAAGTGATTGTTCGGTCAAACCATGTTGAGGACAACTTACACACAGTTTTTTGTACAGCTCCCAATAGTCGTAGAGTGATTTACTCTTCATTTGGTGAATTCCTACTATGTCTCTCCTAAGCTCAGCTGCTCGTGACGCTGGGAAGAATCTGTCAAGAAATACACGAGATAAGTCATCCCACGTTGTGATAAAACTGAGGGGTAAGTAAAATAACCATTCTTTTGCTGTATCAACTAAAGAAAAAGAAAAGGCCCAAAGTTTGATTTCATCTTCGGGTACTCCCTAGGGTTACATGCCTGAGCAGACCATGTGAAATTCTCTCAAGTGAGTGTGTGGATTTTCATTCTTCAAGCCTTGAAAAGTGGGCAAAATGTGAATCAAGCCCGACTTCAATTCAAAAGGAGTTCCTTCGGTTGGATAGTTGATGCATAACGGTGTTTGCTCATTGGGAGCAGCGGCTAGTTGATGAATGGTTCAGTTTGCCATCCTTTCTGGTTCACCAAGGTTGCCTTTTGTTTCAAAGAGTGGTTCGGTCTCAGGTTCAACCTCTTCGACTCATTTCCCACGTCGAATTACCTCTGCACGAATTACTTCGCTCAACTTTTCAACGTCGGATTCTAAGATCCCTTGGCCTAGCTCAACTCCTGCTTTACTTGCACGTTTAAAAGCTTCTGTCTCTTTTCATCGTGCTCGCGCCGATTTCTCGATCTCTAGGTCGTATTCGAGATCTCCTAATGAAGATCTAGTCATGAAGACAATTTAAACAATTGTAAGTGTTTCCATTCCCCGGCAACGGTGCCAAAACTGATGGCTGTCGATTCCACCAATATAAACCTACACCTAATTTGCAAATTAAAGCAGTATAGGGAGTAAGGTCGATCCCACAAAGACTGGGTTTACTGAAATTGTTTATCTCTCGACCAGATTTATGTCTAGACAATTGTCGTGCCCGCGATGTTTGGAGTGAAATAAATATGAAACCTGAAATAAACACAAAAAAAAAAATGTAAAAAGTAAAAGATGAAATAAAAAAAACAACGAAGTAATCTGAAGAAAAATAAATTAAACTTAGCTCAGCCTTAAGCACAGGTTCTTCCGACTTTCACCCGATCCTCAAAATTAGGTGAACTCCTCTTTTCCAATAAGCTAGTTATAGCTACCAAGGATGCCTTGGACACCAACTCTTCCTTGTGTAAGTTAGTTATGGAACGTCCTATAACTAACCCTTACTGATCGAACAACCTACGAAATGTTCGTGATTTAGAACTCCGGTAGCTTTGCGTTTTAGAAGAGCTTAGCTCGAACCAATGCCCTCAAACGTTTGGGACATTTAAATCCAGTTACTACTTCCCTTGACGGAACCAAATAGCAATCCCCACTTGGCACGCTAATGTGTTCACAGAAAACCAATTAGACAATCGATCCTTTCAGAATTCCAACTGTACGTCTAGCCATACTAACTCAAACGACGTCTTTTTTGACTTAGTGTTGTCTTGACTTTGTGAGTTGACGAAGTCATACTCTTAATCCGGAGAAATAATAAATATAAAAAATTGGGAGTTAAACAGCTCAGGTTCGTAACTCACGGGTTTTTGACGGGGTTAACACCGGCTTAAAGCTTGAAGAGGTTTAGTGTAACATTAATTTAATCATGCTTGAAGGTTGTGGATTGTGTTTTGGCTTTGTGTGAAGGATGATGGAATTGTGGAAAGGAAAGGGGACTTGGCGAGCAATTGACCCAATTGTGGAAAAGAAACAAAAAATAAAGACAAAACTACAAAATGTAACGTCAAATTGAAGAGAAAAGAAATGATATTCTAACTCCAAATTGAAAAAGGAAATACAAGAGAGAGAGCAATTCTATTTCAAGTAGAAGAAGGAATACAAATTAAAGGATGATTTTTCTAAGAACTAAAAGCCCCTATTTATATACATAGGGTTACTAAAAATAGTCTGTTCTAAATTAATGAAATAAAAATAAATAATAAAACAAAATAAAATCTTCCATTTTTAGATTTTTACAAAGTCAAATTTGAGGTTTAATCCTTGGCCTTCCCATCTTTATGATTTGGCCCAAACTCAACGATTTTTCTTCCGATTTGGCCACTTTTTGCTCCTTTCTTACCAATTACATACCTGACAAAATTAAATCATAAAAACACCAATTAAGCAGGGATTAATTCAAAAATAAACCAAATTAAGCACAAGAATTATGTAAATTAGTGTGTTTATCACTATTTCATCATGAGTAATGTTTTTACTATGTGATTATCACTTTCAGTAGTATCAGAATTAGCTCGAGTAGAAAGCATCTCTGTCTATTTGGAGGACAATTTTAGTCAGAGTCGAGAGATATCGCACTATCATAGGTTACATAATGGCCTGTATTTCTAGACTCTACATGTGCTACGTTCAGTCTAAGAACTGACTAAACTATAGCTCTGATACCACTAAATGTAACATCCCTAACTCGTATCCGTAGCATTACTGAAACTTTCAGAAATATTTTTAGATAAATCATGCAAGTTACTATTCAAATTCTAAAATCATTCATAACGTCCCTTAAATGGACCCTCGAGGTCCAATACGAGCATTAGAATCGAGTTGGGACTTAATCGAAACCTCTAAGAATTTTCGTAACATTTTAAAATTTTTCCAAGGTGCAAGGCTAACACGCCCGTGTGGTCCAAGGGACATACCCGCGTGACCCTAAGACACGCCCATGCTGGAGGCCGTGTGCAACCCTATGTAACCCTCTAACTTGTGCACACGGTCATGCCACATGCCTGTGTGCTAGGCCGTGTGTCCCCTGCACCTTAATTTTTGAGAAATAGAATGCTCAGAATTGAGCATACGGGCAGAGACACGGGCATGTGTCACAGCCGTGAGTGTTTCACGGCCTAGAACATGGGCTTGTGTCTCAGCCGTGTGTGCTACACGGCCTAGAACACGGGCGTGTGTCTTGGCCATGTGAAACCTGCACCTAAATTCGAAATGAATTAATTAACCACACTACCTGACACACGGGCGTGTGGCACGGCCGTGTGCACAAGTCAGAGAGTTACACGAGGTCGAACACGGCCTCCAGCACGGGCGTGTCCTAAGGTCACACAGGTGTGTCCCTTGGACCACACGGGCATGTGAGCCCTGCACCTTGGAAAAATTTAAAAATGTTACGAAAATTCTTAGAGGTTCCGATTAAGTCCCGACTCGATTCTAATGCTCGCATTGGACCTTGAGGGTTCATTTAAGGGACATTATGAATGATTTCAGAATTTGAATAGTAACTTGCATGATTTATCTGTAAATGTTTCTAAAAATTTTAGTAATGCTTCGAAACCCTGTTCCAATGACAGATATGGGTTAGGAGTGTTACATCGGGTCCCTCCTCCGTTCAAACATCTCCATCGATAGCTTGAACTCTAATGGCAACCCCACAGTTGCGACCTCCGGAGCCAATGGGTTATTAGAACAGAACAAACAGTCCATGTCATAGACGTCGAGATGCAATGCTTGCACATCCATACGCAAAGCGTCCATTTCATTTTGCCACGACTTTGCATGGGCTCCAACGGCTTCCTTCTAAAGAGGCATAACATTATCTTGGAGGTCGGAGTGGTCGAATTGCATCTTCTTCCTTAATTCTTCATTTTGCCTTAGTAGCTCCTAATGAAACAACTGTTATTGCTCAAACTTGGTACTTTGTGGCGTCATCTGTTCTTTCATATATGGCATCAATATCATACAAATTATCTAAGTTAGGCCCAATCCAAAAAATTAGGTTTAAAATTTTTCCAAATGCATACATATTTGTAAATAATTAAACTAAGTTCTTTTAAACTTATTCATAATATTTTTTAACATTTATGAAAATATATTAAAATTTATTTAATATTTTCTAACTAATATACTTATTATTTTATTAAAATTTTAATTGCAGACAAATAAAAATATAACATAATATAAATTAGAAGACATGTTGGGTTTGGATCTTAAAATTGGAGCCCAAATCTAATCTATACTTTAAACAAACTTATTATTTAATCTAAATCATCCAAATAATTAGATAAACTTTGAGATTGAACGAATGATGTTATCCTTAAACCAGCCTAGTGCTTTTTTTATTCTTAATTTCAAATTTAGATAAATTAATTATTTGTTTTGATATATATATATATTTGTGTTAGTGGTATATTAAATAAAGCTAATGAAATCCCAAGAGGATCTTGGCGTGAGGTCCTTATAAATTATGCAATGACTTCGGAGTTTTGTAGAATAGACTACATCATTAGAAGAAGCTTTTGTAAAGCACAACTATAAGCTAGATGTTAGTTTAGTTATATTATCATCATATAATATAGTAGTTGGATTTAATTAAATTGGTCCGATGATTAGGGTGTTTACCGTCCCAAATATGGTTTGGATTCAAGTTGCGCTAGTCATGTTTCTTGTTTCAGGCTTTGTCCTATTCTTGTAATTCACAAAAAAAAAAAAAAACAAAACAAAATTAAAGTGACCCGACTAACATGCCTTAATTAAATCAAATTCCTAATTCTAATATTACGTACACTAGACTTTTAACCCCACTAATCTCGGGATTTAAAAAATTAATCATAATAAACTTACTCATCAAAACAAATTTAGATTAAAAAAATAGTAATAAGGGTTAATACATTATCTGAAGTATGCTTCTAATTGCACGTTTTTAGTCTGCTTCTAATAGCATGTATTTTATTTAAAATAGATTTCTTGGGGAGGATTTCGTGGTGGATTTAGCGGTGAGGGCGAAATCGACAGTGGTATAGGGAGCATGGAAGAGGTTTTGGTAGCGCTTTCACTTATTGGTATGGAGGAGACGGCGTGGCACGTAGATCTGGAGGGGGCAAGAGAGGGGGAGATGAATCTAAGTGTGGTGGGTAGTTTTTGACTGCTAGTGTGGTTCAGTTTTACGCGATGAGTACCATGCCGGCAAACTTATGGCATCCTCATGGGAGGGTTACAATTGTATATCTGGGAGAGAAGAGGTTTCTTTTTCAGTTTTATTATGAGATTAACTCTTGAAAGGTTATTGGATGGAAACCCTGGATGTTCAACAATCATTTATTGCTTTTTCATCATTTACAAGGTGTGTAACACCCCTAACCAGTATCTGTCACTAGAACAGGGTTACGAAGCATTACTAGAACATTAAAATCATTTACAGATAAATTATGCAACTTACTATTCAAATTCTGAAATCATTCGTAACGTCCCTTAAATGAACCCTCGAGGCCCAATACGGGCATTAGAATCAAGTCGGGACTTAATTGGAAGCTCTAAGATTTTTTTGCGAAATTGCAAAAATTTTCCAAGGTGTAGGGCTCACACGCCTGTGTGGTCCAAGGGACACGCCCGTGCTGCAGGCCATGTTCGACCCCGTGTAACTCTCTTACTTGTGCACACGCCATGCCCCACGCTCGTGTGCTAGGCCATGTGGTTAATTAAATTCTTTTGAAATTAGGTGCAGGTTTCACACGGCCATGCCCCACGCTCATGTGCTAGGCTGTGTGGTTAATTAAATTCTTTCGAAATTAGGTGCAGGTTTCACACGGCTAAGACACACGCCCGTGTTCTCGACAGTGTAGCACACAGGGTTAAGCCACACGCCTGTGTCTCTGCCCGTGTGCTCAATTCTGAGCATTCTGTTTCTCAAAAGTTAAGGTGCAGGGGACACATGGCCTAACCACACACCCATGTTTTAGGCCGTGTGTCACACACGGTCTAGACACACGCCCGTGTGTCTGCCTGTATGGACAAAATGAAGCCATTTCTAACTTTATTTCTCACCTAAAATTTCACCAATGACCTGCACTTAAAACTCACATCCAATACCAGCCAATTCAAGCATTCAAATTAAGCAAATTCCATCATTCAACAAGGCATATCATTACATGCAAACATGTTTATAATCTTACCCTGGTATATTCCATATGTTCGGCATAATTTGAACAACCATTAATATGCATATAGCTACCATAGTAAGACATTACAAGTATATCAAAACAACCATTTCTACCCATTCCAATGGCTAGATTACAGACCACATGTTTAAGCCATCTATGGCCAAGTTAGCCTATACATGCCATTATACCAAAATGATTTTACTATATATACCCAAAATAAGCTAGTGGATAGTGTGATGATGCTCCAATGATCTCCAACCTTTGCAAGCTTCCGAGCACTATAAAACAAGGAAAAATAAAATAGAGTACGCATTACATGCTTAGTAAGTTCGTATAATGGAAAACTAAACTTACCAATCCCGTTTATTTAATCTAACCATACAATATCATGTTTCCATCCATTTGGCACAATTGTCTAAACACATACATTCAATCAAACATGTTAGTCACAGAATCTTAATATTAATCAAGTAAACATAGATGAGCTCTTCATACTATTTTCCTTCAAGACATCATTCATTTCATTCCATAATTCTCTTATCATGCCAAGAGGTTTTGTGTCCATTGAATTATTGAAATTTCGATGGATACTCAAGTAGCACACTCAAGGTGTACAATTCAATAACCAGTCAATTCTTATTTAAGAGTACCCATTAGGGCACTTAATCAAAGAACATACTCTCGAGCCATATATCATATTACAGGATTACTAGTCTAAGCTAAATCCTTTATGTAACGTATTCTTAGAAGAGCTCAATTAGGATTACCAGTCCAGGCTAAACCCTAATTGTAACATATGCTTGAGAGGGATTATATCAGGATTACCCGTCCAGGCTAAATCCTTTCTATAATGAGACCAATAGGATTGCTCGTCTGAGCTAAATCCCGTTAGCAACAAATGTAGGACCTCATTCATCTCGGGAAAGCACATATATTCATCGAATTTCAATATTCGAACGAAACTTAACCCTTTTTCACCATTTCAAGCATGTATTAAATTTTTCATTATAGCAATCAAATAATTCACATCAATATAAGTCACATTTCATAAAAACACCACATTCAATTAAACCTATTCACATGCTCGATTAAGTTGCACGAACTTACCTCGACACTTATTCGCGTAAGTAATTTAATAATCCGAAACCTTTTTTTTCCTCGATCTAAACTCGAATGTTAGTGGTTCGGATCTATATAAATAGCTTTAACCATCAATTTCTCATATTCCATACTCATTTGGACTCAATTTACATTCAATGCAAAATTACCATTTTGCCCCTAACTTTTCTATAAATTCTAATTTCATCCTTAGGCTCGGAAAATGAAACTTGTGCAATTTACTCCCTTTTCCAAGCCTAACCAAAATCCCATTACAAAATTTACAGCACATGTATTCATAAAAATTTAGAATTTTCCATCAAATTTCACAAATTTATATTTTAGTCCCTAAATAATGTTTTCATCAAAAATCACTTTGTAAAAGTTATTTATCTATCAACAACCTTTCATTTTCTACCATAAATTTCAAATTTTCAGCATATTCATCAATGACCCAAGTTTCATACCTTGATAACTTTTCAAATTAATCCCCCAAATAGATAGATTAGACTATCCCGATTCTAAAAATATAAAAATTACTAAAAACGAGACTTGATTTCATACCTTTTTAAGCTTAGAAAGTTTTCTTCCTCTCTCCTAGGGTTTCCATAGAAATTTTGGGGAAGAAGACATGAAAATAAGATGATAATTGCTTTTTAATTAATTATCATCTTTTAATTTTTGTGATTTCCAATTTAGTCCCTACTCTTTTCTAATTTTTCCATGGATGAGTCGCCCAAAAATCTACATACTTTTCTTTAATTGTCTAATTACCATATAAGGACCTCTATTTTTGAATTTCATAGCTATTAATCCTTATAGCTACTAGAATTTAACTTTTACATTTTATGCGATTTAGTCCTTCTCGTAATTAAACACTTAATTGATAAAATTTTCATATCAAAATTTTCACACAACATATCTATCATACCATATAATAGAATAAAAATAAACTTTATTTTCGGA
Source organism: Gossypium anomalum (assembly GCA_025698475.1). Lineage (NCBI taxonomy): Eukaryota > Viridiplantae > Streptophyta > Magnoliopsida > Malvales > Malvaceae > Gossypium > Gossypium anomalum. The sequence goes on from CM046961.1 coordinate 30,292,461, forward strand.
TCGTATTTGTGATCTCGAAACCACCGTTCCGATTTCACTAAAAAATAGACTGTTACAAGGTGATGACCCAATAACCGTGCTATTGCTTTGGGCAGAATTCTAGGTTTAGGTTCATGATCTCTCGATAGGGTTAATGTCAAAAATGATGGCCAGACAATTTGGGGGGTTTTTGGGGAAATATTTATAGTATTTTAGGAAATCGATAAATGAATGGTGCAGAGGCTTTATGCGAATTCATTTCAGGATTGATGTGAGAAAACCATTGATAAGACGGAACAAACTTCTTTTTGGGAATAAATGGTATACGTATGTAAGGTTTCAGTATGAGAAGCTTTCGGTTTTCTGCTTTCTGTATGGTCGGTTGGGACACTCTAAGTGATTTTGTCCAGTCAGGATTGTTCAAGGTAAGAAAGAACTAGTTTTAGAATGGGATCTTTCGGTCAAAGTAATGCTAAGGAGAGCAGTGGTGGGAATCAGTCCTTGGTTACGTGAGAGGGGTGAAGGGCCACAGATCAGTGAGTTTTACAATCGTTAAGTAAAGAGGCTGTTGTGGACTCTATGAATATACAGGGACTTTTTTGAAACAGGGAGTTTCTTCATCAGACAGGAGCCAATCTTGGATTGAGTACGAGAGGGTGTGTGAATACTGATACTAGCGACATGGAGAATGTGGATCCGAATAGAGCGGTGGGGGAGGAGGATTGCCCTATAGAGATTGGGAAGGGGAAGAAGCGTCAACGTAGTTCTCAGTTTTCTTCAGTTTCTAGTAATATGGATTTGGGGAAAACTACTGATGGACATCCTTATATTCATTAATCTAATATATCGACTGGCTCTGCAAGGCAAGGTAATCGGATGCAATAAAACTCCTTTGTTGGAATGTTCGAGGGCTGGGGAGTCCTCGAGCACGGCTCGCCTTTTGGCATATACTGAGGGAGACTAATCCCAATGTAGTTTTTTTAATGGAAACTAAGCTACACAGTTTAAAAATAGAGATAGTGCGAAGAGTGTGGGGGATGGTGGAGGAAATAGTTGTTAGCAGTGATGAGACTAGAGGCGGTTTATCTTTAGGATGGAGGCAAGGGCTTAAATTTGTACTAATGAGTTTTTCGATAAATCATGTTGATGTGCTTATAGAAGGGGAATTGGAAGACTCCTGGTGGCATTTTGCAGGCTTCTATGGACATCCGGTGGAAATTTAGAGGCATCATTCATGGGAATTGCTAAGAAATCTTGCCTCTAACAATGAATTTTAGTGGTTAGTTATAGGGGACTTTAATGAGATTATGTATTCCCATGAGATGAAAGGAGGTAGGTTAAGGGAGGAGCCATCTATGGAGGCTTTTCACTCGACTCTCGATGATTGTGATTTGTAAGATATCGACTACAAAGGGCATTGGTTTACTTGGGAGCGTGGGAGACTGGTGAAAAACATTATTCATGTAACACCTCTTACCTGTATTCAACACCGGAACAGGGTACGAGGCATTATCGGCTTAAACATACACATTCATACAAAATCGGGCCATAAAAAAATTCCAACACAATTTAAAACTTTTCAGTCACATGCAAATTGTCCCTTATAAGAGCCTACGAGGCCCAAAATATACTTCGAAAACGGTTCGGGACTGAACAGAGAACTTTCAGAACTTCGGAATAACTTAGAAAATTTTCATGTTTCGAAGAGTTACACGCCGATGTGGGTAGGCTGTGTGGTCACACAAGCCCGTGTAACTCTCTGACTATGACGTCATCAACGAAATAAGGTCACATGGCTGAGTCACATGCTCGTGCGCTTCGGCCATGTGTCGAATTAAATTCCAAAAATTAAGTGCAGACTTCACATGGCCTAGGCACACGCCCATGTCCTGAGGCCTGTGCTTCACACGGTTGAGACACACGGTCGTGTCTATGCTTATGTGTTTATCTATTGGGCATACTGACTTGCATAATTAGGGTGCAGGGGACACATGGTCGGATCACACGCCCATAAGGCAGACCGTGTGTCACACACGGCCTGGGCACTTGCCTGTGTGTCTACCCGTGTGGACAACTTGAGGCTATTTTCCAAGCCATTTGTCACACTTAAATATTTACACACTTAATTCTACTTCATAACATGCATCATGGCACATTTATTTACACAAGTATACACCATTATACTTCTATATGACATTCCACACCAATTTCATACTTAATCATCTTTATAATTCATCTTTCAAGTTAGTCAATCACACCATAATTATGGTCATATCCAATAGTTCTCATTCATCTATTAAATACATATGCTATTCATCTCACATATCACCCACAAGCAACCAAACCACATCAGCACATAAACACATTTGCATGCATGCATAAATAATTAGGGTTACAACTCAAATAATCAATATGAGCCACCTCTCATGGCCATATACAAAAATAATCATAATACCATCATGAGCCAACACATTTGGCTAATCAATATGACACATAACAAAAAGACCAAGTCCCTATACATGCCATACTCAAAATGATAAGTCTAACTATACCCAATTATCCAATTGATAGTGTGATCGAGTCTCTGACGTTCTTCGATCCCCGAGCTAACTTTGCGACACTATAATAAAAGGAAAGGAAATGAGGGTAAGCTTTAAAGCTTAGTAAGTTCACATGCAAATAAAATGCAACTTAAACAAGCATTAGTCATATATTTAACATAATGAACATAATCTTGCATTTTATCAAATCTCTTAAACTTATTCTTCATATACATCTAAATATACATATTCAAACCACACGTTCATCATATCTCATGTTATTTTCATGATTTCCATGTACATACATGTGCCCACTTGCACATAATAACTTACTTTCTCGTCTTTGACGTAATCATCAAGACTACTCATTGAACTTCCTTTAGAACTACCCGTTGAACACTCAGAATACTATCGGATACATCGGAATCTCGCACCTAAGTGCCTCATATGTAGCCAATGCTACCTCACATCACATGTTGCTTACTTTCGAGCTACTCACAGGTCTGCTCATATAGGCTGTCAGGTATCCACAACACATGCCAAACTACCCTGCCACCGGTAGAATATACGAGACCAGTACCCGGATGCCGAAACATGTGTCATATATATCACGAACTCATACTACAACTCAATGACTTTGAATGTCACATATATCATGAACTCAGGCACAACTCAATGAGTTCAGTTTACATAGTTCCTAATGACATGTCACTTGTATCCTAAACTATTCCTAAGGTTCAAATGAGATTCTTTGATACCATATTTCTGTCAAACTTGCTCATATCGTCGATTTCAATACCCATAGTACCAATCTCCTATTCAGAGAATAATCAAAGCATAATTCATGATAACATTTAGGCAATAAACACATAATACAACATCATATTAAATATGTATACACTTACCATTCATGCAATATTAAGGCATTTAAAGTATGGTACATGTTGCATTATTTGCAAATGAACTTTCCTCGGTACAAAATGATAGAAACGAGTCTAATCCTCGTAAACCTTATTTTTCCCTCGATCAAGACCCGAATCACTTTTTCTTGATCTATAATGCCAAAATTAACTTGTTCAATACATACATTGGTCAATTCGACTCATAACACATATTTTGGTAAAATTATCATTTTACCCTTAACTTTTTACTTATTTACAAATTGGTCCCTAGGCTCGTAAAATGAAATGTGTCTGTTTTCTTGGTTACCCAAGCCTAACCAATTCATATCCCTCTTATAACAGCCTACATTTTTCATCATATCACATTTTTAACACCTATTTTTACATCTTTTGCAAAAAGGTCCTTTTAAGGATTTTCATGAAAAATCACTTAGTAAAAGGTGTTAAACACACATCAAACTTTCATATTCTTCCATTAAACATCAAAACACATGCATGTTATACATGGCTCAAATTTCATACATGAACCCTAGCTCAAAGTATTGCTAGAAATGGATAGATCATGTTTCAAGGATTACAAAAATGTAAAGATGATTAAAAACGGGGCTAGGATTGACCGACTTACTTTTGAGCTTGAAAGATGAACAAACCCTAGCCATGGTGACCCTTGAAATTTTGGCACAAGCAAGAAGAAGATGGACAAATTTTGCTTTCTTTTTCCCTTTTTATTCTTTTATTAACCAAATGACTAAAATGCCCTTAAAGACTTTCCTTCAAAATTTTCCTATTCATACCCATTTTTGTCCAAAATTTTAGAACTTGATTAAATTGCTATTTAAGGGCCTCTAATTAATGATCCAATGCAATTTCATGCTCAAATCTTCTAGAACACAAGTTTTACAACTTATTCAATTTAGTCCCTAACTTCAAATTGGATATTTTAGGCATAAAATTTCTTTATGAAATTTTTACACAAACATGAATTCATATCATGGACCATCAAAAAATCATAAAATAATTATTTCTACTTCAGATTTGTGGTCTCAAAACTACTGTTCTGACTAAACCCTAAATCAGGATGTTATAATTCAGGAAAAATTGGACAGAAGGGTGTCTACTCCGGAATGGAAGGATTTATTTCCCAATTATAGTTCGAAGCATTGTAACCATTTGATATTGGATCATTATCCCCTTGTACATAATACTTGTGGTGGTTTGATAGGTCCTAGGTTTTTGCATCGCGAGTTTGAGTTTGAGCCTACTTGGATACTTGGGGAGTCCTGCGAATGCGAGGCGCGACAACTATGAGGGAGTGTTGAGGGTTCGGTTCCCAAAAGGCTCCGGTTGGTTGGAATTGGCTTACTAAAATGGGCCAGAGGGACTTGCAAGACTTTTCGTATGGAGCTGGATTTTAATAATGCATCGCAGAATGATAAAAATCTCGAGGAACTAGTAATTACGAAGATGCAATGAATCTGAAAATTGATAAAGGTGAGAGGTACTGGAAACAGAGGGCGAGAACTAGTTGGTTGAGGAATGATGATCGAAACACAAGGTTCTTCCATAAAATGGCTTCACAACATAAAAAGCATAAGTCGATAAGCTACCTTAAGGATGGGAAGGGATGGGAGGGACAATGGATTACTGCCTTTGAACAAATTACTTGTCAATATTTCACAGATTTGTTCACCTCTAAAGGGTGGGGTGAAAGTCGCAAGCTCCTTTCGGGAATTTTGATTCATGTTATTGAATGCATGAATAGTTTCTTGGAATCACGTTTTATGGTTGAAGAGATTACTGCTGTGATTAAAAGTATGCATCCTACAAATGCATCAGGTGAAGACGGTTTGCTAACTCTGTTTTATCAATAGTTTTGGCACATTATACATATGGATGTTACTACTTTTTGTTTGAATATTTTGAATGGTAAGGGCTCTCTGAAAGAAATTAATCATACAAATATTGTCTTTATTCCAAAAAGGTTCAACCTTCCTAATACGACTCATTTTAGGTCGATAAGCCTGTAACACCCTACACCCGAGACCCCACGCCAAAACGGGATACGAGACGTTACCACCTTAACCATATGCATACAAACATTTTGAAGTCATAAAGGCTCGGTCAAATTTAAAATTTTTTGAACTTTGTCTAAAGCTTCTTATTATGGGCCTATAATGTCCAAAACATCTCTTAGAAACTACTTAGGGCCAAATCGGGTCCTTAAACCGATTTAATAAAATGACCTTTGAAACAGGGCACACGCTCGTGTGGCTATTATGACATGGTCGTGTGGATGACCCATGTGACACACACGGGCTAAGCACCTAGGGATACGCCCGTGTCCCATGCCCGTGTGAAATAAATTTCATATTCAAACCTATAGGGGTTTTCACACGGCCTGACACACGCCCATGTCTATGGCCTGTGTCCTCATACGGTCATGACGAGCCCGTGTCTAAAAACTTGACATTCTGTTTTTGACGTTAACAACCAATTAGGGGCACACGACCAAGGCACACGCCCGTGGACAGAGGCCGTGTCCTCCACATGACTGAGACACACGGTCGTGTGTCTACCTGTGTGTTTACTACCATGCATACTGACTTGAATTTTTTACATGCAGGGGACACATGGCCGGTCAACACGCCCATAGGATTGGCCGTGTCTCTACCCGTGTGGACAATATAAGGCTATTTACCAAGCCCTATGCCACTCTGAAACACAATTTAATACCAATCAACACATCAAAGTCTAACTTAATATAATTTCTCAACCAACAACCATAGCTAAGGCCTATATACATTTCATAAATTCAATCATGCCAACAATCTCACATTCATAAAAGACTATCTTGCATTCATATAATGACTTACAATATTAGCCATTTTAATGGCCTTATACAAAATGAGTCAAATGCTAAGACAAGCCAACACCTTTGGCCACAAAAAAATGTGACACCAAACTAAAATCAAAAGTTCCTATACATGCCATAATCAAAATAATAAAACTAGCTATACCAAATGCTTCAAGGATAGTGTGGTTTGCTTCTCCGATGTAGACACCGATGCTCGAATTACTTTGGCGGCACTATAAGAAAAGGGAAAGGAAAGAGGGTAAGCTTGGGAGCTTAATAAGTACATATATGCAAATAAGTGTAATTGGAAATACAATCATCAAACAATGGCTTATCATACTTAAATGACATATCATTTTAACCTTACTATCTTGTTCTACACTTCTTTTATTCATACTTACTACGTCTCATCACATACTAAAGTCTTCATTCGAGAGTTTAGTACACATACCTATAATTACCCGTAAAACAACTCAAGTTCATTCTCTCTACTGACATACCTTATTGGAAGTATCGTCAATCCATTCATCGAGTTACCTATTGAACACTCGGAAGTACCAACGAATACATGAATAGTTTACTCCTAAGTACTATACAAGTAGCCAAAGCTACTTTGTACTTTGTAATACTTGCATATTTGAGCTACTCACTGGCCTTTTTACTAAGTCAGTACTCGAGCTCCATAGCTCTATCATGTAATGCCTGCTCATCGAGCTACTCATGAGTCTGCACACAAAGTCAGTACCCAGACCCATATTACATATTTCACTTATGTCATGAACTCAGACTCAACTCATGAGTTCAGATCGCTCAATTTCTCATGACTTACCTTTTGTATCCTATATTATTTCCAAGGTTTGATGGGATCTCATATCTAACCTGACATTGTCGCACTTGTTCAAAATGTATGTTACTCTTATATCGCATTCTTTACAATATCATGGTATCGAGTAAAATTATGATACATGGTAAAAATAAAACATTTAAATTAAGCTACAATGACACGTTATTTACATGTGTACTTACCTCGGTACAAAATGATGAGAACGAGCCTAATCCTCGTAAACTTTATTCTTCCCTCGATCAAGACCCGAATCACGTTTCTCTTGATCTAAAATGTTGAAAATTAGCTTATTTAATACAAAAATCATTCAATTCAACTTAAGACTCATACTTTGGTCAAATGACCGTTTTTCCCTTAAACTTCATAAAAATTATGATTTTACCCCTAGGCCCGAAATTCAATTTTTATCAAATTCCTTATTATCCAAGCTAACCGAATCCATTTTATAACTATAGCATTTCACAATTCTCATTATTTCACATATTTATCACCTATTTCATAGCTTATACTAAATGGTCCTTAGTTAGGGTTTCCATGAAAACTACTTCACAAAAGTTATTTATTTCACAACTATGATTCATTTTCTTCCATAAAATTTCAAAAAACAACATGAATACTCTCATGGAAAAATCCTAGACTTTTAACCATCTTGCAAAATAGTCCCCCCATTAGCTAGCTCATGCTACAAGGGTCCTAAAAATGCAAAAATCATCAATAAAAACCATCTAAATCACTTACTTGTAAGGATGGGAAGTTGCTAAAATTTTTGAGCTTCTAAAACCCCTAGAATGGCTAAAAATTTTGGTGGAGAGATGATGAAGATGATGGCCTTTTTCTTTTGTTTCATTTTATTCAATTAAGTCACCAAATGTCACCTAACTTTGACGTTTTGACCAATCTTGTCCCCCTATGGCTGGCCAAGCTCCTTTTAAGGGTCTAATTGCCGTTTAAATACCCTCAATTATAGTTCTCTAGCTATTTGAATCTTAGCTAACAAAATAGGACTTTTGCACTTTATGCGATTTAGTCCTTTTTCGCCATTAAGCATGCAATCGCTAAAATTAATTCACCAAAATTTTCATGCACTTTTATAAACATGCCATCACACATAAAATAATATAAAAAATAATTTCTATGACCTCAGGTTAGTGGTTTCGAAACCACTGTTCCTACTAGGCCCAAAATCGGGCTGTTACAAAGCCTATGTAATATTTTGATTAAAATAGTGGCCAAGGTTATTGTGTATAGAATGTAAATGATAATGCCGTACTGCATTGATGAGGCGCAAAATGAGTTTGTGCCAGGGCGGTTGATCATGCAAAATGATATTAAACATTAATGCGCTTTGTTCTCTCATGAAACATTTGGTCCTTTGTAAGGAAAATGACACTCTGACTGTCACAAAATACTTTACTAATTTGAAGGTCTTCATTTAGTTCACTAAAGAGCCCCTTTAACCAAATAGTTTCTTTGCAAGCCTTAGTAATCGTCATGTACTTAGCTTCAGTGGTAAACAAAGCGACAGTAATTTGCAAAATGGCTTTCCAATTGATTGCACAACCCCTAATTATAAAGACATAACCTGTGAGTGGTCTTCTTCTATCAAGGTCTCCAACAAAATCAAAATCTACATACCCAATGACTCCATCTCTAATTCTTCCAAACTGTAAGGAAACATCAGTAGTACCTCGTAAGTATCTCAAAATCAACTGAACTAATTTCCAGTGTTCTTTACCAGAATTCACCATGTATTTGCTAATTGCACTGACTGCATATGATAAATCCAGATATGAACAAACCATAGCGTACATGAGGGATCCACTACACTAGAATATGGAACATGTGACATTGACTCAATCTCATCATCTGATTGTGGATACAAAGCTGATGAAAGTTTGAAATGGGTTGCTAAAGGAGTACTAATAGGCTTAGAATTATGCATATTGAACCTGCAAAGAACATTCTCAATGTACCCTTTCTAACTTAGGTACAATTTACTTACTTTTCTATCTCTGAGAATCTCCATACCAAGTGTAAAAGCCTGATTTTAGGCCTAGTTGAAACAGTGGTTTCGAGACCACTAAACAGAGGTTAGAGAAATTATTTTTGATATTATTATATGTGTTGTGGTATGATTATATGAAAGTATGAAAATTTTTGTGAATTAATTTTAGTGATTGCATGCTTAATTGGGAAAAAGGACTAAATCGCATAAAGGGTAAAAGTTCTATTTTACTTGATAGACATACCCAATAGCTAGAGAGCCATAATTGGAGGTCTTTAAAGGGAAATTAGACCCCTACAAGAGGCATGGCCGGCCATAGGGACAAGGAAATCAATGGGTCAAATGGTTAGGTATTTTGATGGCCTAATTTTGACTAGAATAAAAATAAAATAAAGAGAATGTTTTCTCTACCATCTTCTCCACCAAAAATCCAGCCATTGTAGGGGGTTTTGAGCTTCAAAAATTTCAGCCACTCTCTAGTCTTGCAAGTAAGTGACTTTGATGGCTTTTTTTTGAAAATTTTTACATTTTTAGAACCCTTGTAGCATGAGATTTCAAATGAGGGGACTATTTTACAAAATGGTTGAAAGTATAAGGTTTTTCCATGATAGTAGACATGTTGTTTTCTAAAATTTTATGGAAGAAAATGAACCATGGTTGGGAAATAAACAACTTTTGTGAAGAGATTTCTCATGAAAACCCTAAAAAGGACCATTTTGCATAAGTTGTAAAATAGTTGATAAATGTGTGAAATATTGAGAATTTTGGACTGCTTCTAGTATAAAAAGTAATCGGCTAGGCTTAAGATATTGAGAAATTCGAGAAAAAAATCAATTTTTTTACCTAGGGGTAAAATGGTCATTTTGCAAAAGTGTAGGGCAAAATGACCATTTTGCCCAATTTTAAGTTGTTGAGTATATAGATTAATAAAATGATTAAATTCATGAATTTTTATCATCATAGATCAAGATTTACAAAATTCAGGCCTAGACCGGGGAAAAACGAAGCAAGTGAACTAAGCCGAGCTAGTTGACTACATTTTGTAATCCAAGGTAAGTTATGTGTAAATAATATAACTACATTGTTTTCAACCTTGAATGAATTGTTATAGCATAAATTGCTTAATTGTGATATGATTATGTATGATGAGAATTGAGGTATTAGAACTCTCGATTGAACCTTAGGAAATAAATTGGATATTCATGACATGACATTCAGGATAATTGTGTTCTAGTGTAAGACATGTCTGGGACATGCATCGGCCACATTATGAAAGCCAATGTAAGACCATGTCTGGGACATGGCATCGACATTGAGACGAGAGCTAGTGTAAGACATGTTTGGGACATGTATTGGCCTCGAGATGTAAGCTAGTGTAAGACATGTCTGGGACATACATCGGCTACATGATGTGTCAGTGTAAGACCATGTCTGGGACATGGCATCGGCACGGATATGTGAGGGCCAGTGTAAGACCATGTTTGGGATATGGCATCGTCATTATACCCTATGTCTGAGGCTTAGTGACTATTCGATAGTATTTCAAATGGTTCAACGGTGAGGGTTATAGTTTAAGTTGAACGAGAAAAGTATAACCATGTTGTGAGTGATACAGGTACCTAAATGAAATTCATGAGATGTGAGCTTAGTATATGCTATGTGAATTGTGTTGGATAGTGATGACTAAGTTGTGCTTATGCCCATTTTAGTATTACGAGCATGATGATTGATGGTAAAGTGTCGTTATATTTATTTTCATACGACTTACTAAGCTTTATGCTTACCCTATTTCTTTTCCATTTTTTTATAGTGCCGCCAAAGTAGCTCGAAGATCATCGCCTACGTCGGAGAAGCCAGTCACACTATCATCTGAAGTACTTGGTATAGTTAGATTTATTATCTTTAGTATGGCATGTATAGGGACTTAGGCTTTTGTGTTTTGAGTCATTGTTAATTTAACCAAGGTGTTGGCTTGGGATGAGACCCTACATTTTGTATAAGGTTATGGATAATGGCTACTATTCATTATTGATATATTATATACAAATGATGATATTCCATGGATGAATAATTGCATCTGTGATCTATTGCCTATTGTGGTTGATTTGGTTATATGAGTCATTCTTGTATTGGTTTTGGTTGATCTTATATAGGTTGATACAAGTAAGGGTGACAAAAAGGCTTGGTAAATAGCCTTATTTTGTCTACACGGGTAGGCACACGGGCGTGTGTCTAGGCCGTGTATGACACACGGTCAGCCCTATGGGCGTGTTACTCGGTCGTGTGTCCCTGCACGTAAAAATTACAAGTCAGTATGCACGGTAGTAAACACACGGGTAGAGACACGGCTGTGTGTCTCAGCCGTGTAGAGGACACGGCATCTAGCCACGGGCGTGTGCCTCAATTGTGTGTCCTAAATTGGACAAGGGCGTGTCATGGCTGTGTGAGGGACACGGGCCATAGACAAGGGTGAGTGCCAGGCCGTGTGAAAACCCTTGTAGGTTCGAATTTAAAATTAAATTCACACGGGTTCGGGACACAGGCATGTCCCTAGGTGTTTAGGCCGTGTGTACTACACGGGGCCATCAGCACAACCATGTTCAAGTCCCACATGGGCGTGTTGCCCGTCCACACGAGCGTGTGACCTTTTTCCTGTTTTAAAAGTCATTTTCCTAGTGTTGGTTAAAGGACCCGAATTGGTCCCGAGTGGTTTCCTAGAGTTGTTTTGGGCCTTATAGGCCATTGATAAGAAGTTTTAGACAAAGTTTGAAATTTTTTTTAATTTGACCGAGTTTTAATGACATCGAAACGTTTAAATGCATGTGTTTGAGTTTAGTAACGCTTGGTATTTCGTCCCTGCGTAGGGCACGGTGCGGGGTGTTACACCAAGTATCTTTTTTGCTAGTCCCAAATCTTTCATCTCAAATTCTTCACTAAGTTGGGCTTTGACCTTTCTTATATCTCCTTTATCTTTTAGTACTATCAACATGTCATCAACATAGAGGAGTAGATACACAAAACAACCATCACTGTTTTTCTTAAAATAAATACAACTATCAAAGCTACTTCTTTTGAAATCATAAGTCATAAATGAATCAAACCTCTTATACCATTGTCTTGGTGACTGTTTCAAACCATAAAGGAACTTTTTTAGCAAGCAAACATAGTCCTCTTTTTTTGATACTATAAAACCCTATGGTTTTTTCATGTAAATATCCTCCTCAAGTTCTCCATGAAAAATGCAGTTTTTACATCTAACTGCTCAAGCTCCAAATCATGCATGGCCACAATACTAAGCAAAGATCGAATCGAACTATGCTTCAAAACTGGGAAGAACAAATCTGTAAAGTCCACACCTGGAATTTGACTGTAACCCTTTGCAACAAGCCTTGCTTTATATCTGGGTTCTTTAACTCTTAGAGTCCCTTCTTTCTTTTTTAAACACCTATTTATAACAAACAACCTTTTTTCTTTTAGGAAGCTTCACAAGATCCTATGTTCTATTTTTGTGGAGTGATTCCATCTTCTCTTGCATGGCAATCATCCACTTTTCTGAGTCTTTATAGCTAATTGCCTCGGAATAAGTAGAAGGCTCGTAGTTCACATCTATATCTTCAGCCACATTTAAAGCATAAGTAACTAGATCAGCTTCGACATACCTCTTTAGAGGTTTAATCTTTCTTCTAGTCCTATTTTTGGCAATAGAGTATTGTGGTGAAGAAACAACTCTATTCTAACTTTCTGTACTGACTTAAGAAGTCGACTCTGTTGTAGATTCTGGATCAATTTGATGCTTCACCTGCTTTTTTTGTTCTTTATTGAAATCTTTAAGAGATAAGTTAGGTAGCATAAAAGTTTCATAAAAAAAATCTCTGTTAACCACAACTTTTTTATTTTTAGGATACCATAACTTATATTATTTTACACCAACTTTATAACCAAGAAAAACACATTTAATAGATCTCGGTTCTGATTTTCCATTATCAACATGAGCATATGTAGGACACCCAAAATCTTTAAATCAAAAAATCAGCAGGATTTCCAGAGCATACCTCTTGTGGAGTCATTTTCTCAATGGTAATAGATGGAGATCGCCTGATCAAAAAAATGCAGTAGAAGTCGCTCGGCCTAAAACAACTCCGGTAAGTTGACATTCGACAACATGCATCAAACATTTTCCATGATCGTTTTGTTCATTCATTCTGCAATACCTTTTTGCCGAGGATTATGACGAACTGTCAAGTGTCTCACGATTCCTTCTGACTTGCACAGTTCATTAAACTCATCAGAACAAAACTCTAAGTCATTGTCTGTGCTGAGGTGTTTAATTTGTTTTCCCGTCTGTTTTTCAATCATAGTTTTTCAAGACTTAAATGTACTGATAAGTATGTCATACATCACTAAGTTTTTTAACAACTCCGTCAAACATCTTACTTTAATCGTTTCAACACCTACAATTTTACACGAAGCATTACTTTCCATCAAAACAACACCTTCAGAAACTGTTTCATAAGTTGTAAACCAATCACGATTACGACTCATGTGGAAGGTGCAACCCGAATCAAGGATCCATTCCTCGCTCACTTTAGAATTGTTGACAGAAGCAACTAGTTCATCATCACTGTAGTCTTCTACAACATCAGTTTTACTAAATTTTTCTGGTTGTTTGCTCTTTTAATTCGCAACTTCCCTTTTGATCTTATTTTGTAGCTTAAAACACTCAGATTTAATGTGCTCCTTCTTCTTACAAAAGTTACAAGTTTTACCTCTGTTTGAAGACTTCAATCTTCATTTGTATTTACCATGAGGATTTCGTTTCTCTGTTCTTCCACGATCATCATCAGTATTCCGATCTTGTCTCTCACGAACAAAGAGACCCTCTCTTTAAGAGTTGGGTTTAACCACAAGATGCTTTATCTTGTCATACGAGATCAAAGAATCATAAACCACATCAACTATGATAGACTTGTGACTATACAAAAGCGTATCTCTAAAGGTTAAATAAGATCGGGGCAATGGACAAAGCAAAATCAATCCTAGATATTCTTTATCATACTGAGCCTCCATGGCCTCAAGGTCTGAGAGAATTTCTTTAAACACTATTAAGTGTTCGTGCACAGATGCACCTTCCTCCAAACAATGAGCATAAAGACGCTGTTTCGTATGCAGCTTGCTAGTTAGAGTTTTTGACATACATAGCTGCTCTAGTTTTTCCCATAATGCAGCGGCGATCTTCTCCTTCATCACATTCTGCAAAATTTCATTAGGCAAATGCAAATGTACTTATGTCAAGACCTTTCGATCTTTACACTTCTTCTCTTCATTCATCAATGTCAAAGGCATCTTCCAAATCCATCTGCGCAAGAACTGCCTGCATCTTTATTAGCCACAACGTGAATCTGGTGTTGCGATCCAAGAGTGAAAATTTCATAATTCAAAGATGCCATTACTGTCATCGAGATGAACAACCCGGAAGCTCTGATACCAATTTGTGAAAAAATAGATCGTCGATAATGGTTAAGAATTGGAAAGAAAAGAACACAAAATTTTACATGGAAACCCTTTCGGGAAAAACCACGAGCAAAGGAGAAGATAATTCACTATGTCGAATTCGAATAATTACAAAAGAAGAGAGACTACGTCTATTTATAGGTTTGTAAAACCATATTCTAATCAAATTCAAAATAGAAGTAATACAGTAAGGTTAAAATACCTTATTCTAATCATTATCAAATAGGGGAAGTAGACTTCCATACGGATGCCACTTGTAAATCCCCCTATCTTGCCACTTATATTTTATTTTCACAAGAATTTGGGTCACACAATTCTAACAAGCTTCTTAATTGTTTCTGTTTTGAGAATATTTCAGAATAATAAATGATTTCACAAGTCGATTTGGACTCGTGTTTTCTTAAGTTATATATATTGTTTATTTTTCCATTGTTTAATAAGTCTTCAGTTTTAGAAGTTTTTTTCTGCTTTTGAAGCACGGTTTTTAGTCTTGTTTATGCATGTAATCTTAGTTTTACAAGTGATTTTAGGGATGATTTTGTTGTCGTCCTCTATAGTTTCGTGAATGCTCGATTCTTTTGTCAATTTTTTCTCGCCACTTTGAACCATCTAGGGCTAATTTCCTTATCGCGTTAAGTGCTTGCAATCACTCCAGATATGTCGTGCTTGAGTTGTGACAAAGCCAATTGTCAACGTGTCATAATATTCTATTGATGCTGAGGCTAAAGCCTTTGCTGTGTTGATGGAGCTTGTTCTTCCTCATCTACGACGAGTGTTTGTTTGTTTTTTCCTGAATTATATGGTTCCATTCATTGAATGAATTAATAAATTTATGTTTTAAAACAAAATTTACAGAAAAATAAATGTACACACAAATCCTTTTAAATAAAAAAATTAAATAATAAAATATTTGTCTAAATTAAATCATTGTAACATATTCTTTAAAATAAAATCATTATTTACTATGATCACAAACATACATAATTTTCTTTATTCTGAATCATAATAACAAATGATACATGGATGAAATACATGACCAAATCATAACATATGAAATAAAAGAAAAATAAACACAAAACGAAGAAAACGAATACGTTAATATATAAAAGTAATTTATTAATTTATAAAAATCACATAAATTTATAGCCATAATATATAACAATACGTTAAAAATAAAAAGAACCACAACAGAAAACAAAACAAAAACAAAATCTTTTTTTCCACTGATGTCCCCCGTACCCCCAAAACCCAAGGTACATTGATATGGGAAAGAGGCCCAAACACAGCCCACGCTACGTGTCAACATTTACATCCCTATATAGGTATAGATGTGAAAGCTAAATTATTATATACAAAATGTAGGAGTGAGCGTTCGATTGAATCGAGCGAAAGAATTTCGAATTAATCGAGTTGACGAGTCCTATTTTATTATCCTAACCCGATTTGAATTTTTTTTCAAATTAAGTGAAATGAAATTCGAGTCGATTTGAATCAAGTGAAATTGTTCGAGTTAAATTAAAAAATTAAACATGTCAAATTATAATATTGTTATAGTACATCTAATTACAGGTTAGAGCACATAAATTTGAAACTATTAGAGCACATAAATTTGAAACTATATATATTTGAAAACTTTTTCAAAGCAAAATAATAAAAAAAATTACTTTAGTATGATAAATTTGAATCATTAATTAACTTATTTACGTCTCCAAAATTATTATTCTAGAGATTTTTTTTAATTTTTTTAACTTTCTTTATATATTTTTTAGATTTTTTTGAAATTTATATATACATATTTTTTAAAAATATAAATTTTGGAATTTTTATAAATATTTTGAATTTTGAAAATTATTTTGAATTTTTAAAAATTATTTTGAATTTTTTTGTAATTTTTGTTGAGAGAGAGACCAATTTGCTCATTTTCAAACTTGACAGGGACCAAAAGGGTATTTACATCAATCAATTATTCGAATTATTCAAATTATAAAATTCAACTTGAAACTCGAATTACTTATTCGAATTGACTCGGATAATCCGAATAACTCGATTTGATTAACTCAAAATTTTAAAAAAAATTTAATTTTTCGAATCGAATCTAGTTTTGCTCACTCCTAATAATATGGCAAAAAAAGTAAATATTAATTAACGGTGACATCACTTTGGGTTCCCTTTTAAAAGTATAGTAAAAAAACTTATGAAAAGTTTGATTTAATTGTAGTCAAAAAGTGTTTTTGAAGAATAAAATTTTTATTTTAGATATGATATCGTGAAGTAAAAATACATATTTTTAATATTTTAGTAAGAATATAAAAAATTTATTGTAACTCATTAATATTTTGATATATAAAATATAAATTTTAAATATTTATAAACAATTAATATAAATCATTTGTAGAATTCAATTTGAATATATAAATTATATTTTAAAGATTAAAATATAACCATTATAAATTTGATGTTATATATTTTAAATTAATTTCAACATAGAAATAACTATATACTTAATAAAAACATTAATTATAATTAAATAATAGTTAAAAATATCATTTGAGTCCAAAAGTAATTTTTTCAAATATAAAACTTAAAATAATGCTTGTTTAGGCTGAAAAGTATTTTTAATTTCAAAATTATATATTTATACCTCCAAAAATACTTTTGAAAAATGATGAGAAGCAAAATCTCACATCTTCTTGTTCATGGGTATTTTATTATGAGTTTAATTAAATTGATTTGTACAAGTTGGTCTCATCATGCAAAGCATAGAATTGAAAAATGATATATTACTCCAAAAGTTTATTTATTTAATAAATTTGAAGTGAAGAAAATTATGGCCAGGTCGCTTACCCTACACATACACTAACTAGTAGTATTAATTTAATTTATTAGCATTTTTTTTAGTTTGAGGTTTCCATTATCAGCACGTTGAACCTTTTTCATGCATGCGTTTGGATTTTAATAGGATTATGGATATGACTTTTAAACTAAAACAGGCTATATAGATATTTAAAATTATACCAAAGTCGCTATCTCCTCTCCACTTAAAAAGAAATAATTATATGGATTGTCTTCATCTCTACCTACATGTGTTTTTAATTATTGCAATTATCATTGTTCATTTCGTTATGATTGTCCTTTGGCAATATATTTAAGGGAGAATCTTATATCTAGAGGAAGCAACAAGCAAAAGGAATAATTGGGAAATAAGGTCGGCTACTTAACCCCATCAAGAATGAATCTAGAGATGCAGGCAAGGAATATGGTCACACACACACACTACTATTATTATGTGTTGAAATGCTAATAAAATTACAGTTTAATTCAAAAAAAATTATAATTCTTGTAACACAATTTATGACTTGCCCATGAGAACCCATTATTAATGGAAGACCTTGTAAATTGTCATGGTACTTCCAATTATGATATCGGATTTAGTGTACACCTTCTCTCGAACCCTAAAATTTTTTAATTTGTAGCAAAAGAAGCATAATGTAAAAATATTATTGTCTGCGTTACTTTTTTAGTAGGGCATATTTAGGAGGAATTATATTTAAATTAGAGTATATCATTGATTTCATAAAAGATTAAAAATCATATTTACGAATCATATATTAAATTAAACTATCGAAGATGTTTGAATTGTGATATTAATAAATATTCAACCAGTGGTACTTATATTACTCCAAAGGAAGATATGGTCTAGAGCTAAATGGATTTGTGTAGTAGACGATTTCTCCACAGCCGCAATTGTTGAAATTGTAATTGGAAGTACCAGGTGCTGAAACTTCACACATTAGGACTACAATAATATCTTCGCCTTTTTCCTTTTCTTTCTTTTCAACACATAGTTTTCTTTTAGATTAAATATTGTCGGGAGTGAGAAGTCGATTATCACTCTGTATCAGTGCTCCCATACTTTGTTACAAATGAATTAATGGAATGGGGAAAGCTATAATTATAGCAATTAAACCATACATATATATATATTTCTTTAGGTGTTATCGTTGATAAGATTTATTGATTTTATTATAAATATTTTCTAAAAAGATAAACAATAAGTTAAAGAATATATTCCATTCCTATAAATAAAAATTAAGTATTTGACTTATAATTAAATAATAATGTGAATAATTATCACATCACACGATTTAATAATAAATTTTAATTAATTAATTATTATTGATACACTAATAATTAAAATTTTATATTAAAAAATGGAATTTTTGTACACTACAAAAAAGTTAAAAACTATTGTATGTCATATTTGTTTATTAATTTTTTAACTCAAGAGCTAACAATAATTTTGTGTATTATATATTGTACATGAGAAAAATAGATAAAAAAGAGGGTTAAATTATCAGAAAAGGCCCTTTTTCTTTTAAATAATAGAAAAGAGACCACTTTTGTTAAAATTAACAGAAATGGGCCAATTTTACTAAAACGTGTCCAACTAGTGCCGTTTTCAAAGAAACTCAGAAAAATGCCTCTAGCTGGAAGCACTTTTCCCCTCTGACTAGTAAAATGCTTCCATTTTGCCACATCAATACTAAAATTGACAGCACTAATTTTTTTTTTGTGCCACCTATTAATGTAAAAATAAAACTTACAAAATAGGCCTTTATATAGACCCAAAGTTTCATTCACTTATCTTCTTAAGTAATGTAGGATATGGGATATGTGTATAGATAGACTCATGAATAGGTTTGCAGCTTATTCCTAGACAATGTGAGATTGCTTCCTTACATTGTGATACATAGACAATGTGTATATATAGACTCATAAATATGTTTAATTATAAAAATTAATTTTAAGATAATTATTCAATATAAATTGTGATTTTTTTTCTTTGAGACATAGATTATGAAATTTAAGTTGTCAATATGTGAATTGATTTTTTCTTAAAATATATTTCTTAAAAATCATAAAATGTTTGTATTTATATGATTAATAATAAACTCGATGTCTTTTTTTAATGTTTAAGTATTGTATTTAAAGTGATTGATTTATATGAAAAGTGCAAATCTAAAGTCTATATCTAATATAATAAAAAAAAAAGTTAAAAAAAAATATATTTTATTTTTAAAATGAGAATTTAAAATTATTAATTTCCACGTTGCATACTAGTTAAAATGTATATTTAACAGACTCAAAAAATAATTTTAAATTTTTTTCTAAATGTATATATGCACTTTAATTTGAATGTTTATAATTTACTCTGAAAAGAGTTATGATTTAAGGATAACGTTGTTTCTTTTTCTTTGCATAACTTTTAGTTTTGTCTTTTATTTGATATGATTTAAAGCTACGTGTTAGAAATCAGAGTTCAACACTTGTCACAAAATCTAGAGCTGATTTAAATTTTTTATTTAAATATTGTTGAACGATTAAATCGAAAATCGATAGATTGATCAGGTTAATCATCAATCTAGATGCTACAATATTTGTGAAAATTTTTTATTTAGTCACACCAATAAATTTAACAAAATGATTTTAACAATGTTAACAATTAAACTTGTATTTTAAATTTAAAAAATAGAGAAACTAAATTATTTGAAATAAAAATAAAAGGCTTAAATTTCAAACTTATCAAGAATATAGAGACTTCAATATATTTTAACAAAAAATAATAATATGTATGGACGAAAACAAAAATCAAGATTTGTCTCTGCACAAAGATAATAGGGGCGCCATACTCTTCCAAATTCTTTAGGATTTGGAACTGTGATACTCAAAAATTGGTTAAAAAAATTAAATTAAATATTTTGGGTTTTTACCTAAATAAAATAATTATTAGGTATAGTGGTAGAAGACCCCTATTCATGAGTCTATCTATATATACACATTGTTTATATATCATAATTTAAGGAAACAATCTCACATTGTGTAAGAACAAGCTTCAAACCTATTCATTAGCCTATGTATATGCATATTTCATATCTGACATTGCTTAAGAAAATAAGAAAAATAAGACTTTGAGTTTATATAAATACATATTTAAAATTTTTTTTTTTAATATTATTAGGTGATACTAAAAATACAAAAATTTGATGTTGCTTTTTTAGTATTGATATATAAAATTCAAGAAAAAATCCTTTCAGGTGGACACGTTTTTCTAGACTTTTTCTAAAAACCGCATCAATTAAACGCCTTTTAATAAAATCAATCTATTTTCGTCAATTTTAACGAAGTGATCTATTTACGTTATTTAAAAAAAAAAGCCTTTTATGGTAATTCAATAAAAAAAGAGCTAGTTTGTAATTTTAAGAAAAGAAGGAAGAAAAAAGGTGAGGAGAGGAGCAAGATTCTTATCGTAGGGGTAGAAAAAGAGGCAGCCATGCATGTTCCTAAGGGGAATAATAATATTAGTGGTTACTGTGCAGACACTTGTCACGAAATCGGGATGCCGACAGTCAGTTGTCAAAAGGTCAAAGTCAGGTCAGGTCTGACTTTTTATTATTACTATTATTTATTTTCCCGTACGGATAAAAAAGAGAAAGAGACAAAGATTGCGACAGGTGGACGAGTTCCCCGCTGGAGATAAAATTAAAAAGTTGGGTTGAAGTGAAAATTTTATATTAAATTAAATTATTTAACTTTTTTAAGAATAAAAAAACTAAAACTAAAACTAATTATTAATTTTAGAAGGAACTAGATATAGTTGTCCAAAACTTTTCACTTATCTTGATGTCTCAGTTTTCAAACTTACAGAGCATCAATTTCACGGTGAAAATTAAAGATGGATAAAATTTGATTTAATTTGAAAAATAATTTATTTTTAAAATTTTAAGTTATTTATTTTTTTATTAATTTGAATAAGTAATATAATGTTTTGAATTTAAGTCAAATTAAATTATAATTTAAATAATTCGAATAATAGATTGATGTAATATTTATTGGGTCATTGACCATCTTGAAGATGTGTAACTTAGTCCCTCTAAAAAAATTAAAAAATTTAAAAAAATTATAAAATATATTTTTCAAAAAAATAAATATATAATTTCAAAATATTAAAATCATTAAAAAATATATATAAAAATATCAATTTTTTTCTTTAAATTACAAAATAAAAAATTTGAAACCTTAAACAAATAAATTACCAAATCAAGTATATCATACTAATTATATTATATTCTCTCTTATTTTTAAATATTTTTTCAAATATATATGGTATTTATATTTTTTTAATTTTGAAATTAGTAATATTGTCAACAAGATTTCAATATAACTATCTTATTATTTTTTTAATTTAACTCAAACAAATTAATTTTACTCGAATTGAAAAAACTTCAAATCGAATAAAGATGATAGAATAAGATTCATTAATTTAACAAACTTAAAATTTTTTCACTTAATTCAACTTGATTCAATCCCGATATATTAAAGATTTGAATAAATTACATGCATAAATTGCTCTTGATGAAGTTTCATTACTCGACATAGGGGTGGAACATAAGTGGAGCCACCCCTAAAAAAAAAACATTAAACCGTTCAAATTTTTTAGAAATTTTATTTAAGCTGTTTAAATTTTTATTTAAAAAATTTAATTAAGTTTTATAAGGGTTTTGAAAATATTAATTAAATTATTTAAATTTTTTGAAAGTTTTTATTAATTTCTTTAAAACTTTTTAAAAATTAACTGTATCTTTGAAAATTCTTAATAAACCTCAAAATTTTAATTAAACTTTTCAAAAATTTAATTAAATTCGTAAAATTTAATGCACCATTCCACCCTTAACTCCATAGGCTACAACTATAAATAATTCAAATTAAAAAAACAAACCACATAAATGTACTTAGACCTGTTCATGGATCGGGTCATCCAATCCTACTCGAAAGCCTGCCTAAAAAGTGGGAAGGTTGGAGTAAAAATATAGGCTCGAAAAATGAGCTTGAAAAAAAAATAAGACCCATTTATCCGGTTTGGGCTTAGGCAAAATTTTAGGCCCATTTTTTGGGCCAAGTCAGGCCCATCAAACAGGCCAAAAATTTTAGTTGGATCCGACTTATGAACACCTCTAAACACATTTATATGTAAATAAATATATAGAGTTAAATTCACTATACACCTCTAATTTATAGTCTTCATTCTAAATTGGTTCTCGAATTTTAAAATATTTTAATTCCATCAATAAACCATCGATATTATATCAATAAAATCATTTCATTACTAAAATCATTTAAAAAAAATGAAATATTATAAAAATGGATGTTGTAAAAGTTTTATTTTGAGTTTTTCAAAACTTACACAACACCTTTATTGTTCACTCTCTATTTTTTCAGTTTTATTTTATTTTTAATTTTAATAACATTTTATTTTTTTAAAATTTTCATTTTAAATTATATCAAATAAAAATTTAACAATTAAATTAATGATTTTAATAATAAAGAACTTGATTGATACAATATTAATAACATTTTCCACTTTAAAAACTAATTTAAGATAAAAATCATAGTTTAGCAACGTTCTTATATATAATATATTTTATATAATATATTTTAGTGTAAACACTTGGCCAACATCTTGGGTTGTATATATAAAGTATGTTGAGCGGTGGATGACAACCATGGGAAAGGGTTTTTGATTATGAAGCTGATGGTCACAGCTCCAATCATAACAACACCAATGTTACTGTATGTATGTATGTAAAGTTAAGACAAGTTTATATATTTATGTCATGATTATATTAAATGATACTGATAGCTTTGGTAGGAAAATGAAAGATGGGGTGGGTATTGGCCAAAATTTTAAGGAAAAAAAATAAATTTTGTTGCTACAGTAGATTGTCATGGTTTTTGTTCTACTTTTAGTGGACCAAAGCTCCAAGGTTTACTGTTTGGCTGAGAGTACAGGAGGAGCAGGACTAGGAGGCTGATGGAATCTTTCACAAGAACCGAGCAAAAAATTCAATGGCCTTATTTCAAAGACAGATTGTAAGCTGCATCACAAATGAAAAAAGAAGAAATGACTTTGAGTTGGTATCTCTCTTTTATATAGCGTACAACTGTATGTAATTAATACAAATATATTTGTAATGTATAAAATCAGTGCAGGGAAGTGTTGGGGGGACAAAATTGGGTTATACTTGTTTAGGTACTATGAGATATTTCCACTTTGTAAATTCATTAGGTTTCTTGAAAAAGGAATGAAACAAAACTTTGTTAAGAGATAATACTTGAATTGTATGATGCAAATCTCAATCTTTAAGATTCTCGAGAGAGCCAAAGCAGATTAAGTTTGTGATAATATGTGATTCAACCTATGAAATGAAAGTCGTAAAGGAAGTGTTGGAAAATTTTGTTGAAAGATGATTGGAAAAGAACAGTACAACGACAACGTTGAAATATCATGTGAATGTGATATTGGACAATGACTCGTAGTTGCAACATATTTCAACGCCCTTTATGAGCCTACATATATATATAAATAGGCAGTAGAAATCAGGCAAATTAACTTACCTTTACCGACTTAAACATCACCATCTTAATAATTCAAAGGCTCTACGTTTTTTAAATGCTTTTGGTCATATATATATATATATATATATAATTCTCCATATATAATTCTCCGTTTAAATGCATTAAAATTCTTTATGTGAGGCTGAAAGCTAGCGAAGTTGATGACATGGGGGCCCCTCTATGGAATTGAAACGGATCAGTGAAATGAAAGCTTTGAGAGGTTTCAAAGATTCTTTGCTTCTTTTCTGGCTTCTTTTTTTTTTTCTTTCCATCTCTACGGTAACGCTGAAATTAAGAACAGTTTGTTGATCACAAATGTTACACACACACACACATATATATATATATATATGGGTTAATTGCACCAATGTTCTCAAATTAAAACTTAGATTTTAATTTGGTCCTAAATTTCAAAACGTTTTGGTTGAATTATTAAAGTCAATATTGTATCACTTTTATTAACTTATGCCATGTTTGGTTGAAGTATTATTTTTTGGGTAAACTATCCCATTAGTCACTCAATTTTTAGGGCGTTTTCCTTTTGGTCACCCAAAATGAAATCCGTGATCACCCAACTTTTAATGCGCTTTCACCTAAGCATTAAATCTCTAACGGCAATTATCTGTACACGTCACATCATGTTTACACTTTTATTTTGGTCACTCAACTTCTAGATCGCTTTTATTTTGGTCACCCAAAAATATATACTTTTTAAGTATTGATCGGGATTAAAAAAAATAAGGATTAAAGTGAAAAAAATGATAGAAACTAAAATAATGCATTAAAAGAAATTCAAATTGTACTTGTTTACCCCATTGCCGAAAGTTCTAAATTTCTTTTTCTTTTTCCAATATTGAAAATTTCAATTTCAAAGTATCAAAATCAATTAAATAAATTATTGAAAAATTTTATCTTTTGGTAATGTCAGCTCAATTGTTACTATAACATTGAAATTAATTAATTAAATCTCCTTATAAAATTTCAAATTTTATTTTATGTTTCTAAATTAAAATAAACTCAAATAACTTATCTTTAATATCTGTCTATGAAACACAAATTTCTTTTGATTTTATAATATTGAATCTTTCATGCTAAGCTAAAAGAAAAAGAAAAATCCTTACCAAAACTCATAATTGTTTACATCACTTCTTTACCTAAACCAAGACCAAGCAATTAATTTAATTAATTGTAAGAATTTTTCATTTGTTTTTAACTTAGCATGGAAGATTCAATATTATAAAATCAAAAGAAATTTAAGTTTCGTAGGAAATTATTAAATATGAGTTATTTAAGTTGACTCCGTTAAGAATAATTTAGAAACATAAAATAAAATTTTAAAATTTAGGAGATTAAATTAATTAATTTCAATATTCTAGTAACAAATCGCTTGACATTATCAAGGGATAAAAAATTTTCAACTTTTTAAAAAAAATATTTTGATGTTTTGAAATGTAAAATGTCAATGTTAAAAAAAAAAAAAGAAATTTAGAATTTTCAGTAGTAGAATAAATAGGTACAATTTTACAATTTTTAAGTATTATTTTAGTTTTTACCACTTTTTCACTTTAATTCTGGATTTTTTTTACCTCAACCAATACTTAAAAAAAGATATTTTTGAGTGACCAAAATGAAAGCAACCTAGAAGTTGGGTGGCCAAAATGAAAGTGTAAACATGATGTGGCGTGTATAGCTAACCGTCATTAGAGATTTAATGCTTGGGTGACTGATAAGGGAGTGAGCAGAAGAAGGATCGTACTCAAGTTGTTCGACTCGAAAAAGAAAGATTTTGATCTGACTTGAAAGAAGAAATAGACAAATTTTAAAATTAAAGAAAACAAAAACACTAAAAGAAGAAATTTAAGAACTAAGAATAAATATTCAAAATAATAAATAAATAAACGAAATTTAAAAGAGAAAGATGGATCGAATAAATTGATGGATATGATGGATAAAAGGATATGTGTCCAATTGAACCATTTGAGATATAAATCTCAATAAACTCAATTAATGACTCTAATCAACCCTCCAAGAAATAATTCTTGACAAATTGAAGGATGAAAAATAAATTCCCATGACCCATTGAAGAAAATCGAGAAGAAAACTACTTCTAAAAAATCACAAGAAAGAAATCTTGCACAAAAAAACTATCTTGCACAAAGAAACTAACTCCCAGAGTTGAAAACTTTATTAATGAAAAAAATCGTGTCCATAATGAACAATGAAGAAGCCTTTATATAGGCTAGCTAAGTACAGCCAAATAAAATTCTAAAATATACTGAAACTCTAATTAACCTAAATAAGAAATAGTTTTAAACTAAACTTTCTTATTTGACTAAGAAATATAAAACTTTTAAACAACTTAAAATACTTAAACAATATCCAAAATTTGCAATAAATTAATAATAAAATAATAAAACCTAATAAATACACTATTGGGTTCATATATAATAAAAATTAAGCTTAAAAATCGAACCCAATATGATTTAAACTCGAATTAAAAGCCTGAAACTCATAATTTCCATAATAATTCCATCCAGAAATTGTGCTAATGCAGTCTTCACTAACATGGTCATAACTTGAGCTCCTAAACTCAAAATCGAGTGATTCAAAGTGTGTTTCGAACCTCAGAGGTATATATTAAAACTCCATAAGACATCTCAACCCAAAATTGTCTGGATTGTAACACCCCTAACCCGTATCCGTCGCCGAAACAGGGTTACGGAGTATTACTGAAGTTTACAGAACAATAAAAAATAATTCATGTCATTTACTGTTAATATTCGAAACTAATCATATCGTCCCTTGAATGGACCCTCGAGGCCCAATTTAAGCATTAGAAACAAGTCGGGACTAAATCGGAATCTCAAAAAATTTTTCGCAAAATTTCAAATTTTTTTCTTATATACAAGGGTCATACACCCGTGTGAGTAGGCCGTGTGCATGCCCATGTCTTAGGCCGTGTGGGCATTCGATGGGAGGCACACGACCGTGTCCTAGCCTATGTCCATACCCATGTAACTCTCTGACTTAGGTCACACGGCCAGCCACACGCCCATGTGTTAGGCCGTGTGGTTAATTTTATTTTTCGAAATTTAGGTGCAGGTTTCACACGGCCAAGGTACATGCCTGTGTTCTAGGCCATGTGTTACACACGGCTAAGACACACATCCATGTCTCTGCCTATGTGCCCAATTCTAGGCATTCTATTTTTCAATTTTAAGATGCAGGGGACACACAGCCAAGCCACACGCCCATGTGCCAGGCTGTGCATCACACACAGTCAAGACCCACGCCCGTGTGTCTATCCGTGAGGACAAAATAAAGCCATTTCCTAGCTTTATTTCTCACCTAAATTTGCCAACAACCTACACCAATACTTGCAATCATATACCAACCAATTCAAGCATTATAACTAAACCAACTCTATCATCTAATATGACATATCATCACATGTATTCATGTTTATAATCTTACCTTTTATAAACATACATGTTTAACATAACTCAATTAAACCATTCTAAACACATATGTATTTATCATGATTTAACCTTATAAATATACCAAAACAAACTATCACTAGCCATTTCAGTGGCTAGATTATAAACAACCATTTACTAGCCAACAATTGGCCAAATTAACCTATACATGCCATTATACCAAAATAAGTTTACTATATATATCAAAACGAACGGTGGATAGTGTGATGATACTCCGACCGATCTCCAACCTTTGCGAGCTTTTGAGCACTATAAAACAGAGAAAAGAAAACCTAGTAAGCATTTAATGCTTAGTAAGTTCGTATAACAGGAATTAAACTTACCAATAACATTCATTAAAATAAGCATTCAATAATATCCTTTCCAAAAATTTGGCAATTTTCCTAATAACATATACTCAATTAAGCAAGTTAGTCACATAATTCACATGTACATCAAATAAACATGGATGAGCTCATCATGCTATAAACTTTCAGGTATTTCAAAAGCATTCAAGATATAATTCTTTTAATCTCGAAATTTTCTCATGTTAGGAGTTTTATCTGTTGAATCATTGAAATTTTGATGCATACTCAAGTAGTATATGCGAGGTATACAAATTAGTGATCCGTCAATTCATGTTTAGGGGTACCTGATAGGGCACATAATCAGAGAGCACATTTTCGAGCCACATATCAGGATGCTTAGATGAGCCATGTAATAGGATGCTTATCTGGGCTAAACAAGAAACTCATAAGAGTTTTAATCAGGAAGCTCATAGAGCTTAACAGGTAACTCCAAAAGTTTTAATCAGGGAGCACCGAATAGCCGTTTAACAGGGAGTTCAAACGAGCCATGTCAGGAAGCTCATAAGAGCCTATATCAGGACGCTCACGAAGAGTTGCGTTTGTATCCGCGATAAATGCTAGATCACAATTGATCAAATTGTGTAACAGGACGCTCACAAAGAGCTGCGGTAGTGCGTAACACATGCAAGATCACTACCGATCAGGAATGCTCGCAGGAACTATATATAATAGGATGCTTGAGAAGGCTTTTAACAAGATGCTCGTCCGAGCTATAATGTCTGCCAACATATGCAAGACTATAATCAGTACGGGAAATCTTGTATCCATCGAATTTCATTATTCAAACGAAATTTAACATCTTTTGGACATAATTGGATATGTAATTATTTCATATATTTATAACATTTATATAATTCATGTAATCAAATACCACATTCAAATCAAGCATAAAAATAAACACAATTTAGTTACACGAACTTACCTCAACACTTGCTCGTATTTAAAAGTCTACTAATTCGACACCTTTTCTTTTCCCCAATCTAATTCTTTATTTAACCTTGTTGGATATATATAAATGAATTTAACATCAATTTAATCCATTTCATACTCATTTATATTCAATTCACACCCTAGGAAAAATTACCATTTTGCCCTTATACTTTTCATAAATGACAATTTCGTCCCTAGGCTTGGAAAATGAATTTTATGCAATTTAATCCTTATTCCAAGCCCAACTGAAATTTTCATATAACATTTACAGCACATGTATTTCACAAAATTCAGAATTTTTCCATAACTTTTGCATTACAATTTAATCCCTAAATCATAATTTCATCAGCATTCACTTTGTAAAAGTTGTTTATTTACCAACAACCTTTCGTTTTCTACCATGAATTTAAAATTTTCAGCATTTTCATCCATGGCAAAACTTTGTTACTTTGATAACTTTTCAAATTAATCCCCAAAATAGATAGATTAGGCTATCTCGATCTCAAAAATATAAAAATTACTAGAAACGAGACAAAAATACTTACCCAATTAAGCCAAGAAAGCTTGCTTGAACACTTTTCTCTTTCCTAAGGTTTCCATGTCTTAATTTGGGGAAGATGATATAAAATGATGATATTTTTCTATTATCATCTTTTAATTATTTTAGTTTCCAATTTAGTCCTTGTCCTTTTCTAATTTTTCCATAGATGATTTATCAAAAATATCTACCAGCTTTTTTTTAATGGTCTAATTACCATATAAGGACCTCAAGTTTTGAATTCCATAGCTATTTGATACTTATAACTACTAGAACTCAACTTTTACATTCTATGGAATTTGGTCCTTTCCATAATTAAACACATAATCGATAAAATTTTCTTATCAGAATTTTCATATAACATTCCTATCATAAAACGGACCATGCAATAATATTCAAATAAATTTTATTTCTAGCTCGAATTTGTGGTCCCGAAATAACTGTTCCGATTTCACTGAAAATGGGCTGTTACATGGATCACATCCAAAAATTCGTCAGAAGTTTGTTGATTTCCCACATTAAAAAATTGGCATCTTCGATGAATGGAATTTAATAAATTTCACCCCATCCTTGCAGTATCATTCCCCTTTTCCTCGAAAAGAGTCGTCCTTTAATCTTGTCTTTGGTAGAACAAGAAAGAATCTTTACCATAGGTGGAATGGTTTAATAGAGATCCTTTCAAAGGATCAACAAATTCCTAAAAGAATCGAACAAGTTTACTAGACAAATTCAAGTTAAGGTTAGTGAAAATATAATCATTCCTCTCTTTCAGATAGGTTCTCTCTTTCTTTCCATTCTCTTTTTCAATGTGAATTGAACTCTCTAATTTTACATCATAGGAGTTTTCACTCATAAAAATTGGACCACTAAATTGACTTTTACCGCTCAAGGTCACTTGTCTCTTAGTCTTTTTACATGAATCATCCTCACTTCACTTTAACCTCTCATAAAAAAATTTTACATTGAATTAATCATAATTGTAACACCCCTTACCCTTAGTTGACGCCAAAATAGGGTACGAGGCATTACCAGACTTAGACACAAGCATTCATACAACACCGAGACATGAATTTCTGTCCAAATTTAAAACTTTTCATTATATTCATATCGTCCTTACTATGGACCTACGAGGCCCAAAACATACATCAAAAGTGATTCGGGATTAAACCGAGAACCTTCGAAACTTTTACAACACTTAGAAAATTTTCATGTTTTGGAGAGTTACACGCCCTTTGTTTATGACGTTATTAGCAAAATGAGGTCACACGGCCACCGCACACGCCCGTGTGCTTAGGCTGTATGGTGAATTAAATTCTTGAAATTAAGTGCAGACTTCACACAACCAGGGTACACGCCCATGTCCCAAGGCTGTGTCCTCCGCACGACTGAGACACACGGCCGTGTCTCTGCTCGTGTGTTTACTATTAGACATTCTGTTTTCCATTAATTAGGGTGCAAGGGACACAGCGCAGACCACACGCCCATGGGGCAGACTGTGTGTCACACACGGCCTAGACACATACCCGTGTGGGCAATTATTGAGGCTATTTTCCAAGCCAATTGCCACCCTTAATTGCACATACACAAACATGATTTCAATGGCACCTTCACATGACATAAATTTCATGTACTTAAACCTTCATGAACATAGCTCATGCGTGAAAACTTCTCATCACATTGTACTTGATTAAGACTCCATCTTATAGAAAGCTAATTTTACCAACACACACATATACAAATAAACAATATTCCCTAGATTGCATGTATGCATTATCATATTAACTTATTCACACACCAAACTACCATCATCATTCAACCATCAATAACCATGGGCCATATCATAATGGCATTGGCACATACATGCATAATTGAATTGGCTTACAAACCAATATTCATAATGAGCCACATCTCATGGACTTATACAAAATAAATCAAATATCATCATAAGCCAACACATTTGGCTAAATCAATATGACATATAACAAAAAGACCAAGTCCCTATACATGCCATACTCAAAATACTTAAATTCACTATACCCCAAAAAGATTAGTTTGATAGTGTGAATTGAGCTTTGACATCCTTCGATCCTCGAGCTAGCTTGACGATACTATAAGAAAAATGGAAAAAGAAAGGGGAGTAAGCATATAGCTTAGTAAGTTACATGTAAATAATAAGCAATAAAAATATGCATTTTCATACACATACATAACTTAATTCATCTCATTCTCAATAATCATTGTAGTCATATCCTATCTTATTCAATTTACATAATGTTCAATAGAGCTCAAGATCATAATTCCTTCATTCTCATCTTACCGGAGTTTTATCATTTCGTAACCTCAATAACTACAAGTTTGGCGTATATACCTATACCCTTTCAACATGATCATACCTCGCCATTTCTTTGACAAATCCTTAGACTACCCGTTGAACCACTTGGAATACTAAGGATACTTAGGATTTTCATACACACAATAAGATACCAAAGCCATGTTCCAGATGTGGTCTTACATGGGATTTCACGTCGATGCCATATCGCAAATATGGTCTTATATGAAATCTCATTTCGATGCCATGTCCCAGATATGGTCTTACATGATAACATATACTGATGCTGGTGCCATATCCCAGATATGGTCTTATACGGGATCTCATCATTCCAAATTTCATGATATTTGTACCCTAAGTATTCCTAAGGTTCAACCGGCTTTCATCACCTCAAATCCTTGTCGAACAACATCAATAATATTCACAAATACAAATATACCATTTATGCAAAATTAAATGTCAAATACATAATAAAATGTTGTATCAATTACACACAAACTTACCTCGGTACAAAAAGGTAGCTAATTATTCGATTTAGTCCACAACCTTGTTCTTCCCTCGGTTTAGGTCTGGACTTTATTTTTCTTGATCTATAATAGAAATTTCACTTATTTAATTATCACATTATTCAGATCAGTCCATAAATCATACTTTGGCAAAATTACAATTTTGCGCCTAAACTTTCACATATTTACACTTTTGCCCCTAAGCTCGTAAAATGAAATGTGTCCAATTTCTGTGTTACCCAAGCCTAGCCAATTCATATTCCCTCTTATAACAGCCCACATTTTTCATCAAATCACATTTTTAACACCTATTTTTACATGTTTTACAAACAAGTCCTTTTAGGTGTTTTCATGAAAAACCACTTAGAAAAAGATGATCATCTAACACCAAACTTCCATATTCCTCCATTAATCATCAAAATACATGCATGACACACGTGGTTAAATTTTTGAACATAAATCCTAGTTCAAATAAAGGGTAGAAATGGCTAAAACATGCTTCAAGGATTTCAAAAATGCAAAGAACATTAAAAACGGGGCTAGGATTGACATACTTTCAAGCTTGAAAAGTTGAAGAAACCTTAGCTATGGTGACTCTTCAAACTCGACACAAGCAGGGAAAAGATGAATAGATTTTGGCTTTATTTTCCCTTTTAATTCATTTATTTACAAAATAACCAAAATGCCCTTAATGCCTTTCTTTCTAATTTTTCTTATTCATGCCCATTTTTGTCCAAAAATATAGAAATTGGTCAAATTGCTATCTAAGACCTTCTAATTAATAATCCATGGCAAATTTCATGCTTAAAGCTTCTAGAACTCCTATTTTGCATCTTATTCAATTTAGTCCTAAAAGCCAAACTGGACACCTTACACATAAAATTTCTTCATGAAATTTTCATACAATCATTCAAACACATCATAAACCTCAAAGTAATCATAAAATAATTATTTTTATTTTGGATTTGTGGTCTCGAAACCACTATTCTGACTGGACCTTAATTATGGATGTTACAATAATACAACTCTTTAGGAGGATAGTTAAGGTCTAAATCATCCAAATTCATAGACTCTAGGAAACAATTCTTATTATCGACTTTTCCCGGTTCACATAGTTCACTATCACTATCATCATAGTTCGCACGATTACTATCAACTTCTTCGACATCAACTTTGAAACAAGGTGCAATGTTAGTTCAAGGTGTTTATAATGTGCCAAAATCACGAAAACTAAATTGAAGCCTCTTTATATGATAAATATTAGATCTAAAAAATTTTGGGCATGAAATTCAACCCCAAAAAATATATATTTTTCTTTTTTGTTTTATTTTTCCCCCTTTTTAAAGACTATTTAAGTAAAATCAGCAAAACGATTTATATAGCACAAGGAAACAACTCAAAAGGCCCAACTTTGATGCCAAATGATAAAAAATTGAAGCAAAAAAAGGCGAAAGGAGGATCATATTCAAGTGGTTTGACTCAAGAAGGAAAGATTCACTTATGGGCGGGTTACATGATTGCTTGATTACATATGTAACTAGGCATATGAGCTCGTTGAGTTGAGTCCGAGTTCACTTATGGGCGGGTTACATGATTGCTTGATTACATATGTGGCACTTATGTGCAAATTATCCGTGTATCTGAATTATATTCCGATGTGTTCAACGGGTAAAGTTCTACTCAAATGGAGGAATACTAGAGATGAAAGGGACATATTGGTAAGTGTTGTGAGATGGATACTTTGAACAGGTATGTACTTAACCCTCGGGTTGAAAACTCGATATATCAACAATGTGGTAAGATGATAAATGAAAATATGACATGAATGTCTTGATGATGATTATGCAAATGATATTTTATGTTTGCTTATATGGTTATGTTACTTGCTATTTGCATGTGAACTTACTAAGCATTTATGCTTACTCCCTCCTTTTCACTCCTTGTAGTTTTGACAAGTCAGCTCGGAAATCGGGAACGGTCGGAAGCTCGCTCACACTATCCGTATACCATCTTGGCATAATGGCTTGTATATTTTGAGTATGGCATGTATAGCACTATAATCATTTTGTATATATGGTATTATGATATGGTTACTGAGTGGTATGAAAATTCTTGGTAATGATTAGCCATTGGAATGGCTAATCATGATCATATTTGGTGTTATGTATGTCAAATTGCTAGCTAATCCATGGAAACCATGAAATAGGTAAAATTTACCATAAAATAGATTCAGACAGCAGTAGTGACGTGAATTTGAAAAATCACTAAAAATAGTAGAAATGGAATTAAATAATGAATAAGTTATGGAATCGAAGCTTGATGAGTCTATTTTCATATGGAATGAACAAAATAGGCATATAAATTATATTTTATGAGATATTTAAACTTTTGTGAAACAGGGCCAGAGTGATTTCTGGATCCCCTTTTCTGACTTTAAAAATTCATAATAAATTTTGAAAAAATAATTAGAAGTTTTTATTTATATGTACAGATTCCTTATTGAGTCTAGTTTTAATAGAAACAAACCTCATAGTCATTTAAATTTTTTATAGAGAGATATCTGATTCGTAATACACAGAGGTCAGAGTAGTTGAACCCTGAAACAGGGGATATTTTAACTAATAAACTGTACTATTTGGCTCAACCAAAAATTCTAGAAAAAAATTAGTAGATAGAAATATGAGTTTAGTTTCATATAAAATTTACAGATCTTAATTTCAAGTTTCGTAACTCGAGATATGAATTTTTAAGCGACTGTGACGCAGATTTTTAGCTTGTCTGAAAATTTTAAAATTAAATTGTTTGAGCTGTTTAAGTAATGAATTAAGTCTGTTAACACCTCGTATTCGACTCCAGCGACGGTCTCGGGTATGGGGCGTTACACAAACTTTGAGAGATAAGCAACTATTCGCTAAATTCAGCAAGTGTGAATTCTGGCTTTGAGAAGTCCGATTTTTGAGACATATTGTTTCAGCTAAAGGCATACAAGTTGATCCGAGTAAAATTTCTGCAGTTGTTGATTGGAAACCACCGAGAAATATATTCGAAGTCAGAAGTTTTCTGGGACTAGCTAGCTACTATCGACGTTTTGTTAAAGGTTCTCAATAATTGCTGTACCTATGACCAGATTGCTACAAAAAGAAGTGAAAGTTGAGTGGTTCTAGAAATGTCAACAGAGTTTCGATCAGTTAAAAGCACTTTTAACTAAGGCACCAGTGTTGGTTCAACCTGAGTTGGGTAAAGAATTTGTGATTTATAGCGACACATCATTGAATGGTTTAGGTTGTGTTTTGATGCAAGAAGTAAAAGTAGTAGCTTATGCCTCCAGACAGTTGAAGCCGCATGAAAAGAACTATCCGACGCACGATTTAGAGTTGGCCGCTATTGTTTTTGTATTGAAAATTTGGCGACATCATTTGTACAATGAAAAGTGTCACATTTTTACTGATCACAAGAGCTTGAAATATATAATGACCCAGAAAGATTAAAATTCGTGATACGGAGATGGCTAGAGCTATTGAAAGATTATATATTAGTAATTGATTATCATCCGGGTAAAGCAAATGTAGTTGCAGATACTTTGAGTAGAAAATCTCTGTTTGCTTTGAGAGCGATGAATACTCAACTAAATTTGTCTGATGATGGTTCGATTCTAGCAGAGTTGAAAGTTAAACCAGTTTTTCTTCAACAAATTTGTGAA
Source organism: Gossypium anomalum (assembly GCA_025698475.1). Classification (NCBI taxonomy): domain Eukaryota; kingdom Viridiplantae; phylum Streptophyta; class Magnoliopsida; order Malvales; family Malvaceae; genus Gossypium; species Gossypium anomalum. The sequence goes on from CM046961.1 coordinate 30,328,396, forward strand.
GCTCAAAAGTGTGATACCGAGTTACAAGCTAAAAGAGTGCTATGTAAGTCGAACGGTGATTCAGACTATTAGATCGGAGCTGATGATTGTTTAATGTTTTGAAATAGAATTTGTGTACCAAAGAATTCTGAACTCATTCATAAAATTTTGCACGAAGCACATTGTGGTTGTACATCTGTTCACCCGGGGAATACTAAATGTTCAATGACTTGAAACAATTGTATTGGAGGCTGGGCATGAAACAAGACATTTCAGAATTTGTATCGAGATGTCTAGTTTTTCAACAAGTCAAAGCTGAACATCAAGTGCCATCGAGATTACTACAGCCTGTGATGATACTAGAGTAGAAATGGGATAAAGTTACGATGGATGTCGTATTAGGATTACCCCTACCTCCAAGGAAGAAAGATGCTATTTGGGTTGTCGTTAATTGACTGACAAAATCAACACATTTATTCCGGTACGTACTAATTATTCGCTTGATATATTGGTTAAATTGTATATTTCTGAGATAGTTAGATTGACGAGGTACCAATTTCGATTATTTCGGATAGAGATCCGAGGTTTACATCGCGGTTTTGGAAGAAACTACGGGAAGCTATTGGTACAAGGTTGAATTTTAGTATAGCTTTTCATCCGCAAATCGACTGTCAGTCTGAGAGAGTAATACAGATTCTCAAAGTTATTCTTCGTTCTTCTGTGTTAGAATTTGAAGGCATCTGGGAGAGATTTTTGCTGTTGGTTGAATTTGTGTATAACAACAGCTTTCAATCGAGCAAATGCCGAACTCTATTGTATTGGACTGAACTGAGTGAGAAAAAGATTCACGGGGTTGATTTGATTCGAGAGACTGAAGAAAAAGTGAAATTAATTCGCGATAGTTTGAAAGCAGCTTCAGATCGACAGAAATCGTATGCGGATTTGAAAAGAAAAGACATTGAATTTCAGATCAGTGATAAAGTATTTCTGAATGTATCTCCATGGAAGAAAATACTTATATTTGGTCGCAAAGGCAATTTGAGTCCGCATTTCATCAGGCCGTACGATATCATTGAAAGAATAGGTTTAGTGGCATATCGGTTAGCTTTATCGTCATAATTAGAACAGATCCACAACGTGTTTCATGTGTCGATGTTGTGCTGTTATCGATTAGATCCATCACACGTAATTTCACCGTCAGAGATTGAGATTCAACCTGACATGACTTATAATAAAGAACCGATCAAAATTTTAGCTCGAAAGATTAAACAGTTGAGAAATAAGAGCATAGCTTGAGTGAAAGTGTTGTGGCAACGTCATGGGGTTGAAGAGGCTACATGGGAACCCGAGGAAACTATGAGAAAATAGTACCCTAACCTATTCACTGGTAAGATTTTCGGGGACGAAAATCCCTAAGGGGGAGAGAGTTGTAATAGCCCGTTTTTAGTTAAACTAGAACAGTGGTTTCAGGACCACAAATTCGAAGTCAAAATAATTAATTTATTGTTATTTTAATGTCTACAGCGTGATAATATGTTTGTGTGAAATTTTCATTAAGAAATTTTATCGTTTGATTAGTTAATTTGAGAAAAAAGACTAAATCGTGTAAAGTGTCAAAGTGGAGTTCCATTAGTTAAAGGTATCTAATAGCTATGGAATCTTAATTTAGAGGTCCTTATGTTGTAATTAGACCATTTGAAACATGAGTGGACCTATATGGACATATTATCATGAATTTTGATGGTTTTTAATCAAGGTTAAATTAGTAAATTAGTTAATAAACATAAAATAAATAAAACAAAGCCAATTATCATCTTTATTTTCTCCATCTTTAATCGAAAATAGGTTTTTGGAAGCCATTGTTGAGATTTTTCATTCGGCCAAGCTTCTTAGCTTAATTGTAAGTCCGTTTTTGTCCAGTTTTTAATGATTTTTATGTTATTGAGATCGTTGCAGCTAGGTCTAGCTAGCCCAGGGACTATTTTGCAAAATTTTTAACGATTTTAGAAGTTTCCATTGATGAATACATGAGTATTTTGATGTTTAATGATAGATTATGAATGTGTGATGTTAGTTATACAAGTTTTGTTAAGTGATTTTTAGTGAAAATGCAAATTAGGGATTAAATTATGAAATGTGGAAACTTTGTGGTTAAAATGTGAAATAAATAAAAAATATAGGCTGTTAGGGACATAATAGTAATTCAGCTAGCATGGGTTGGTCTTAAATCGTATTAATTTGTGATTTTATGAAATAAGTATTAAACTGTAAAAGTTGTGAAATATTACGGGGAAATGTGTAAAAGTATCTTAAAGTGAATTTTGGAGTAAATTGAATAGATAGATAATTAAATAAGTTAATTTTGATTATATTTAGATTAAAAAAGGCGGAATACGAGCTTAGATCGGGGAAAGAACAAGGTTACGAAATAGTTGACTCATTTCACCTTTTTAGCATCCAAGGTAAGTTCATATGTAATAATTTTTATTATAAATGTATTTTAAATGTTGTGTTATTCCATAAACTGTGAATACAAGACTACAGGCATGTTTGACAATGATTCAACGACGATTTGGCATTAGAAATCCCGGTTGAACCTTAGGAATAGATTTGGATACTAGTGACATGCCATTAGGGACTATTGTGATTATGTGAGCCGGGAGTTGGTATGTATGTCCTACCAGTGGCTGAGTATACCGGCATGTGTCACGGTTACTTGACAGCTTGTGTGAGCAGCACCGTATAGCTATGTCTTGACCCACAGCTTGTGTGAGCAGGCCCGTTGATAGCTCTAGTGTGAGCAGTATATGTGATATGAGATTGAGATAGCTTTGGCTATATATGCGGCACTTCGGGTGGAAGTTTTCCCATGTATCTGATAGTATTCCAAATGGTTCAACGGGTAAATGAAAGATGTGATTGTGTATGAGACTGATACAAGATAGTATAGGTACGTACATGAACCGTATAAGCTTAAATCGAAGAAGTTGTGAAGTTCATATATAAGATTGTGATTTAAAATGTGAAAGGTTTGTTAGTTAAATCAATTACATGTTGATATGTTTAAATTGATGATTTGTATATTCATGTTAAGATTGAGTTTATTTCATACGAGCTTACTAAGCTATAAAGCTTACTTTGTTTATTTTTCCATGTTTTATAGTGACTTCAAAGCTAGCTCGGATTGGGGATCGTCGGAGATTATTTCACACTATCCTACTATCACTTTGGTACTTTTTGAGCTTACGTTTTGAGTGTATGGCATGTATAGGGACTTCGTTCATTTTGGTTATGTGTTGGTAATGAATTTAGCCATTTGAATTGGCTGTAAATATATATGTTTTGGTTTGTATATATAGTCATGAGTGATGCCTCATTTTGGGGTTGTTTGGTATGTTTGAATTTTATATATATGGCTTGGACGGAGAGTTCATGGATAGGTATATGATGCTTATGGATTATAAGATTGTAAAGGTCAATTTGTTTATATTAGAGTAGTTATATGCGTATGAGTTTAATGTTTAATGATGCATGTTTGGAAGTATCTAGCCAGTTAATTATAAATGTGAATTTGGTATAAATGGTATGACATGTTTTGTGATTAGTGTGTATAGAGAATGGGAGTATTGAATGTGCATGAATTATGTTTGAATTGGTTGATTTAAAATGCCTATTGATGCTATGTATTGGTGCCTTTAAGTTTTGATGTAGGTGAGCACAAGTTTGGGTGGCTAATTGGCTTGGTAAATAACCTATTTTTTATCCACAAGGGCAGAGACGGGTATGTGTCTCAGCCATGTGCGATACACGGTCATGTACACGGTCGTGTGTCCCCTGGTGTAGAAATTAAAAACAAGTCAGTATACTCCACATGGCCTCACACACGGGCGTGTGACTTAGCCGTGTGGCATAAGTCAATATACCCTACAGGTTTGGCACGGCCTAGCACACAGCTTGGCACACGAGCGTGTATGGCCATTTTTAGTGTGCATGGGCTAGGCATGCGGGCGCGTGTGTTGGCCGTGTGACCCATGTCAAAGAGTTACGCAGGGTTGGAAATGAGCTTGGACACGACCATGTGCTCTCGTTTTGAATGTTCACACTGCCTATGATACGGGCGTGTCATTGGCCGTGAGAGACACACAGCCGGGCCACACGGGCATGTGTCCCCTGTTTTTGAAAAAAATTCTTAGGTGTTTTAAAAGTTTCCAAAGTTATCGGTTTAGTCCTGAACCACTCCCAATGCATGTTTAGAGCCTCATAGGTTCGTATTAGGGGCAAAATGATTGGTTGTGAATATATGATTTGATTAATTGTATGTGAAATGTATGTTTAAAATGTTGTATTAGTCTGGTAATGCTCTGTAACCCTATTTTGGCATTGAATACGGGTTATGTGATTAAATTGTTTCAAACCTGATCATTCCCTATTACTTCACATAAATTCTAAGGAATCCTTAGTTAAATATGGACATAGAAATATACATGTTTTTTCTAAGTATAAGACTTCGAAAGAACTTATATTAGATTCCAAGTTAATGAATGATCGAGTTACCATGGAATTTTTTTTGGAACATTGTTAAACATGATGAGAATGAATTGAGTCAAGTGTTGTAATTATTCTAGCTTATTCATGTTATTATTATTAAACTTGTGAAATTGCTGCTAAATGATCACCTTACATTTTATTTCATCTTATTTGCATTTAGGTTAATTTGGATCTAGTTAATTAATTTAATTTTAACATCTATCACCCCAAATTATTATGTTTTCTTTACCAACTTGTAAATTTATAATTTTGTAATTATTTGATTAACATATATAGTCCTTGTGGAAATGATAACTCTTTAACTTATTAATTGATAATGACTATGTACATTTGCACATTCTATCGCGAAGCACATCCCACTAAATTGGCCCACTGTTTGAAGCATTTGGAACATCACTGGCTTCAGTTCAAATTGCGGTGCCTCAATCTCGGGTCTTATAATTACTGGATTAAGTTCATGAAAAGGATGCACAGCTTATTGACTGATGGCACGGTCTCAGTCATCTGCAACAATCATAAGATTTTGAGCATTAACAACTCCATTTCCTTGATCTAACGAAGTTATTGTTGACAAAAACAACTAACTTAAAAATAACATAAAAATAAACCAAATCACAAAATAACTTACTTCACAAATAATTCCTAAAACATAGTCCTCAGTAATGGCACCAAAAACTTGTCATAAAATTTTTGATTAATGTGCAAGTGTACACATGCGTAAACAAGGAATAAAGTAGTGAGTTAAGAGTATCATCTCTACAGGGACTGTTTAAGTAAGAAATATATTGTGAAATTTATCAAATGACAAGTTGGTGAGAAAAATGATCAAGAAATAGTTGAGTTAACTAGTTACCCTAAACAAAGTTACTAATATGCTTAAAAAAATGAAAGTGTAACACAAAATAAACAACAACAATTCACAAGTTTAAATTAATATGACATGAAGGAGTTAGACTAATTCCTTCCTTTAACTTAAAAATTATTAAAAATAATGTCAAAGATGTTATGGAAAAAACCATGGAAATTTGGTTAATTACTAATTTAGAATTTATAAACTATTAAGTCATACTTATTTAATCATTAAGTTTCTCTAGCATACTTTTATGTTCAATCAACTTTACAATTTCATTGGACATCATATAAGGGTTATGCAAGGTAACAACATCGTTCAATATTATTACTAATTCAATCATTAAGTGATCAAACATGCACTATTTAAATATTGTGTCAACTAATCACCATCGATGAGTGTGCATGACATCATTCGAGTGCAAATCAACAATAGATTTCTCATAATGTTGCGACATGAAGGTTGGATGTCACAACACAACAAGTAAAATATTCAAGGAGCAGTTGGCCATCTGTGTGATGATACAGACCAAAGGGTGTTACGACATCGGTACGATGTGGTCACTTAATGGACCAAGGGTATTTTCTTCCGCACAATGATCTTTGTTGAGAATTAGTCAGCTGTTTTAGGTCAAGGATGAGATTCTAACCCTAGTCCTATAAATATAATTACTTACAACAATTTAGAGAACAATTTTTCCATAGTTTAATTTTACTTTCATTTGTAGCTTAGATTTCTTTTACTTGTAATTTTTATTTCAATTTTTTATTTCGTTCTTCGCGGGATTTGGATTATGGATCTGTCAAACTTATTACGAATTACTGTTTGTGCCACAAGATTTATACATATATCAGGATCTTTCTCAACTTTACTTTTGATTTCGCAAATGTCTATTTTCCAAATCAATTCTATTGCATGTGTTAGATCCATGAGAAACTAATCTATTAGGGATATTAATGAGTAGATGTGAGATTAGTTAATGCTTATGCAAGGTTTCTTATTGGGCCAATTGGTTGTGAAAGGAAGAGCCTAAAACCCTAGGATTGACGACCTTAGGAACTCATGTAGGTAGGAAAAAACTTGAAATCAGTATTGCCTGCCGTGAAAAACTTTCCCTGACCTGGTTTGACTTTTGACATCGAGAGATAAGTAGTTCTTGCCGACTTATTAGGTTAATGGAAGTTCGAGAGGCCCTGTTAGGTTAATTAATAAGTGATTGAATAGAACCCAAAGTATGAACACAGGAACGAGTTAGTCTTTTGTCTTAAATCTGATCAGTTTACAATCCAATCTATCATTACTTTTATTGGCTTTTGCAAAATATATTTTTACCATCCGGTTATGAATAGTTGTAATATAATTTGATTAAAGTACCAATTGGATTTATTAGCATAGGAATTAGTGTTAGTTTAATCAAGCCTCCATTGGGTATGATCCTTGGAGTACTTACAGTACTTCGTGGTACAAATCTATATTACAACCTGTCCAATATACTTGTGGACACCACCAGAATTCATATATTTTGTTGCAGTATTCTTACTTTCGACGTTGGTATGTCGGGAGGTAGTCAAGTTGTTGGCACCATTTTCGAGGAGGCTTCGTCATTGAATTAATTTTAATTTTTACGCATAATAGGATACTTAGGAAATTTTCAAAATTATAAATGCAATTTATTTTTTATGAACTTATTTATTTCTCTAACTTATTTCTTTTTGTTGTGGACTTTAGTGCATGATTTATAGTAGAGGCACACCTATAGAGCCAACCACTGATCTAGAAAGAGTCATTCATTGTAATTGTCGACAACAACAAGAACAGATGCAAAATAACCTACCTGCTGTAGTTGATCTACCACATGATAACCCACTATTTGACGATCTGCAACTTCAAAACCCACCACAATTGCAACCCAAGTTACCGATAGAGCCACCCATGGCTCGAGAAGAGAGGACATTTAGAGACTATGCGATTACCAAATATGGATGCGATACAAGAAAGCATCATAAGATTGATAATTGCAAAAAATAATTTTGAGATAAAGCTGACAATGATCCAGATGATTTAGAACAACCTACAGTTTAGAGGGACAATGTAACGACCCAAAATTTACAGGTATCAAAAAAGTGCATTTTTGGGTCTCTGTTTTTGCAAAATAGATTCGTAAATATTTATTAAAATTATTTACGAAGTTAATTGTGTGGTTAATTAGGTTTTGGTTAGGTGAATTTGTATAAATTAAGAGTAATTAGGTAGAAGGACTAGATCGAATAAAGAGTGAAAGTTAATTATAGATTAAAGAAAAAGTGAAGGGACTAAATTATCAAGTAAGCCATAAGCGCCAAGTGTGTGGTAATAATGAAATACATGTGGTAAAATAAATACATATATTTAAATAATTATTGTATATGTACTTATTATTTAAGTAAATATTATATTATATTATTATATTACTGTTATATTAATATATTATATTATAATAAAATAATTAAACAAATAAAGAAACAAAAGAAATAAAAAGGAAACATAGAGTGAAACGAAATAGGAAAGAAAGAAAGGAAGAAAGAAAGAAAAGAAAAATTTAGGGCTTCAAGTTCAAAAGTTAATTGGTAAGTCAATTTAGCCTCTTTTTTTTTACTTCGATATCTATAGCTCCGTACAAAATGACACCTACAGAATTGAAAGAATTGAAAGTTCAGTTGCAAGAATTGATCGATAGAGGTTTTGCGGGACCGAGTTTCTCTATTTAGGGTGCACCAGTACTGTTTGTGAAAAAGGGTGGAACTATGAGAATCTGCATTGATTATCGACAGCTCAATAAAGTGACTATAAAGAATAAGTATCCGTTGCCACGGATTGATGATATGTTTGATCAACTGAAAGGAGCTACAGTATTTTCGAAGATAGATTTAAGGTCAGGCTACTATCAGCTGCGAGTTAAAGACTCCGATGTACCAAAAACTGCTTTCCGAACGAGGTATGGACACTACGAGTTTTTGGTTATGCCTTTCGGACTTACTAATGCACCTGCTGTTTTCATGGATTTGATGAATCGGATCTTCAGACCGTATTTGGACCGGTTTGTGGTTGTGTTTATAGATGACATGTTGATCTGCTCTCATGATAAAGCTGAACATGCTGAACACTTGAAACTTGTGTTACAGACATTGTGAGATAAGCAGTTGTATGCGAAGTTCAGTAAATGTGAGTTTTGGTTAAGCGAAGTCAGTTTTCTGGGTCATGTAGTATCAACATCAGGTATTCAGCTTAATCCAAGTAAAATCTCAGCTATACTTGATTGGAAACCTTCGAGGAATGTTTCTGATGTCTAAAGTTTTCTGGAACTTGAAGGTTAGTATAGACGATTCGTGAAAGGTTTCTCTATGATTCCAGTTCTGATAACGAAGCTATTGTAGAAAGATGCTAAATTCGAGTGGTCAGAGAAGTGCCAGAAAAGCTTTGATTAGTTGAAAGCCCTTTTGACTGAAGCTCCTGTGCTAGTTCAGCCAGAATTGGGTAAAGAATTTGTTATTTATAGTGATGGATCTTTAAATGGTTTGGGTTTTGTTTTGATGCAGGAAGGCAGGGTTATAACTTATGCCTCGAGACAGTTGAAGCCACATGAAAGAAACTATCCGACACACGACTTAGAATTGGCAGCTATTGTGTTTGCATTAAAGATATGGCACCAGTATTTGTTCGGTGCGAAATGTCATGTCTATTCGGGTCACAAAAGCCTGAAGTACTTAATGACTCAGAAAGATCTAAATTTGAGACAATGCCGATGGTTAGAATTGTTAAAAGACTATGAGCTTGTGATTGACTATCACCCGAGAAAGGCTAATGTTCTTGCCGATGCTTTAAGCCGAAAATCACTGTTTGCTTTACATGCTATGAATGCGCATATGGCTATGTCCGATGATGGTTCGATAATAGCTGAATTGAAAGCAAGACCGTTATTTATTCAATAAATTTGTGATGCCCAGAAGGTTGATAATGAATTATTAGCAAAACAAGCTCAGTGTGATACAAATACTGATTCAGGATTCAGAGTTGATGCTGATGGTTGTTTGAGATTTAGAAACCGGATATATGTCCCGAGTAATACAGAGTTGATTCAGATGATTATGAATGAAGCACAACAGCCGGTTATCTGTTCACCAAGGTAGTACAAAGATGTATAATGATTTGAAACAGCTTTATTGGTGGCATGGTATGAAACAAGATATTTCTGACTTTGTTGCAAGATGTTTAGTCTATCAACAAGTAAAGCTGAACATTAGGTGCCTTCCAGATTACTTCAGCCGATTATGATACCTGAGTGAAAGTGGGACAGAGTCACGATGGATTTTGCAAGAAAAATGCAATCTGGGTTGTTTTAGATAGATTGACTAAATCGGCTCATTTTGTTTCGATACGTACAGACTACTCGCTGGATAAGCTGGCTGAATTGTATGTTTCTTAGATTGTAAAATTACATGGTGTGCCTATATCTATTATTTTGGATAGAGATCCGAGGTTTACATCGCAATTTTGGGAGAAACTGCAATATGCACTAGGTACGAAATTACATTTCAGTACTGCCTTCCATCCGTAAATAGATGGCCAGTCTGAGTGAATTATTCATATACTTGAGGATATGTTTAGATGTTGCATTCTTGAGTTCGAAGGTACGTGGGAACGATACCTACCTCTGAATGAATTTGCGTATAATAACAACTTTCAGTGGAGTATCAAAATGGCCCCTTATGAGGCTTTGTAAGGTCGTAAATGTCGTACACCATTGTACTGGACTGAGCTCAGTGAAAATAAGATACACAGGGTTGACTTGATCAGAGAAACTGAACAGAAAGTGAAAGTGATCCGTGAAAGTCTAAAAGCAGCATCAGATCGTCAGAAATCATATGCGGACTTGAAACGTAAAGATATTGAGTTTCAGATCTGAGATAAAGTCTTCTTGAAAGTTTCACTATGGAATAGGATACTCAGATTTGGTCGTAAAGGCAAATTGAGTCCGAGATTTATTGGGCTGTATGAAATTATAGAGCGTATCAGGCCAGTTGCTTATAGACTATTGTTGCCACCTGAGTTAGAAAAGATCCACAATGTATTCCATGTTTCGATGCTTCGTAGATATCGGTCTAACCCTTCACATGTGATTAGTCCGTATAAGATCGAGATTAAGCCTGATATGACGTACGAAGAAGAACCAATTCGCATTCTGACTCGTGAGATTAAAGAGTTACGAAATAAAAAAATTCCATTAGTTAAAGTATTATGGTGTAAAAACGGAGTTGAGGAAGCAACGTGGGAACCAAAAGATGCAATGAGAGAACGCTATCTGAACCTATTCACTGGTAAGATTCTCGGGGACGAAAATCCCTTAAGGGGGAGAGTTGTAACATCCCGATTTAGACGCTAATCGAAACGGTGGAGAAAAATATTTTAAAATTATTTTCTGTGTTTATTTCGTGTGAATTTATATCCGTGAAATTTTCGTAATTTAATTTTGTTGTTTAGATGTCTGATTAAATAAAAGGATTTAATCGTGTAAAATGAAAATTAGGTGGTTATTTCTAAAAGGGGCTAAATTGCCCTTAGATTTTTCAATGGAAACCTATATGAGATAAATAAGCCATTAGTAAAATAAGTGGACGGCTAAGGACATTAAAATGTGATAATATTAAGTTTTAAACTAAGGTTAATTTGGTAAACTAATAAAACAAGTTAATATAACATAAACTTATCATAAAATAAACCATATTCATGTTATTTTATATGCTCTTGCACTGAAATTAAAAACAAAAGAAAAGAAAAAGAGAAACCTAGGGTTCGGCTTCATTCAAGCTCAATCAAGGTAAGAGTTCAGCTCGGTTTTTGATAATTTTTACGTTTTTGAGATCGTTGCTTCGAGTACTACTAATGAATATTTTGAGTTGTCCCATTGTTGATAGTTTGTGATTTTTGTTGTTTGATGATGAAAAATGAAAGATATGTTTTAGATTAACATGTTTTGTATTGGAGTTTTTTGATATTTTGAGTAATTAGGACTAAATTGCAAAAATAATAATTTGAGGGACTAAAATATGAAATAAATAAAATTTATGGACTTTTATGGTAATGGGCAAGATTCAGCGAAACATGAGTACTTTGAAATTTTGCATATTTTGCGTTTTGTGCAATAGGGACTAAATTGTAAAAATTGTAAATGTTAGTGGTAAAATAGTAATTTACTCATTTACGTGTTTTTGGACTAAATTGATTGAAAAGATGTTTGAATGAGCTTAATTTGAATATGTTTAGATCAAGAACCAAAGAAATCGGATTTGGATCGGGGGAAAACGAAAGTTTTCAACTAGCTGCCCTGTTCCGTTTTTGTATCGTCCGAGGTAAGTTTATAAGCAAATAGATGTGTTCAATTGTAGTTTAATATTAAATATGTATGCTGGAATGAAATGTATGAAATTATATACACTATGGCCGAATATGAATAAGCTTTGTTACTACATTCTGAGTTCGTTTCGACTGAGTTACGATGTCAGAAAGCCCCGTATGAACCTTAGGAATAGTTAGGATACATATGTCATGACATAGGATTCTGATATATGTGTGCGAGTAAGACCATGGCATCGATATGTGATTCCGATATATGTGTACGAGTAAGACCCTGTCCGGGACAGTGGCATCGATATGTGATTACATGTAAGACCACGTCTGGGACGTTGGCATTGTACGATACATGTGTGATTATTCCAGTGTCCTACCCAATTCCGAATGGTTTATCGAGCATTGATAAGTGAGGAATCAGGTATGTATTAGTTTAGTATTTATTTGCAACAAGGTAAGTGAGTGTTATGATATTAGTTACAAGCATAAGTAACATGAATGAAAAGTATATGTGTAAATAAGTCATGTGCATTCGGCCTTATGGGCAAGAAGTATGATCCTTGTTGGTCTGATTTTATTTTCGCATATAGATAATGATCTTGCATATTCGGTTACTTAGTTATTGTGTGTATATAAATTTTAACTTATTTAAAAGCTTATTTATACAAAGGTATGTATATTAGGTTTTATATTGATAATTTGGCTTTCAAAAATTGAATAATGAGTTGATGACTTAATCTTGTGAACATTCGGTCAAGGTAATGGATATATGTGTTCAGGTATATTATTATTGAAGTTGAAAGTTAAGAATAAGCTTGATATTGATATTGTAATTTGGCAGGTTAAAATAAGTTGATTATGTTATCGGCTTGTTTGTTAGCTTATGAGTTACTAAGCTTAAATAGCTTATTGTGTATATATATTTGTCTTTGTTTTATAGATTTTGGATTCGAGTTACAAGCTCGGTGATTGTCAGCAAAGTCTATCACATTATCTACAGCTTCGGTATTTTAATATTCAAACTCGAATTATGGCATGTATAGGCTAGAGTGTGCTTTTGTAAGCTGGATTTTTGGTTATATGTAATCTAAGCCATGCGAAAATGGCTAAGTAATTATATTAGAATTTGGTTATGTTAGTTAAGGTTTATATTAACTTTGGTTACTAAGTTGCGTGCCATGAAGGTATAATATATGTGGTAAGCATTATATGTTTGGGAATGGCTTGCTGATTATGTTTGAACTTGGTATGGTAAGATCTTAGTCAAAATATTTAATGAGCATGTTCGTTGGTATTGATGATGAAAGTTTTGGGATATGTATATGATTTCAATCAGAAGATTCGACTATGAAAGAATAATAGTAAAATATGCATTTGGTATTTTAGTTAGTTGAGATGGAAAAATATGCAATGCATGTATTTCATAAATATTTGGTCGATTGTTTAGCAAGTCTTCAATGCTAAGTGTGATCGCTATTTTTTAGGGTAACCTGCTTATCATGTACATGTGCATTAATATAATGTTCGGCCAAGGTATAATGTACCAAATATACATATGTAACTACTTATTAAATTATGTAATATAATTGTATACTTAAATGTGGTTATTAAGAATTTACTGTTAAAGTAAAACCATGAGTGACATTAAGTGATCAATAATTTAAGATATTCGAACATTGATTATTACTTTGTTATTAAAAATGAAATTTTGGATACATTAACTAGTATATATAATCGGTGTATTTCTTGGTGGTGTATGCATGAAATGATTAAAATTCACTAAGGCCAATTACGTGTAATTTAATGACTAAAGTAGGTATGTATAGTTTTCTTTTAATAATTAATACTCTAAATGAATTATATGGAAATGTGTGAATAATATCGTGCGGTTGCTTCAATTTGAGGTAAAGTGTAAAGCATGCAAAAATTCAAATTGATTATTACCTAAGCCGTACATGCAGTGATTTAAGATGTGTTTTATGGCTTATTGGGTTATAAGAATGTATATGTAATTTTTGTGGCTATATGTAAAAATACATAGGGGGTAATGGAAGTATATTTAACCATGTTGGTATTTAATAAAGCTGTATAATTAAATGCATTATATGCTGTTAGTAATAAGTTGAAATTTGTTGTGATCTATATATGCTAGGTATAAATCGATGTATGTACTGAAAGGTGAATTAATTATATTTTATTTATAAATGAGTTTAATTTGAATGATTATATAGATATATGAATGCTTTGAAATTGTGTTTTGACCGGTAATGCCTCGTAACCCTAATTCGGCGACAGATATGAGTTAGAGGTGTTACATGTGAGAGCTCATTACTTTACCTTAGAGATCTAGTTAGGGATTATCAAAGAATAGTTTCTTGGAAAATGACCAACTGAGGACCACATTTCACTTAGTACGAGATTGGTAATTAAAACTACATGGAGACATTGCGGAAGCTGTAACAGTTGTGATTTTAGCACTTGGCCTTGATTTAAAGGCACATCCACGTCATTAGCCCTAAATTAGGTTTAATCTCATAGAATTTATTAATTGTCATTAATTAAAGGTGATCCTTAACCATGACATTAGTGAATTAAGGTTGTATAAGAAAGCCATGTTTTATCTATTTAATTTACTTCAATTTCATTTACTCTTTATTGATGTTTATTTATTTGTTTTTGACTTTATATTAGTAAATTCATTAATTCATGAGTTGGGAAATTTGTTGAAATTTTCCATAACATTTTCTTCTAGGTTCATTCCTCGGGATACTTTTTAATGGTTTATTTCATTATGGTTATTACTTAAGAATGATATTGTGCACTTGTAGTTATCGAGTGAATAGTAGAGATTATTTTGAGTCTTAATTGAATATATTTATTTTGTACTACATTTATTTACATTATTCATTTATAATCAACTAGTTCGAAATGATACTATGACTTGCACGGTTGTGTATTGAACCTAAAAACCATTTCCCCTTATCATACGAATAAGGACCACTAGTAGTAATAAACTTAGTCTCATCTAGTGATGGTGAAATAGGCATAGGGGTAGGCAGAGGCTTTACAACAACTACAGAAACACTTAGATAAGGCCTAACATGTGCACTTGATGCAACAAGCCATACATGTGTAGTATTGGAAACTATTATAGTAACAGGACAACCAAAGAAGGAAAAAAAAATATGGCATTAGAAATAACTACGAATGTAGAAGTTATAGTTTTTGCAACACCAATAGGAATAGTCGCTGGTTTAAAAATAAGGATTGATGCAACAACAAAGGATAACATAATAGAGGCTAGCATAATGGCAAGTGGAGTAAGTGAATGAAGATTCTTCGCAAAGCAAAACAATTAGGTACCACATGTCTCCCTGCCTACTCCAGCTATAGACTTATGATTTCTTTTTCACTTCTCGCAACTAGAGTCTTTCACTTTTTGGCATCATGCTACCTTTTTGAAGTAAACTTGCGCTTCTTATGCAAAACGTAACCCATGTGACCCTTTTCCATAGCTTCTAAATCTATAGTTTTTGTTGACTCTTCTAATTCTTTTTTAGTAGACCTACTTGCTTGGGCACCAACAAACCACAAGTTCTCATATGTTTTCCCAATTGGGGATAAATTTAGTAACTCATAAGCCTACACATAAATCACAACTTATTATAACGCCTATAGCATCTGTAGCTTGGGTAACAGTTATAACATGTTTCTTTAAGTTACACCCCATTAAATTACATGTTACAAATCTTAACTTTGTGCCTTTATTTAAATTCCAAAATTCAAAAGCTTCAAAATCACAATGTATGACTAATAACTCTTGAAAAAAGTTATATTCAAGCCTTTCAACTGAAGTCTTTGCTTGTAACTAAGAAAATATGTTTGCATTTTAGACTTATTATTAGAGCATTGCATACTAAAGCTTGGATTCTGTTTCAACTGTAAATTTATATTACTTTTAATTGTTGGAAAGAGGTTTGCTAGTTTTTGGTTATAGGTGCAAGTAGGATAAAAGAAGCAAGAAGAAGGAAAAGAGGAAGAGGAGAAGAGACCAAAAGAGGTGAAACATTGCTATGGAAAATGGTGGGATAGATTGCCAACAGAAATAACCTGGCAATTCCAGGAAGATGACGCAGTACTCAATCCACGTCATCCTTAGCCAGCTGTACATGTACCAGATAAATCACCCTAAAAAAGAGGAGTAAAAGATATGTGCTCAAAGGGAAGGACCTACCCTATAAAAGGAGAAGAGAAAAGGGAAGAAAGGACACATATGGATTGTGAAGAGAAAAAGAAAAGAAAGAGAGTAGTTACTCTCTTTGCAGCAGAATCCGATGGAGTAAATTAGAAGAGAAGAACAATGGAGCAACTAATGAAAGGGAGATCACAGACGCAAAGAAGGGGAAGAGAAATCTACCTTAGATTTTGCGTAGAATCTGGATAAGAAGTTAAAGTGCAACGGGAACTTCCTGTAGTTCTGCCTTTATTCTATTTTCTTGGTTTTGAATTTTGTGATTCATGAAACTTGAAGTATTTTGATGAATGATTTAATTTTGGATTTCATTTCCCAACTCATCAGCTAATTATCTTCGGGTTGGAATTATTTGTGTGAATATGGAATTAACTATAATGTCCATCATATGCTTGTGATCAAATTTACTATTTCATTTGAAAGAAGTAAACTGCAGTAGTAAATATCTGGGCAGTAGTTTTGTCACTACTTTTCCATGGCATTATTTCGTTATGAAAATATTCCCTAAGTAATTCCAACCTTTATTATTCCACAGCAGAAATAATCTGTACTTTTTCCTTGTGAATTGCCATGACATTTAGATTATTGGGTCGTTTTTCAGTTATAATTGATATTATTAGTTCAATCACTAATTCCTTTCACTAATTTATACTTTGTTCCTTTTGCAAAATTTCATTCTTTAAATCTTCAGTAATACTTACCAATTCAAGTCAACTTCTGATCCTTGTGGAGACGATACTCATTTGTCATTATATTACTAGAATTGACATGTACACTTGTACATTTGCATTATTTAGACACAATAAGTTTTTTGTGCCATTGCCGGCGATCAACAACATTGGTGAAAATTGGTTTGCTATTATCTGTTTAATTTCTTTTAAGTTTAGTTTAATTAGTTGTTTTTAGTTTTCTTTCTCAGGTCTGTGCTAGTGCATACATAGAAATATTCCGGTGAATACTAAGTATTGTTTTGATCCAGAGATTGAAAGAACCTTAAGGCGAAGGAGAAAAGAGTTATGCGAAATGGAAAGAATTAGAAACGATCAGGTTAAAAAGGAGCCACTACATTAGGAAAGAAGGGATGTTGATATTCCTCGAATCATAGATGATAAAGATAGACCCAATAGACAACATGTCGTATCGATCTTAGATGATTTAAATCCAAGAATTGTCAGGCTACATATTCAGGCTCAACATTTTGAATTGAAGCGAATTATGTTTCAAATGTTGCAAACAATGAGGGAATTTAGTGCATTGCCTACTAAGGATCCAGGGTTGCATTTACGACTCTTTTTGGAAGTTTACAATTCTTTTAGATAGTAAGGTGTTCCTGAGGATGCCCTACAACTCAAGTTATTCCCTTACTCATTTTATGATCGGGCCAGAGCATGGTTAAATGCATTACCATTAGGTACAGTGGCATCATGGAGTGAGTTGTGTCAGAGGTTTCTGCTATGATATAATCCTCCTAACATGCATGCTAATTTGAGGAATGAATCATTTAGACAATTAGAGGATGAAACATTATAAGAAGCATGAGAGTTACTGAGAAAATGCCCGATGCATGGTTTCCAACATTGGACATAGATGGAAATGTTCTACAATGGATTGAATGCTCATACAAGAATGGTTGTTGATGCCTCTGCCAATGGGACTTTACTTGATAAATCATACAATGAGGCTTATGAAATTATGGAAAGAATACCACAAAACTATTATCAATACCCTACTAGCAGATTTGGAACCAGTAAAAGAGTTGCAGGAGTAATAGAGCTTAATGCAATTACATTTCTAACAGCTCGGGTATCATCTCTAACAAATATGACTAAAACACTGAAAAGACCATCTACAGAGGAGGACATGAAAACAGTAAAGTTAGCCTATGTTTACTGTGATGAAGATCATTTATTTGATGAATGCCCCTTAAATCCAGCCTCAAATTATTACCTGGGGCATTTTACTCGCAACCCTAATAACAACTCATACTCCAACACATACAATCTGGGGTGGAAACAACATTCTAATTTTAGTTGGAGTAATCTAGGGGGAAATACAAGTAATGCCATTCGACAAAATGATACAAGTATACCACTCGAGTACAATCAACCGTTGCCACGGTAAAATGCTCAGAAAAATTTAGCTTCAAGTTCTTCATCTATGGAAGGTTTATTGAAGCAGTATATGGCCAAGAATAATGTTATCATTCAGAGCCAGGCTACTTCTTTAAGAGCTTTGGAAATCCAAGTGGGGAAAATTGCCGCTACATTGAATTCCAGAAAGCAAGGAGTATTACCGAGTGACACTAAGAGCTCTTGATCTCAAGGGAAGGAACAATGCAAAGCCATTATAGTTTGAAGTGGTACTCAGCTACTAGGAGTTATGAATGACACCATTCCTGAAGAAGGAAGTTCAACTGTTGCAAATGAAAAGATTCCAAAAGCAGTACGAGAGCAAGCTATAAAGAAAAAGAGTCACCAAAAAAATGTTGAAACAAATGTTGCATGTATTGCTGATACAAATGCCATGAAAAAACAATTTAGACAAACAGAAGGAAGACCATTGCCACCTTTTCCTTAGTAGTTCCAAAAATCTAAATAAGATGTTCAATTCAAGAAATTTCTGGTGGTCATGAAAGATATTTTGTCAAAGAAAAGAAGGTTAGGAGAAATTGAGACGGTTGCTTTCACTGAAGGGTGCATAGCAATGCTTCGAAACAAATTTCCACCAAAACTAAAGGATCCAGGGAGTTTTACTATACCTTGCTCTATTGGTAATTGATAAACCATAATTTATACATATTTTTACCCCTCGTTTAACACGTTTTATGAATGATTTCTCCTTAGATTTGGTGAATTCGATGCTCCTAATGCCTTAATTTCATGTTTTATCCTTAGGTAAGATAGAAGAGCAAAAGGAACGAGAAACGGGCCAAAAAAGGAGAAAATGGGCCAAGGTACGGAATCAACACGGCCTGGACCTCCTCACATGGGCAGCTCACACGGCCGTGTCAATCTGGCAGAATTGAAGCACGACTCACACAAGTAGAACACACGCTCGTGCCAATTTAACAGGCTTGAACACGGCCTAAAGTTATTGCACACGGGCGTGTCACACGGGCGTGTCGCTGCAAAACTAAAGTTGAGTCTAATTCAGAAAAGGCCAATTTTGAGGGTTCTAAGGCATTCCAAAGCCTATAGATACACCCCAGAAGAGGAAGAAAAGGGGGACGGAGAATAAGGAGTAAGGAATTACTCCAAGGAAGCCGATTGATCCATCTCAGAAGCCAGATCCACTATCAAGACTGAGGATCTCTCCTCAATTTCCCTTTTAGGAGTTTTGGGTTTTCTTTATGTTTTGTATTTATAATTATTCTGAGATGTTTTCTTATTTAGTTATGAACTAAACCCCTAAATACCTAAGGGGGATGAAACCTATGATGAAATCTTGTTATTATTTCTGAATCGTATGATAAATATTTGACTTGTTCTTAATTATCTGTTTTTAATTCTTGTTTTGGTATTTCAGGATATCACTTCAAGTTACTACTCTTAGTTGGAGGAGGAATAGACCCTGACGAAGAGTAAATTTGTCATAATTAAGCGGAGTTGATTGCGCGCTAGAGATAGGGTGACAAGATTTTGCTGGATTAAGGTGAAATTACACTTTTGCCACTATTATTCCACATTTTTGCAATTTAATTCTTATCACAGAAAATCACAATTTCATGAAATTAAAAACAAACCCAAGCTAGCTGAACTTTTCCATATATTACTCTCAACCCATATTTTAAATTTATTTCACATTTTAACCCTTTAATTTACACTTTTCACAATTTAATCATTATTTGACATTTTTACTAAAAATCACTTAACAAAACATATTAATCTATCAACAATTATTCATTTTCCATCATCAACAATCAAAAAAAATCAAGCTATAATCAATGGCAACTCGCAAATTCATCAAAAAATTCAGAAATTAGGGTACGAGCTAGCTAGAACACGAAGCAACGGTCACAAAAACATAAAAAATCAAAAATCGAGCTCGAAACATACCCCAATTAAAAACAGCATGGCCCAAACCCTATAATGCTTCCATGGCTATTTCTTTTATCTATATTCGGTGGAAGATGAAGGAAAATAACATGATTTTGGCTTTCATTTTATTTATTATTAACTTTAATTACCTATTTACCTATTTACCCTTCAAAAACATTAATAATTATACCAAATGCCACTCCACTAACATCCACTATCTCATAAATGAGCTATTTTCCACATAAGGACCTTCAATTTTAAGTTCTATAGCTATTTGACACATTTAGCCTATAGAACCCAACTTCTACGCTTTACGCGATTTAGTCCTTTTTACCGAATTAACCACTTAAACGATAAAATTTCTTTACGAAAATTTGCCACAACTCTGATATCATGCCGTAAATATTAAAATAATAATAAATTAAATTTTTTAATGTCGGATTGTTGTCTCAAAACCACTATTCTGATTAACCCTAAAAGTAGGTTGTTACAACTCTCCCCCCATAGGGATTTTCGTCCCCGAAAATCTTATCAGAGAATAGATTAGTGATGTGCTTTCACTAGCCTCATCAATTTCTCAAATAGCCTCAGATGTCTCAACTTTTCAATCTCACGAGCTAAAATTCTGATCTGTTCTTTGCTATATGTCATAACAAGCTGAGTTTCTACTTCTGAAAGAGATACTATAGGTAAAGTATCTTATATGTATCATCACATCATATATATAAGGAACACAGTATAGATCTTCTCAAGTTTTGATGATAGTCTCATATAGCCCGATGAATCATGAACTTAACATTTAGCTAAATCAAGAAATTCTATTTCCACTAGAATACTTTCACAAATATTTAATTTTCTAGCTAAAATTTAATGCTTTTACGTATCAAATTCGCATATGTTTTTTGTCAATATGAAACTGCTTTTAGACTGTTGCGAATTACTTTCCCTTTCTCTTTAGTCTTTCTAATCACATCGACCCTGTAATTCCTTTATCATAATTCGATTCAGTACAACGAAGTTCAGTAATTGCAACCATACCATACTCATACAATGCTATCTTAATATTCATCTCTTAACTATTATTATACGCAAACTTAACCAACAGTAAATGTCTTTCTCAATTGCTTTCAAGTTCTAAAACACAGTAGCAAAATATATTTTCAAAAATCTGAATCACTTCTCATATTAACTATCACATTAAGGATAGTAAACAGCGTTACAAAGCAATTCCATACCCAAAGCTCACAATAGTTTACTTCAGTAACACGATATAAACCTCGTGTCTCCAATTGAACAATGAAAACTGGAACTCTGTAAAAATTAACCATCTCAGGAATGTATAACTCAACTAGCCTATCAAGAGAGGAATTCATACATACGGAGATAAAATATCCAGACTTCTTCAAATATTCAACAATAGTTCAAATAACATTTGTCTTTTTCAGTGATAAGAATAATCACATTACAAAAATTCATCAAAATTCTATTTCATTTCTACTCAGATATCAACACATGCTGTAACAGTTCCAAAAACACTCGATAATCAGCTTTAACCATCAGAGATTTAGATACAAAGTTAGAAGTATCACTTTTCACACTCATTCACTAATACAACTGTCTTTGATTATTGTACATCTTAGTACTCTGCGAACGGACAAATAATTACCACTGTGCTAGATGTCACAATTGTTGTAAAATCTCTGGATTTCTCGGTACACGAACTCTATCTCGACACAATGAACAATTGTCTGTTCCAATCTGAAATTCTAAATCAGAAATCAATTTATGTTGTACCGTTTTTAACTTGTAATACACTGACACATTTCTTAGTCTCACAAATTCGCTGATTAGACATTAATTTAATTTCTAACTCAACCAATAATTACTCATCATGTGATAAGATTAATTGCATGTTTATTGGTCATAAATCACACAAAGATTTCTGGCTCAGAACATTCGAGACTATAATTGTTTGCCCAGGGTGATAATCAATCACTGACTCACAATCTTTCAGCAGTTCAAGCCATCATTACTGTCTCAAATTCAGATCTTTCAGAAACATCAAATATTTTAAACTCTTGCAGTCTTCAAAAGGTTACATTACTCACCAAACAATTAATGTCGCTAACTATTCAACACAAATACAATGTCAACCATCTCTAATTCTCGTGTTGAATAAATCTTTACCCAATGTAGGCTGAACCAGAATTGATGCTTCAGTTAACAATGTCTTCAACCATTTACCACTTTATTAATAAATATCATATCATGCAGACTTCACAAGCGCGATCTACAAGAACATTTCTCAATAAAACTGTTCTGATGGATCTAATTCTGTATGTGTCTTCTAGAATATGAATCTTGAATTTAGAATATTCATCTATTTACCGTAAACGTTCAAAATTTATTTTCACCCTGTGGATAGATTCAAATACAAGTAACTCGATTAATCCTTCACGCAATTAATCCCATCAAACTAGACAACTGAATCTATCTTGATTGTCAAACAATATCTTTTCAATGATTAATCAATGAAGCTTTGAACCATATTGAAGCCACAACCATCAGATAGATTAAAATCATAGTGCCATAATGAGGCCGACATCTCAACCATATAGATATATAATGTCCCAGATATCAATAATGCATTTTGAACACAAGAGAAATTCAGATATGATTTTCAATAACAACTGGTGCAGAAACACAACCTCTATAAATATGATAAATATACCACTGTACTCCCAAGATCAAACCAGAAATTTTAAATCATATTAGATATGGTCATCTCCATTAAAAGAATATCTCTTGTAGACAATCACATAGAATCATAATAAAACCAAGGTAGCGAACTCTCAAAATGTTAAGCTATAGAAAATTTCTAGAAATTACAACCCATATAGAATGATAAAGATCCTGATAATATCCCAAAATATTTTCAGAAGGAAGAACAACACTCATAAACACTGAAATCAATGGTGACAGAAGCAATATAATCTTCATGTAAATTCAACAGAACAATAACTAGTAGAAGCAGAATACTAGCAATCATACAGATTTTACCGTCGACTTTTCTATCAACACAATAAGAGAGAATACCAGAGAAAAATAGAGCAATGCCAATCATAAACCTTAAATGCCATAATAGTTTCGTCTAACGGTGTGTTTAACAAACGTTCTCATACGATAAGAATTCCTTATGAAATTAAACAATCACATATACTTCTAAGAATGAATGTACACATAGAATGCCCAGAAGAAACCATGGTAACTGCCCGACTATAACCACTGCACTCAGCTATCATTTCAATTGAAACATTATTCCACTGTCTATTTCTGACATCACTAATCTCACATTATCTCATCACTAGCAGAAATTAATTCAGAAGAACTTCTAGTTAATACATTCTTTAAACATCATACCTGAATACTTTCGTCTCATCAAATTCAACTTCTTCTTTAACAGTGACTTTGCATATTACGAATGGCCTTCAACACGATCCAATATCTTTTCTGTTACTACCTTCACTTGCGAACTCATTCTCTTATTTGATCACAGTACTAATCCTTCAATCACGAAACTCTGTAATTCCACACTTGCAAGTTTATTTAATCTATATATTATGGATTTCATTATAATACTTTACCTATGAGGGGGTGAGGTTTGTTATGCCTAAAATTTAGCTCTCACGTAAATATGCACATTACACATACTATTATGAATGACCATTTCATTACTAATTCCATATTCTGAAAACATCTAACAATCATTTACTTATTATCACTTTTGTACTTAACACATAGCTCATACGCTAAATTAAATCATTAATTCACAATCAAAATATACACATAGCAATCATAGACTAAACATTTCAACTCATATACTCATATAATTATAACAGTTATCAATAGCAGAATATCATGCACTCTGATTCATACCTTTATGAGTTTCAACTCATCACCAACACATTTTCACTCAAACGTTTGAGTGTAACATTCTTTACTATCGGAATTAGCTCAGTTGGAAAGCATATCTGTCTAATTAAAACAATTCTCATCAGAATCGAGAGATATCACACTATCACAGGTTAAATATGACATGTATAGCTAGACTCTCACACACTACGTTAGTCCTAGAATCGACTAAACCGTAACTCTGATACCAATATATGTAACACCCTAACCTGTATTCGTAGTCGAAATAGGGTTACGATGTATTACCGATCAATGACAACATAATTCATACATATACGCATTCATAATCAAAAATCCATTCAACACATTCACATTGTCCCTTTTAAGGTCTTATGAGACCTTAAAACATGCTTAAATGAAGTTCAAGGCTAAACCGTATACATTTTAAAAGTTTGAGAAACTTAGAAAATTTTCATGTATTCAGGGATCAGACGCCTGTGTGAACAGGCTGTGTGCCTCACACGACCACCAGACACGCCCGTGTCACAGGCCGTGTGAAAACAAGGCATACATACTGACTTGCACCACACGACCGAGGACACACCTGTGTGCCATGGCCGTGGGAAAACTAGAGGGGTTACTGACTTAGGTCACACGACTGACCACACGCCCATATGCCAACCCATGTGCCACACACGGCCAATAGACACGCCCGTGTGTCTAGGCCGGGCGTGTGTAGGCCGTGTCAAACCTATAGGGTATACTGAGTTATTTCGAAGGGTACCCCAGGGGACACACGGCCGTGTACCAAGGTTATATGTCACACAAGGTCGAGTCACACGCCCGTGTGCTTGGCCGTGTGGAGTGAAAATAGGCTTGGTTGAAGCCCATTTCTCACCCTTCTTGAGCATACCTAAAGCATCACATTTCATGCTATTTCAATACATTAATAGGCAGCCAAACAATGCTATTTTATAATCAGGCATTCATATACTCAATTCGATACCATTTGTACATTCAAACAAATACTAAACTAGCATGATTCATTCCTCATTACTCACCTATTCAAACATATACTAAAATACATATCATACTCATCAATACAATCTATTTCAATATGTATTTTTACTACCATCAATCACACACAAAGCTTGACTCATAAATCATCTATTAGCCATTCCTTTATCAAATCCAAAATCATGTTTTTCATAAGTGAATACTTATCATATACCAAATGACCAAATGATCATCTTGAACCATCACCAACCATACCAAATTATGCCATTACACAAGGCAAATTACACATGAAACATAAGTCATTAATAAGCCATATAAAATGACCAAATACATCACTAAAACCTTTATAAAAAAGACTCAAGCCTATACATGCCATATAACCAATATCACAAAGCTCATAAGTACCAAACCGTAGATGGATAGTGTGATGCAATCTCCGACGACTTCCAACCCAAGCAAGCCTCCGAAACTCTATAAACATAGAAAAGAAAACAAAGTAAGCTATAAAGCTTAGTAAGCTATTATATGAGCCTAAAATGATCACAACATTCATATAGAAATTCGAAATAGATAAATCATTTACATTTAAAGCATCAATTCATGAGCTAACATCAAATTATTCATGTCCTCATTCGCAAGTTCTCAACTTCATATAACTCGATACTTGAGTAGTTTTTTTTACATACCTGTACTGATACCTTTCTATTTATCACCCATACTCTTATCAAACCTCTCTGGTTTATAAGTGCTTATGATATAAATTCATCAATTTTTTTTCCGATGCCATATTCCAACTGTGGTCTTACACAAACATTGCCAAGGCCCTGCCGTGGTCTTTTTTACACGTGCCATAACCCGGTTATGGTCTTTTTAATTGATTTTCATATGGATGTTTAATTTAAACAACAATTATCCATATCTCACATAACATTCAATATATACTTCATTATAGTCAAATAAACACATTTCGACATGAAACATACTTATATTCAATTCTTTCTTATTTAATATACATAATACAATATGAACTCACCAATTTACTTTCATTTGATTCTCACATAAGTTCTGTACGTACCTGTATTACTTATTCTGACCGTACTATAATTCTCGTGTTGACTATGTGTAACGCCCCCACGACCAAGACTGACGCCGGAATCGAGCTTGAGGTGTTACCAAACATAATTTATCAATTTAAGTACTTCGAATCATTTGTTTCTACATTCATAGCTTTCTAGCTATCTGCATCATAGTTACAAGAAAAATCATATCTCGATTTACGAAACTCAAAATCAAGATCCGTAAATTTTCCCTAAATCTAGACTCATATATATATTTACTAATTTTTTTCTAGAATTTTTTGTTGGGCCAATTAGTACAGTTTATTAGTTAAAGTCACCCCTATTTTAGGGTTTAACTGCTCTGACCTCTGTGTATTACGAATCAGATATCTCTCTATACAAAATTTCAATGACTATGAAGTTTGTTTCTCTTAAAAGTAGACTCAATAAAAAATCTGTACATATAAATAACAACTTATAATTATTTTTTTAAAGTTTATTATAAATTTTTAAAGTCAGAACAGGGGATCCAGAAATCATTCTGGCCCTGTTTCACAAAAATTTTAAATATCTCATAAAATATAATTTATATGCCTGTTTTGTTCAATCCACATGAAAATAAACTCATTAAGCTTCAATTTCATAACTTAATCATCATTTAGTTCCACTTATACTATTTTTAGTGATTTTTCAAATTCATGTCATTGCTGCAGCAATATTCTGTTTTAAGGCAAGTTTCATCTTTCCATAAATTTATTTTATGAACTAGATAACCTATTAAACTTCCATGATATCAAACATGATCTAATTAGCCATCACCATGACTTATCAATATCAAACATTTTCTCAACCAAACATGGCCATATCATAAAATTATTTACACAAAATAGGTACATTGCTATACATGCCATACTTAAGTTTTACAAGCCATTTACTAATAGAAATCCTTCTGGATAGTGTGATCGAAACTTCGACTGTCCCGATTCCCGAGCTGACTTGTTCAAAACTATAATGAATGAAAAGGAGGAGTAAGCATAAATGCTTAGTAAGTTCATATGCAAATAACAAGTAACATAACAATACAATTATACCAAACAACCTTAGCATGGCATCACCAAAACATATATCACATTTCTAAACATCATTCATCAACTTACCACTTTGTCGTTGTTGTATCTATTTTCAACCCGAGGGTTAAGTACATACCTGTCCAAAGTGCCCATTTCACAACACTTACCAAAACGTCACTTGCATCTTAAGTGTTCTTCCATTTCATAGAAATTTTCACCCGTTGAACACATCGGAATATAACTCGGATACACGGATAATTTGCACATAAGTGCCACATATGTAATCAAGCAATCATGTAACCCGCCCATAAGTGAACTAGGACTCAACACAACGAGCTCAGGTGTTCGCATCCATAAGTGAACTCGGACTCAACTCAACGAGTTCGGATGCCTAGTTACATCTCACGAACTCGGACTCAACTCAACGAGTTCGAACATTCAGATCCATAAGTGAACTCGAGTCAACTCAACGAGTTCGGATGCTCAACCATCCTAGTGACATGTCACTTGTATCCTAATCTATTCCTAAGGTTCAAACGGGCTTTTTCCTCGATCGACATTAGCCGCCTTCCACTTTAATATCTAAACCGATACTCTGTGAGCAATTCATATTTATCAAGTAGTAAACATAATTTGCATATTACTCAACATTAACCACAAAGCATAATATTTCACGATAAAAAAATCAGCATATCATATAATTAACATCAATAACTTAAAAATAACAATTATGCTACATTATTTACACATGAACTTACCTTGGTACCTAAATATAAAGATTTTGCAATTTAGTCCACAATCTTTTCTTTTCCTCGATCGCGACTTGATTCCTCAAGCTTTCTCTTGATCTATAATACCAAATTAATCTTATTTAATACATACATTCATCAAAACAGCATTTAATACGAACTTTGGAAAATTACACTTTTGCCCCTAAACTTTTGCATAATTACACTTTTGCCCCTAGGCTCGGGAATTAAACTTTATCCCTTATTCTTATGTCTTATGACATTCTGATCATTTTTTCCTTCTATGACAATATCAAATTCACACTCTAACATGTACTTATGACTATTAGGTATTTTTACCGATTAAGCCCTTTTACTCGTTTTCACTCAAAATCGAGTAGCACAAGTTGTCTAACATAATTTAAAACCTCATATTCTATCATAAAACATCAAAATACACAAATTTCACCTATGGATATTTTTCCAAATATAAACCCTAGGTTGAATTATTGCTAGCATAAGCTTAATCGAGCTTCTGGGATTCCAAAAACGTAAAGAACATTAAAAACGGGGCTTAGAATCACTTACTATAGACCTTGAAAGTTGAAGAAACCCTAGCTATGGAAAGAGCAAAATTCGGCAGCAACCATATGAAGAAGATGACTATTTTGTGTTATTTTTCCCTTTTTATTTCATTTAATATCCAAATGACCAAAATGCCCCTCCTTACTAAACTTTCAAAAATTCCTTCCATGTCCTAATTTTGTCCATGAACTTAAAATTGGTCAAATTGCTATTTAAGACCTCCTAATTAATATTTCAATGCAATTTCATACTAAAAGCTTCTAGAATGCAAATTTTGCAACTTATTCGATTTAGTCCCTACTTTCAATTTAAACACTTTAGGCATAGGATTTCATCACGAAATTTTCACACAATCATGCAATCATATCATAATCATCAAAATAATTATAAAATAATTATTTCTATCTCGGATTTGTGGTCACGAAACCACTATTCCGATTAAGCCCTAATTCAAGATATTACACTATGCCCGTTGATTCTTTCGATATTTTGCACACTAAGTGCCATTCTCAATATCTCGGACACTAAGTGCCATATTTGATGTCCCGCACACTAAGTTCTACACATAGTCGAAATTCCAAATTTAGCTATAACAAACTGCACACTAAGTGCCATATTTAGCCAATATGTCATCAAACATAACAATAGTCACGTATATACAATTTATACGATATCAAACCATTAAAAGCATAGATATAACAATGCTTATTGCATACGAACTTACCTCGATCGGTAAAGCGGCGGAACGGATTGACTAGTCTGATACTTTGTTTTCTCCCGTTCTAGATCCAAATCTCATTTTTTATCAATCTATATAGTAACAAACTTTACATATTTAATCATTAATTCATTAAATTTAACACAATTTACACATTTTGGAAAAATTACACTTTTGCCCTATTACTCCACATTTTTGCAATTTAGTCCTTACACATAAAATCACAATTTCATGAAATTAAACACAAACCCAAGCTATCTGAGTTTTTCCATATATTACTCTCAACCCATATTTTCAATGTATTTCACATTTCAACCCCTCAATTTACACTTTTCACAATTTAATCCTTATTTGACATTTTTGCCAAAAATCAGTTAACAAAACATATTAATCCATTAAAAAAAAATTCATTTTCTATCATCAACACTCAAAAAATAAAGCTATCATCAATGGAAACTCAAAAATTCATTAAAAATTGAGAAATTAGGGTACGAGCTAGCTAGAACACGAAGTAACGATCACAAAAACATAAAAATATTAAAAATCGAGCTCGAAACATACCTCAATTAAAAACAGCAAGGCCTGAACCCTATAGTGCTTCCATAGCTATTTCTTTTATCTATATTCGGTGGAAGATGAAGGAAAATAACATGATTTTGGCTTTTATTTTATTTATTATTAACTTTAACTACCTATCTACATTTTTACCCTTTGAAAACATAGCATCAAAAATAGGGGAAAAATAGCATCAAAAAGCCTTGTGGAGGAGTGGTGAAGTATACCACTTAAAGAGTAGGGAGGTGGCGTAAGTAGCTAGCAAGGAGATCCAAGGTTCGAATCCTAGCTTAGTATTTTTTGAAGTTTAATTTTGGCCTTCTAGAAGGATGGTAGTGGCGTGAAAGAGGACTCCAAGGGAAGTGTTCAGGAGAGAAAATTAAGGAAAAGATCAAGGGGTTGTCAGGGAGAAAAATGAGGAGATGAGAAGGGAGAAGTGATGGAGCCGAATTTGGAATTGGGCATGGAAAAATCAGCTATAAGGGCTATAAATAGGGGCCGAATACAGGGTTGTCAGGCTACTGCTGAAATTCTTCTTCACCTTGTTGCTAGAAACCCTTTTCTCCAAAAGTCGAAAACCCTTTTCTTTTCAAGATCCAAAAAGTCGAAAACCCTTTTGTTTTTCTTTCTTTTCTTCCTGCTGATTTCTATTCTTCTCTGCACAATTTTCTTTGTTTCACTTAGCCAATTTCTTCTTCTACTCTTCTTCTTTAATCTATACCAAATAAACCTTATTCACCATACTAAATTTGAAAAGCGGAAAAGCTGAATCTCTCGAGGGCTGAATATTCTTTGACTGAATCTAGTGGAATTAGTGTCAGATCTCAGTTTTGGATTCCTAACGATTTGCTCCTCAGATCTGAGAAATACGCGTGTTTAGTGATCAAAGTAACAGTTAGTAAAGGCTTGGCGTTCAGGTAAGGTTAAGGTGAGATTTCGACTTTTGGTAAAGTATTCGATAAGTATGCAAGATTAATCTTTGAATGATATCAATTGTAGGTTTGGGCTAAGGAAATCGTATCACGCTTGCTTACCAGGTGTGTACATACACTGCACACACGCTATGAATCGGCAAAAGCCGAAATGCCGGAATGCCCAAAAGCTGAAAGTTTGGCTACGGTAGTCTTGCGAGTGCGAGAACACTCGTAAGGGAGAGATAGATAGATTGCCTGAGACCCACGGGCGATTCCATGGACTTGGGTTGTGATTTGGCAGTATAGGCCGAAATGGGCTAAATGGGCCCAATGTGCTGTTGGGCCCACATCAGACAAAAATTGAATATTGATGCTATGTAACAGGAATTTGTATGTGAGCATGAATATGAATGTGACTGGGCCTAATGGGCCATATAAATGTGATTTGGGCCTAATGGGCCATATGAATGTGATTGGGCTTAACGGGCCAGATGCAGGAATGTGAATTTGATTGGGCTCTGTAAGGGGTTTTGGGCCTAGTACATGATAACTTCATAAAACTTAATTAATATATTGTGACCGTGGACAAGTCAAAGGGTTAAGGTGTGGCAACGGGTATATGCATGTCTAGGATTGGATCTAGGGAGAGCTTGGTACTTAAGCGGTCTTAATGACTCACCTCCTCTTCCCTGGAATCCTACCTGGTGCATAGTACTCATTCATCTTAGCTCGCAGGACTCGTTAACAGGCCAAGTTAAATGAAAACCATAATTAAGGGAAAATTATCGAAATGCCCTTAAAGGTAAAAATGACCAAAATACCCCTATGTGTTAAATGTAAGTTTATTGAATGTGACATGCCTATTTGCTGCATACATATGATACTCTACTTAGGTTGCATATGGGATGGGAAATATGGAACAGAGGAAGTATATGAGGATCGCATGGTTGCTTGACAATCGTGGATCCACCGACAGCTTTTAAAGCCCAGTATGCAAATGAAGGTAGTTCCGCAACCAGGCTTCCATTGGTGTCTGGGGCTGGGTGGGTCGATATTTATATCCCTACATGGTGTGACAGGGGACGGAACTGGTTTGTAGCGGATGTGTAACACCCTGATTTTGGGCCTAGTCGGAATAGTGATGTCGGGACCACAAATTTGAGATAGAAATAATTATTTTATGGTTATTTTGAGGTCTATGATATGATTGCATGATTGTGTGAAAATTTTGTGAAGAAATTCAATGCATAAAGTGCTTAATTTAAAGTTAGGGACTAAATTGAATAAGTTGCAAAACTTGCATTCTAGAAGTTTTTAGTATGAAATTGCATTGAAATATTAATTAGGAGGTCTTAAATAGAAATTTGACCAATTTTAAGTTCATGGACAAAATTAGGACATGGAAGAAATTTTTGAAAGTTTAGTAGTAAGGGCATTTTGGTCATTTAGGGGTAAAATGAATTAAAATACAAAATTAAAAGCCAATTTTGCTCATCTTCTTCATGGAGGCCGAAATTAGCATGGGGAGGCCATGGCTAGGGTTTTCAAGCTTTCCAAGCTCAATAGTAAGTGATTCCAAGCCCTTTTTAATGTTCTTTACGTTTTTGGAATCCCTGAGCTCGATTAAGCTTATTCTAGCAATAATTTAAGCTAGGGTTCAGATTTGGAAAAATACCCATAGGTGAAATTTGTGTATTTTGATGTTTTATGATAGAATATGAGGTTTTAAATTATGTTAAACAACTTGTGCTACTCGGTTTTAAGTGAAAACGAGTAAAACTAAGATAATCCGTAAAAATACTTATTGTTCATAACTATATGTTAGAGTGAGAATTTGATGTTGTTGTAGAAGAGAAAAATGTTCATCATGTCATAAAACATAGGAATAAGGGCTGAAATTAAATTTTCGAGTCTTGGGGCAAAAGTGCAAATATGCAAAAGTTTAGGGGTCAAAATGAAAATTTGTAAAAATATGATTTTTGGACCCGTATGAATAATGTGACTAATTATTAGGCTAAATGTGATATTATAGATGAAGGAAATCGAGATTCGGGCTTAAATCGGGAAAATACAAGGTTATGGATTAAAATAGTAAATTGCCGCTTTCAATCGAGGTAAGTTCGTGTGTTAATAATAATGCAATACCATGCATGAATTGTAATTCTCTATTGATATGGCATAAATTGTATGATTTAATATGTT
This sequence comes from Gossypium anomalum, assembly GCA_025698475.1. Classification (NCBI taxonomy): domain Eukaryota; kingdom Viridiplantae; phylum Streptophyta; class Magnoliopsida; order Malvales; family Malvaceae; genus Gossypium; species Gossypium anomalum. The sequence continues at coordinate 30,361,205 of CM046961.1, forward strand.
TAAGAGAAGTTGATGGATGGTATGTATGATATAAAAAAATGTAATGCTAGTTGTGTCATGTGAAATTGAATGGAATTATTGTTACAAGAATTGAGTGTTAAATTACTATTAACTAGGTTGTATGAATTGTTGCACTTGTTTGTACCTGATGAGATTTTGATAAGTTTGTACGTAAATAATTTATCGATTTATTTTATTTTATTTTATTATATTTTGTTATCATATGAAATGTGGCTACCTATAGATTGACTATTTGTCAGTAAATTGAAAATTGAAAAAGGACTATGAATAAATTTGTAACATATTGGAAATATGTTTGTTGGTAATTACTTGATTGGTGAAATTGTTAGAAAAGAGAGAGAAATCCCAGTTGAACCTTCTCTGAAAGATTGGATGATACAGATGGTATGTAGCTAGGTCACATGTATGGTGCCGAGTGCACATCATGTGTACAAGAGAGCTACTGAGATATTATGATGTAGCTAGGTCACATGGGTGATACTATGTGTACACCATGTAGACAAGAGAGCTACGGGATATATGTAGCTAGGTCGCATGCGTGGTTCCAGGTGAAGGACACCATGTAGACAAGAGAGCTACGAGATAAATCAAGGCTAGGTCACATGGGTGATACTAAGTGTTCACCATGTGTACAAGAGAGCCGAACTTTATGATGGGTGGAGCTATTTGCTGAAACCACCAAGTATCGAGGATTGATCCGGTGTTCAACGGGAGACTTATTAAGTCTTTGCTTTGTGAGTTTTGTGATGAATAAGTGCAGGAATTTGGTTATGTGAATAATGTGTTCATTAAGTGATCGGGTTGTGGTAAGGTTATAAACAATTAAGTTATACATGAGGATGATTTTATGGTGACCTTGTAATCATGGGCCTATACTTGTGATGTATGAAATGTGGTGAAAATGATTTGTGATATGTATGTTAAAATGAGGTTAATACAAAGAAAGTGTGAAAGAGTGAATTAGCAATAAAATTGTCTTGGACAGCAGCAGTTGCGTGACTTTGAAAATTCACTAAAAATTGTGGAAGTTGAATAAAAATGCAAATGATATATGAAAATAAATATTAATGAGTCTATTTTCACATGAAAGAAATAGGGGAAGCAAAAGAATTCTATATTGTGTGATATTTGAATTATTGTGAAATAGGGTCTGAATGAATTCGAGATCCCCTGTTCTGACTTTAGAAATTCATCATAAATTGTACAAAACTTATTAAGAGTCATACCTTACATGCATGGATTCTTTATTGAGTCTATTTTTAAGGGAAACAAACGGCATGGTCGTTGGAATTCTGTACAGAAAGAAATTTGGTTCGTAGTACACAGAGGTCAGAGTAGTCATACTCTGAAACAGGGGAGAATTTAACTAATAAACTGTACTAATTGGCCAAACCAAAAATTTTGGAAATTTTATGGGAGAAAGATATATGAATCTAGTTTCAAATAAAATTAACGAAACTAAAGTTGGAGTTTTGTAGCTTCAGATATGAATGAGTTAGTAACTGTAACTCAATAACACAGCTTAACCTGAATATATGTAATTGTACAATTATAGTGTTTTATTTTGAAAAGCATGGTAGTAATTGCTTATTATTTTCATATGAACTTACTAAGCGTAAAGCTTACCCATCCTCTCCATTTCTTTAGTATTGATAGGTCGGCTCGGGGGTTGGAGATCATCGGAGGCGAATCACACTATCAAACTATCATTTTTGGGAGAATTAATTCAAATATTAGAAATATCAAGTGAGTGGCATGTATAGGAAGTTGATTTGTAATATGTATTTTTATTATGATTTTGATCGTATGCGTATCGATGCATTGAGTTATTGTATATGATTATGAGATGTGGTCCTTATCCATTATGGTTTATAAGTTTAATTAATCATGCTACGTCATATGTTTTGATGTAATGATATAGTTAGCTTTGTTTGTTATGCATGTGTTCGAAAAGTTTTAAATTAAATGAAATTTTATGGCCCAGATTTTTGTCTATGTGTGTTGTTAAAATGCGTAATGCCTCGCGTACTGCTTCGCCTTGGATATGGGTAAGGGGTGTTACAGGATGGATAATTTGGATGGGTTTGCATTGCATGTTTGATGATTCTTCTTTGAATGCTTGTTTTTTCTTCATAGAGGGTTGTACACACTGAGTTTACGAAAACTCACCCCCTCTTTTATTTTATTTTCAGGTGATGCTCAGTAGAAGGTTCGATGTCAGGAGGGACTCTGGGTAGCCGGCTAGAAAGATAAATCGGACTTGATTTTTTTAAGCATTTAAGTTTTTATTTCTTTTTAAGTATGCTCAGACCAGATTGTAATAAGGTTTTCATTATGTTATTATTACTTGAATTATTATTATTATTTTCATTGTATCTACGAGAAGTTGAACATGGATTTCTTAAGTTATAGTATGTTTTCTACGCTTCTGCAACTAAAATTTCTAGGTGCTTTATTTTCATCAAATCTTATGTTTGAAGAAGTTTTTAGTTAAGATTCTCTCTTATTTTAAGAAGGGTTTTCAATAAAAACACGATTTTCACTAAAACACTTCAATGTGACACGCCATATTCGGCCATAACGTCTGGGCCGGGTTTGGGGTGTTACATTTAGTGGTATCAGAGCCCAGGTTGGAAAACTCGGGCTGTGAATTGGGCCTTATTACTTGGATTCTTTTTGTGTTTTTTTTAAAAAAAATTATTTTTTTACAATGTTTTGGAAAAGAGGAAGTCTTGCTGAGCGGCACACCGAGTCTCTGACGTTGAACCAAGTAAGTATTCTTATTCTAATGTTTGTTTAAATTGTTAAGCAACAGATAGTTAGAGGGCTGCTTTAGATGATTTTGTTGGAATGGAGCAAAAGCCCGCAGGAACTTGAAACTGTAGAGGATTTTCAAAAACAATCTTCTCTTTAATTACTTCTATAAAACATCAGGTTAATTATTAAAACTAACCAAGACTTCATAAAAATTTTTAATCTAAATAATACGTGAATCGACGATGAGTGCTAGAAGAGGTGCAAGAGGCTGTGGCCGAGGCCGCGAAAGTGTTAGGGCTAAATCGTCGGCATCGGGCGATATGCCCGATGTTGGAGTAGAAGAGGCTCTGGCCTCACCTGTGGCTGGGAATGGACTGTATGATCGGGCCGCAAGAGAAGATGCATTGTCACAGGAAATGCTGAGAATTTTGGAAAAGGTCGCTGGGCCTAATAAAGGCAGCGAAAATCAGGGGTCCATTCCGGAGTGACTTCATTCGAAAGGGACTGAGATCTTTAAGGACGTGGCTGGCGTGGCTCCTAATGTGGCAGAATATTGGTTGGAGGCACTGAAAGGATAATGGAGGACCTGGACTACTCACATGAGCAAAAATTGAAATGAGCTGTGTCACTAGTTAGGGAAGAAGCCTACCAGTGGTGGCTGATGGTGAAAGAAGGCACCCAACCGGAGCGGGTCACTTGGGAGTTTTTCAAGGTTGCATTCCAAGGAAAGTATGTGGATGCTAGAAGGAAGAAGTTCCTGAATTTGACTCAAGGGAACAAATCGGTAGTGGAGTATGAGGCGGAGTTTCTACGCCTTAATAGGTATGCAAGAGTAACAGTGGCAACGGACTATGAGCGTTGCGTTAGGTTTGAGGACGGACTGAGAGACAGCTTTAGGGTATTGATAGCTCTACAAAGGCAGCGAGTTTTCTCAGAATTAGTGGCGAAAGCAAAGATAGTGGAGCAGGTTAAGCGCACTGAGCACTTAAATCGGGAGAAAGAAAGGGGTAAGGATAAAAGGGAGGCTGAGACTCCTGGCGTTGATCAGAGGCCTAGGGCTAGGGCCAGAGTTATTGGGCCTGTTAGAGCAGGGCCCCCTGCTGTTAATCCAGGGGTGCCACCTTGTGCTGATTGTGGGAGAAGCTATAGAGGCGAGTGTTGGAAGAGGACGAAAGCTTGTTTTGCTTGTGGGTCTATGGATCATAGGATCAAGGATTGCCCTTGAACGCTAGGTCGAGAGCCAGCAGTAGGTCAAGGTGGTGTTCAGCCACCAAGGGGTGGACAGCTACCGCGGAGAGGCCGTGATCAGGCCAGGGGTGGAAACAGTTTAGTTCGTGGAGCACTGGGCAGTGGTGCTGGTCATGTTGAGGCAAGGCAGCCAGCTTTGGTCAATGCAGGACGTTGTCAAGAGGATGAAGACGCTCTAGAAGTGAATACTGGTACGTACTTTATCCATGGTGTGCGATCTATCTATTTTGAAATTAGAAATAGAGTGCACAGCAGAAGTGTAGTGGTGTATCCTAGGCGGTGCGACTATTGGGTAGTTGAAAATTTCGAGGACAAAATTTTTTAAAGGGGATTAAGTTGTAACGCTCGAAAAATCTCGAAACCCAAAAATCCCAAAATCCTGAAATTTCTTTATTTTCAGTTTTGATAAAAATTGTGTTTTATGTTCCTAGCCATGTGATAATTATAGTAGGTCTTAATTAAGGTTTGAGTTCGAACCTAGAAAAAAAATGAAATTATAGTTTAATTATTAAAAGAATCAGGGTTGGCAAGTAGTTGGGCTTTTAAGTAAAAGTAGGGGTAAAATACCATCAAAAAGCCTTGTGGAGGAGTGGCTAAGTGATGCCACTTAGAGAGTAGGGAGGTAGCGTTAGTAGCTAGCAATGAGATCCAAGGTTCGAATCCTAGCTTATTATTTTTAGAAGTTTAATTTTGGCCTTCTAGAAGGATGGTAGTGGCGTGAAAGAGGACTCCAAGGAAAGTGCTCAGGGGAGAAAATTAAGGAAAAGATTAAGGGGTTATCAGGGAGAAAAACGAGGAGATGAGAAGGGAGAAGTGATGGAGCCGAATTGAGAATTAGGCATGGAAAATTTAGCTATAAGGGCTATAAATAGCGGTCGAATATAGGGTTGCCAGGCTACTGCCGAAATTCTTTTTCACCTTGTTGCCAGAAACCCCTTTCTCCAAAAGTCGAAAACCGTTTTCTTTTCAAGATCTAAAAAGCTGAAAGCCCTTTTGTTTTTCTTTGTTTTCCTCCTGCCGATTTCTATTCTTCTCTACATAATTTTCTTTGTTTCACTTAGCTGATTTCTTCTTCTACTCTTCTTCTTTAATCTATACCAAATAAATATTATTCACCATACTAAATTTGAAAAGCCGAAAAGCCAAATCTCTCAAGGGTTGAATACTCTTTGACCGAATCTAGTTGAATTAGTGTCAGATCTCAGTATTGGATTCCTGTCGATCTGCTCTTTAGATCTGAGAAATAAGTGTGTTTAGTGATCAAAGTAAAAGTTAGTAAACGCTTGGCGTTCAGGTAAGGTTAAGGTGAGATTCCGGCTTTTGGTAAAGTATTCGATAAGTATGTAAGATTAATCTTTGAGTGATATGGATTGTAGGTTTGGACTAAGGAAATCACATTACGCTTGCTTACCAGGTGTGTACATACACCGTACACATACTATGAATCGGCAAAAGCTGAAATGCCAAAATGCTGAAATGCTAAAATTGCGGAATGCCGAAAAGCCAAAAGTTTGGCTACGGTAGTCTTGTGACTGCGAGAACACTCGTAAGAGAGAGACCGATAGGTTGCCTGAGACCCACGGGCTATTCCGTGGACTTGGGTTGTGATTTTGTAATATGGGCCGAAATGGGCTAAATGGGCCCAATGGGCTGTTGGGCCCATATCAGGCAAAAACTGAATACTGATGCTATGTGATAGGAATTTGTATGTGAGCATGAATATGAATGTGACTGGGCCTAATGGGCCATATAAATGTGGTTTGGGCCTAATGGGCCATATACAGGTGATTTGGGCCTAATGGGCCATATGAATGTAATTGGTCTTAACAGGCCAAATACATGAATGTGAATTTGATTGGGCTCTGTAAGGGGTTTTGGGCCTAGTATATGATAACTTCATAAAACTTAATTAATATATTGCGACCGTGGACAAGTCAAAGGGTTAAGGTGTGGCAACGGGTATACGCATGTCTAGGATTGGATCTAGGGAGAGCTTGGTACTTAAGCGGTCTTAATGATCACCTCCTCTTCTCTGGAATCCTACCTGGCGCATAGTACTTGTTCATCTTAGCTCGCAGGACTTGTTAACGGGCCAAGGTAAGTGAAAACTATAATTAAGGGAAAATTATCGAAATGCCTCTAAGGGCAAAAATGACCAAAATACCCCTATTTGTTAAATGTAAGTTTATTAAATCTGACATGCCTATTTGTTGCATACATATGATATTCTGCTTAGGTTGCATATGGGATGGGAAATATGGAACGGAGGAAGTATATGAGGATCGCATGGTTGTTTGACAATCGTGGATCCACCGACGACTTTTAAAGCCCAATATGTAAATGAAGGTAGTTCCGCAACCAGGCTACCATTGGTGTGTGGGCTGGGTGGGTCGATATTTATATCCCTACATGGTGTGACAGGGGACGGAGCTGGTTTGTAGCGGATTGATAATTTGGATGGGTTTGCATTGCATGTTTGATGATTCTTCTTTGAATGCTTGTTTTTTCTTCATAAAGGGTTGTACACACTTAGTTTGCGAAAACTCACCCCCTCTTTTATTTTATTTTCAGGTGATGCTCAGTAGAAGGTTCGATGTCAAGAGGGACTTTGGGTGGCCGGCTACCAAGATAAATCGGACTTGGTTTTTTTTAAGAATTTAAGTTTTTATTTCTTTTTAAGTATGCTCAAACCAGATTGTAATAAGGTTTTCATTATGTTATTATTACTTGAATTATTATTTTTATTTTTATTGTATCTATAAGAAGTTGAACATGGATTTCTTAAGTTATAGTATGTGTTCTACGCTTCCGCAACTAAAATTTCTAAGTGCTTTATTTTCATCAAATCTTATGTTTAAACAAGTTTTTAGTTAAGATTCTCTCTTATTTTAAGAAGGGTTTTCAATGAAAACACGATTTTCGCTAAAACACTTCAATGTGACACGTCATATTCGGCCATAACGTCTGGGCCAGATTTGAGGTGTTACATTTAGTGGTATCAGAGCCCAGGCTACAAAACTCGGGCTATGAATTGGGCCTTATTACTTGGATTCTTTTTTGTTTTTTTAAAAAAAAATATTTTTTTACAATATTTTGGAAAAGAGGAAGTCATGCTAAGTGGCACACTGAGTCTCCGACGTACATGAATTGACACCTCGTATGAGCATACACGTGCATGAATTGACGAGTTACAGTTATATTAGCTAGCGCAGTATGTGTGAGGTATCTCGGGTATCCAATGGTATTATAAATAGTTCATTAGGCAATATTTTGTTTTGAAATTATATGAGTTCGATACGAACTATTACAAGTATAAACATGAAATACATGGAAATGATATTATATGAGATGGATGATACTTGTTTATTGAACTTAATTAATTGTTGAGCTCATCCATGAGTATTGGTTCATATATGTATTTACATGATTAATATTGATTGGTGTATATGTGCTTAGGCATTTGGCCAAAATGTGTTGGGATATGCTTTGTTACTTACGTATTACTTGATTAAATGGTAAGTTAAATTCTAAGTTATACGAAGTTACTAAGCTTAAATGCTTACTCTGTGTTATTTTTCGTGTTTTATAGTGAGTCAGAAGCTCGTTTGGGTTGAAAGCTTGTCAGAGCTGTATCACACTATCCATCGGCTCTTTTGGTACTTTTGGATGTTTAATTTCAGTTATAATGGCATGTATAGGTTATTTTGGCTAATGTTGGCCTATATGTTTTGTAGAGATTATGGCCATTTATTTGGCTTGTGTTTTGGTATTTTGATGATGGTATGAGTTTTGTTTTGGCATGTAAATATCAAAGTTAATATGGTTGATGGTGTGGTTAATGAGGTTGAATGATGGAAAATGAAATGATAGATGAATATGCATAATTTATATGGCTTGTGATTTGTTGAGAATTGGTACTTTGTTTTAGAAGCTTAAATGACTATTGATGTTAATTATTGAATGGCATTTTGGTACCAAATGGTTGTGTTTTGGTAAGAAAATTGTTTGGTATGTACTGGTACAAAAATGCATGTAAGTTAATTGATTTTTTTGGTCAACGTGAATGCAAGGTTAAGCATGATTATATATTGTCATTTGTGGTGCCTAAAGGCATATTGGTTGTATTATGTTATACCATATGTATAAGACTTGTTTATGCTTGATTTGGATTCTTTGTAATGGCTTGCAAGTATGTGCAATGTTGTGTTTAGTTAAATGCCAATTTAGGTGAGAAAATATGGCTTGTAAAATGGTCTATTTTCATCCACACGGGCAGACACACAGGCGTATGTCTCGGCCGTGTGTGACACACGGCCAGGTGACATAGCTATGTGTCCCATGTAGCTTTAAAAGGGTTGCATGTTAGGCTGTTACACGGCCTAGAACACGGCCTGGCACACGGGCGTATAGCTTGGCCTTGCGCCCCTACTTTGAATGCCCACACAATCGGGTCACATGGCCGTGTGACCCCTGTAGTATTGAAAAATTTCAATGTTTTCTAAAAATTTCTTTGAGTTTTCGATTTAGTCTTGAATTGTTTCTAACGTGTATTTTAGTCCTCGACGGCTTGTATAAGGGACAATTTGTATGTTTGAATTGGTTTTAATATGTTTAATGATAAGTTATAAAATGTTTGAATTTTCTGTCCGTTTGAATTGTAAACTCCAGTAATGCTCTGTAACACTGTTCTGATGACAGATACGAGTTAAAGGTGTTACATTTATTGGTATCAGAGCTACAGTTTAGTTGATTCTCGGACTTAACATAGCGTGTACAGTCTAGCTATACATGCCATTATATAACCTATGATAGTGTGATATCTCCTGACCATTTTAAAACATGTTTTCTTATAGCAATGACAACCAACCGAGTTGACTCTGATGATGTAGAAAGTAATGTTCAAGGCTTTATTCATGGAGTAGCATCGAGCGGCGCAATGCCTGTATCTGATGGCCGGAGAGGAGAGGCTAAGGAAGCCTTCTTCCTGATGATGAATGAATGGTTTACCGAGTTCGTAGGGATGAACCTGGCGGCTTAACAACCTATACCTTCCTGCTCCCTAACCGGTTCCCATTATTCCTCAAGGTATGGAACCAATTCGAGTTAGTAAGCCACCTGTTGATAAGATTCATAAGTACGGGGCTGAAGAATTTTAGCTACTACTGAGGATGATCTCAAAAGAGCTGAATTTTGGTTAGGGAATACAATCAGGGTTTTTGATGAGCTATCCTGTTCATCGGCTGAATGTGTTAAGTGTGCAATGTCGTTATTGAAAGATTCGACTTACCAGTGGTATAATATGTTAATTTCTGTTGTGCCGAGAGAGTGACTCACTTGGGAATTCTTCCAAACTAAGTTCCAAAAGAAATATATTAGTCAAAGGTTTTTGGACTAGAAACGTAAAAAAATTTTGGGTATCAAACAGGGCCGCATGACTGTATCAGAGTAAGAACAAAAATTTGTCTAATTGAGAAAATATGCCCGGGAGTGTATTCCGACTGAGACCGCTATGTGTAAAAGATTCGAAGAAGGGTTAAACGAAGACATAAAGCTTCTAGTTGGAATTCTGGAGCTAAAAGAATTTATTGTATTGGTTGACAGAGCACATAAGGCCGAGGAACTGGGTAAACAGAAAAGATGTGCCGATTTTGAAGCTAGAGACTCGCGAAAGACATCGACTGGGAAGTCATATCGTCAGCATCAAAGAAATCAAAAGAACATCACAATCGTTCTACAACTTTTGTGGGTTATTCTAGTAGAGACAGTGGTACCTGATAATCCAGTCCAAAACCGCAAGCTACATCTGTAGTAAATAAGTATGGGTAGTGTCAGAGATGTGTGGCTTGAGTGGAAGCACTGTAAGGAACCATATAATGGTGAGTGTCGGTTAAATAACGGAGCGTGTTTCAGGTGTGGTTCCTTAGACCACTATCTTAGAGATTGCTCAAAGAAATTCGAGATGGAGAAAGCTCAAACCACGAGGCTGAGCAATACTACTGCGAAAGGTAGACCACCTCGTAATCCCAGAAATGTGAGTGGTACTCGTGGTGTTACTAAAGATTCTACTGTAGGATCAGAGGCACGAGCACCAGCTAGAGCTTATGTCATTTGCGCACAAGAGGATGCTTCGACACCAAATGTTATTACTAGTACTTTCTCTATTTTTTATACTGATATTACTGCTTTGATTGATCCGGGATCCACTCATTCATATGTGTGCACAAATTTAGTGTCCAGTAAGAATTTACCTATTGAGTCCACTAAATTCATGGTGAAAGTATGAAACCCCCTGGGTTGATATGTGCTAGTAGATAAATTCTGCAAGAATTGTCCTTTGATGACTCGAGGTTACAGTTTTCCGGTTGATTTAATGTTATTACCATTTGATGAATTTGATGTAATTTTTGGCATGGATTGGCTAACTCTACAGGACACTGTTGAAAATTTTAGATGAAAGCTTATTGTATTGAAATGTCAGAACAGTGAAACGCTTCTTATTGAATCAGATAATTGAAGTGGGTTGCCAATGGTTATATCAACTATGTCGGCGCAAAAATATGTCGAAGCTTCAATCAGTACCAGTGGTTTGTAAGTATCCTGATGTATTTCTGGGGGAGTTACCTAGGTTACCTCTAATCAGAGAGATTGAGTTTGCTATTGAGCTGGTACTGGGGACATCACTGATATCGATATAACCTTACAAAATGGCTTCTACCGAGTTAACAGAGTTGAAAGCACAGCTACAAGAATTGACAGATAATGGTTTGCTTGACCCAGTTTTTCACCTTGGGGTACACCGATTCTATTCTTTAAGAAAAAGGATGGATCGATGAGATTGTGTATAGACTACTATCAGCTCAACAAGGTTACAATCAAGAATAAATATCCACTGCCTTGAATTGATGATCTGTTCGATCAGTTAAAAGGTGCCACAGTATTCTCGAAGATTGACCTTCATTCTGGTTATTATCAGCTGCGAGTGAAAGATTCAGATGTGTCGAAAACTACATTCAGAACCAGGTACGGACACTACGAATTTCTTATGATACCGTTTGGTTCAACTAATGCGCAGTTTTTATGGATTTGATGAACAGAATCTTCAGACCGTATTTAGATAGGTTTGTTATGGTATTTATTGACGATGTTCTGATCTATTCTCGAGAAGAGTATGAGCATACTGGACACTTGAGGATTGTGTTGCAAACTCTATGAGATAAACAATTGTTTGCTAGATTTAGCAAATGCGAGTTTTGGCTCCGAAAAGTCAATTTTCTGGGACATATAGTATCGGCTGAAGTCATCAGAGTTAACTCGAGTAAAAATTTAGTAATTGTTGATTGGAAACCACCAAGAAACATATCCAAAGTCAAAATTTTTTTAGGATTAGCTGGTTATTACCGAAGATTTGTCAAAGGGTCTTTAATGAGAGCTACACCGCTAACGCGACTTTTATAGAAAGATGTGAAATTTGAATGGTTCGAGAAATGTCAGTAAAGTTTCAATCAGTTGAAAGCATTGTTGACTGAGGCACCAGTTTTGGTTCAACCTGAATCGGGTAAAGAATTTGTAATTTTCAACGATGCATCTTTAAATGGTTTAGGCTGTTTTTTGATGCAGGAAGGCAAAGTGATAGCTTATGTTTCCAGATAGTTAAAGCTGCATGAAAAGAATTATGCTATTGTGTTCGCATTAAAAATTTGACGAAACCATTTCAATCACAAAAGTTTGAAGTATCTAATTACATAGAAAGATTTGAATTTGATATAGCGTAGATGGCTCGAACTGTTAAAAGATTATGCGTTGATCATTGATTATCATCCAGGAAAAGCAAACGTAGTTGTTGATGCTTTGAGTAGAAAGTCCTTGTTTGCTCTGTGAGGGCTGAATACGGGCCTAACATTATCTGATGATGGATCGATTTAAGCTGAGTTCAAAGCTAGACCAATGTTTTTACAGCAGATCTGTGATGCTTAGAAATGTGATGTCGATTTACTAGCTAAATGAGTACAGTGTGAATCAACTTTTGATTTAGAATTTCAGATAGGACCCGATGAGTGTTTGTTGTTTAAAGGTAGAGTTTGTGTACCGAAGAATCCTGAGCTTATTTAGAGAATTTGCACGAAGCTCATAATGTAAAACCCCAAACCCGGCCTAGATGTTATGGCCGAATCTGACGTGTCACACGCAGTTTAAAAATCTATGTTTCATTTTATTATCTAAAAAACTGACTATTGATTGGCTAACCAGAGTGAATGGAGGCTGGGCACCAGGTATCCGAAACAGAGGAGGTGAGCCAAGAAGGCTGCTTAAGCACCAGGCTCTTGTTTGGATCCAATCCTAGACATGCCCACAACCATTGCCACACTTTGGTAAATGAGTTGTAATTTCCTTTAAGTGGTTATCTTTGTTATTCCAATTATGTGAGTCATTGTGATATTTTGAAAACAGGTATCATTTTGAAAACGCGTCCTAAGACTAGCCCATTTTGATTATTATCAGAAAATATAGAGTTATTTAAAGATAATCCAAAGTAAAAAGTTAAAATGGCCTTTTTACAACCCAAATATAAATAGTATTAAAAGTGAAGATGAACTGGAAGAAAACCGTTTATTTATTGGTAAGTCCAAATGTGATCATCATGGCCACCCTAAATCCCCTCCAGCTCTAAGTCCCCATATCAAGGCTCACCTGCAAAGATTAGAAAGAAAGGAGGGTCAGTTTGAAAACTCGATTAGTGTAACAAGCCCCTTCGAGAGCCCAAGTCAATATCACCACCGGGCTGGGCCTAAGCCCAAATTTAGTTACCACATATACTGGGCCGAAGCCTTTAATCATTCATATACTGGGCCGAAGCCTTTCTATTATTCATATCACTGGGCCGAAGCCTTTCCATTATTCATATCACTGGGCCGAAGCCTTAACTGTAAATGATATGGCCCATAGGCCCATTTCAACATCACATGTGATAATAATGCATGAATGCAAGCCCATTTGGGGGGACTACTCAACCCACCAACCGCTACTCTCCACCCGTACCAACCAAGCTCTCCATGTGGGGAATAACTCAACCCACCCAACCAAACTCTCCACGGGCAAAGATAGCCGCTTTTAACATATAACCGAGGCTAGCCTCTTTTTAATAACTAGGGCAAAAGCCCTTTTCGGTAAACTGGGGCAAAGCCCTTTTTCACTTCCTCCATTCATATAAAAACCCAACCCAATGCATTTATGAATACATCATGTGCATTTCATACATATCATGTGCATATCATACATGTCATGTGCATATCATACATATCATGAGCATATCATATCAATCATGTATATCAAAATCTCATATATCAAATTCATAATTAAACCCTAGGGGTATAATGGTCATTTTTACCTAGGGGCAAAATAGTCATTTTCATAAAATAAAGGTAATTCCACAATTTTACCAAGTATTAGGGTTTTCCATGTTCATTAATAGTTACTATCAATTCATAGGTTTTATACCGCGATTCTGGCCCATTTTAGTGAAACCGAGTTATTGGGCCAAAAACCCCTAATGGGCCCCACAAGCCGATTTAGTCAACTAGGCCTATTTATCTTATACTCTATTATGGTATTATCAGTCTCAACGTGCAATTTAACAGGTTTTCATCTTCTACCGAATTTACCCAAATGGGCCCGAAAGCCCATTGGGCCCGATTTTAACCCCTCGAGGCCCAACTTACCGTAAATGCCAAACATCATGCTCTTACCTTTTCCAACATTCACGATCATCGTCTTAGAGGATCTAATTATCCGATGAGCGTTTGCTTGCTCACAAGTCCTCGAAATGCCAGAATTTCAACATTTCGGCTTTTCGGCATTTATTGAGTTAAGCTACAAAAGAAGGTTCGTTACACACCTGTTTTGCGATATTCCTCGACGAGATCTCCTACACGATTTCTCCTATAATCAACCACTTATAAATCAGCCCACAATAATTAAACCCAAAATGAGAACCATCTATTTTCAACACTTACATATTCGGCCACCATCCACAATGGCCTTAGAATCCATACCTTTGCCGAAATTGATGACTAGATCTAGTCACTCCGGTGATCCAAGCTAATCCAAGTCGACACTACGCCTTGCTGCTCCTCCACTATATAAACCATAAAATTATTAAAAGAAAAATCCATAAGGCCTATGCCCACATTCGGCCACCTTCCTACACTATAGGAGATTTCGGCTTTTGTCAACTGTTTCAACTGAATCGATTTAGTGCAAATACTTACCACAGTCTTTCCTTGTACCACCCAGAGCATAACCGAAGAAGGAATTGACCACCAACAAGTGAAAGAAAGAAGTTTGCTTGGTCAACAAGAAGTCGGCACCATCTAGCCTCACAGATTCCGGCTTTCTACGGTATTTCGGCAAAAGTAGAGGTAACGGGAAGAAGCGATAGTTGAGTGGGGAAAAATAGTGGGCTGGTTTTGGAAATGAAAAAGGGAAGAAGAATGCAAGGAGAGATGGTGGATTCAACTGCAAAGGGGAAAAGAGAGAAAAGGCTAGACAAAAGGGAAGAAAACGGCACAACTAATCCCTAAGTGCCGAAATACTAACCTAATAACCCCTTGCCGAAATCGCCTCTTCAGTTCCCCCTATTCGGCCAACTCCTATCTTCATATCAAATCCCTAAAATCTCTCCCCTTATCCCTCCCTAATCTATGCATTTGACTGATTCAAACACTCCTCTAGCAGAATCCACTTGGACTCCAACACTTACCCTTCCTGCACATAAAAATAAATGCATCTATTTACCAACACAGGGAATCGATCCCATGCCTTCCCTTAAGCTCCACACGCCACCTTTTTAGGAGCTTAATGGCGTCACCCTGGCCACTTTACTAAAGCTCTTTTTGTGATACATTCCTCCCACATCTTTACATAAGGTCGCCTAGCCAGAACCCCTAACTCTTAAGTCAAAAATTCAGAAATTCTACCGAGTTTTGGCGAACACATGGGCCTTCCATAAGCCCATTTACCTACTCCAAATATGAATTTCACAACCAAATACCAAATTTTAAAAATTTTACCAAAATATTGCGAACCACGAATAAACCCGAAAATCAGGATGTTACACATAAAGGTAGCTTGTCTGTTCATACTAGAAGCAATAAATTGTCAAGTGATTTTAGACAAATGTACTGGTGGCCAGGAATGAAACGCGAGATTGTTGATTTTGTATTGAAATGTTTGATATGTCAACATGTTAAAGCTAAAGATCAGGTACCTTCAAGACTGTTACAGCTAGTGGTGATACTGGATTAGAAATGGGATAGAGTTACTATGGATTTTGTATCGGGTTTACCGTTATCACCAAGAAAGAAAGATGTCATCTGTGTTATCATTGACCGTTTGACGAAGTTTGCACATTTTATTCTGGTACGTACAGACTATTCCCTTGACAGATTAGCTGAGTTATACATTTTAGATATTTTCAGATTACACGGAGTGCCAGTCTCCATTATTTCGGATAGAGATTCGCATTTTACATCACGATTCTGGATAAAGTTACAGAAAGCTTTAGGTACATGGTTGCATTTTAGCACTACATTTCACCCTCAGACTAATGGTCAATCCGAGCGTGTGATTCAAATTCTTGAAGATATGCTTCGTTGTTGCGTATTAGAGTTTGAAGACAACTGGGAGAATATTTACTATTGGTTGAATTCGCGTCTAACAATAGTTTTCAATCGGGTATAAAGATGGCACTGTATGAGGCTCTGTATGGTCATAAATATCGAAGTACATTATACTGGACTAAGCTTAGTGAGAGAAAGATACACGGGATTGATTTGATTCGTGATACTGAAGAAAAAGTAAAGGTGATCTAACGTAGTTTGAAAGTAGCTCCAGATCGTTAGAATCATACGCGGATCTTAAACGTAAAGACATTGAATTTCAAGTCGGTGATAGAATGTTTCTAAGAGTATAGCCCTGGAAAAAAGTCCTTCGGTTCGGTCGCAAAGGAAAGCTGAGCCCCTGATTTATCGGGTCGTATGAGATTCCTAAAAGAATCGGACATGTTGCTTATTAATTAGCTTTACCGTTAAAATTAGAAAATATCCATAATGTCTTTCATGTGGCTATGTTATGACAGTACGGATTACATGTTATCTCCCCGACGGATATCTAGATTTAGTCAGATATGTCGTACAAGGAAGAACCGGTCAGAATTTTGGCATGAGAGGTGAAAGAATTGAGAAACAAGAACAAAGCTTTACAAAAAGTTCTCTGGCAATGTCACGAATTAGATTAAGCCACCTGGGAACTCGAGGGAGCTATGAGAAAGCAATATTCGAACCTCTTTTCTGGTAAGATTTTCGGGGACGAAAATCCCTTGAAGGGGAGAGTTGTAACAACTCATTTTTAGTGAAATCAGAATAGTGGTTTCAGGACCATAAATTCGAGGTCAAAAATTTTATTCTATTATTATTATTTTTTCTGCAGTATGATAGTAATATCATCTAAAAAATTCGTTATGAAATTTTACCGTTTACATGCTCAGTTTGATAAAAAAGACTAAATCACGGAAAGTACAAAAGTTGAGTTCTAATAGCTAAAAGTATTAAATAGCTATAGAACTTCAATGTGGAAGTCCTTATGTGGTAATTAGATCATAAATATTGATAGTGGAATATAATGGCTTGGTATAGGTGAAATTTGTGATGTTTTAAAAGGTTAATTTTGTAATTAAGTAGAATAACTTAATTTAATAAAAGAAAAGATGTAATAAAACACCATCTTCTTCAAATTTTACTAAAGAACCAGCCACCATAGCTAAACTAAGGAGAAATTTTAGCTGAGCAAATTACCTTGCATTGTAAGTTATTTTTGTCCCATTTTTAATGATTTTTATGTTTCCGGAATCGTTGTAGCTTAATCTAGCTAGCCCGGAGATTAATTTGTGAAACTGTTGAAGTCTAAGGCATTTACCATTGATACGTGTATATGAGTTTTGAAGTTTGATGGTTGAAAATGTGAGGTTGTTGTTAGATAAACAAGTTTTGTAAATGGATTTTTGATAAAATTGTCAATTAGGGGTTAAATTGAAAATTATGATAAATTCATGGTATAATTGTGAAATTATGAAAATGTGGGCTGCTATGAGTTTGTATAATAGTTGGCTAGGCTTGGGTAGGGGTAAAATTGCATGAATTTTATTTTCTGAGCCTAAGGACTTAATTGCAAAGAAATTAAAAGTATAGGGGCAAAATGGTAATTTTTCCACAAAATGTTTTGGATTAAATTGAATGAATTATATGTTGAATTATATTAAATTTATCCTTATAGATTCAGTTAGACCTCGTATGAAGTTAGATCGGGGCAAAGCCAAAGTCTCGAATTAATCGCCTTCGTATCTACGAATACTCATCGAGGTAAGTTTGTGTAATTAAATTGTGTTTATATGTTTTTAATTGAATTATATAAATTTTATGATATGTCATATCTAATTACCGAGTGCATATTCAACGACGTATGAGGATTACCGAGCCCCTTTTGAACCTTAGGAATCCGTAGGATACAAATTACATGTCATTAAGGTTACCAATTTATAGCTCGTGAGAGGATACCGATTTATAGCTTATAAGAGCATGCCGATTCATAGCTCATGAGAGCATACCAATCTTCAGCTCAAATGAGCATACCGATTTACAGCTCATATGAGTATACATGTACATGAATTGACAAATTACAGTTATATGAGCTAGCACATTATGTGTGAGCTATCACGGGTATCCAGCGGTATTCTAAACGGTTCAACGGGCAATGTTCTGTTACGAAACGATATGACTTCGATACGAACTATTATAGGTATATACATGAAATACATAGAAATGATGTTACATGAGATATAAACATATGAAATGGATGATACTTGTTTATGGAACTTGATTAATTTTTGAGCTCATCCATGAGTATAGGTTTATATATGTATTTACATGACTAATATTGATTGGTGTATATGTGCTTAGGCATTTGGCCAAAATGTGTTGGGATATGCTTTGTTATTTACTTATTACTTGATTAAATGGTAAGTTAAATTCTATGTTATTCGAACTTACTAAGATTAAATGCTTACTATGTGTTATTTTTCGTGTTTTATAGTGAGTTGGAAGCTCGTTCAGGTTGGAAGCTTGTCGGAGTTATATCACACTATCTATTAGCTCTTTTGGTACTTTTGGATGTTTGATTTCGGTTATAATGGCATGTATAGGTTATTTTGGCTAATGTTGGCCTATATGTTTTGTTAGGGTTATGGCCATTTGTTTGGCTTGTGTTTTGGTATTTTGATAATGGTATGGGTTTGGTTTTGGCATGTAAATATTAAAGTTAATATGGTTGATCGTGTGGTTAATTTGGTTGAATGATGGAAGATGAAATGATAGATGAATATGAATAATTTATATGGCTTGTGGTTCGTTGAGAATTGGTACTTTCTTTGAGTAGCTGAAATGACTATTGAGCTAATTATTGAATGAGATTTTGGTACCAAATGGTTGTGTTTTGGTAAGAAAATTATTTGGTATGTATTAGTGCAAAAATGAATGTAAGTTAATTGATTTTTTTCTGGTCAATGAGAATACAAGATTAAGCATGATTATATATTGTCATTTGAGGCGCCTAGGCCATGTGACCCCTACAGTACTAAAAAATTTCAATGTTTTCTGAAAATTTCTCTAAGTTTTTGATTTAGTCCAAACTTGTTTCTAACGTGTATTTTAGGCCTCGAGGGCTCATATAGAGGACAATTTGTATGTTTGACTTGGTTTTATATGTTCAAAAATGTTTGAATTTTCTGTCCGTTTGAATTGTAAACTCTGGTAATGCTCCATAACCCTGTTAAAGTGGCAGATACGGGATAGGGGTGTTATAGACAATCAAGAAAGTCCATATGGATTGGAAATCTGTTGGAAATAATCGCTTACTGGAGCTGAATCAGGTGGACAAATATCAAAATCTAGCCTATGAAAATGCCAAGCTATATAAAGAAAAGACCAAACGATGCCACGACAATTTATTCCTAGACAAAAGGCCTTGCTTTTCAATTCCAGGCTTAAATTGTTTCCTGGCAAATTAAAGTTTCAGTGGTTAGGTTCATTCGAAGTTGTTCAGGTATATCCTCATGGAGCAATAGATGTCAAAGACAGACAATGGGTTTGCTTTCAAAGTAAATGACCAACAGTTAAAGCATTACTTTGGCACTCATATACTTTGAGATAAAATTTCCATCATTTTTTCAGACTGATTAATATTTTTTCGCTTGCATAGTTTATTTAATTATTTAGTTTTTAATCTCTTTATTTCAGTTAATCAATAAATTTTATGAACTTCTATTTTCTTTTTGTCCAGGTAAGTATGGCCCAAGTTTCTTAGCCTCAACTCCACTAATTTTATTATTCATTTTTTTAGATTACTCAATTTACTCAATATTACATTTTTTCCTGCTTAAATATTTACTGTTACTTCTGTCAGACCATGATTAAGGCCCAATCTTATCACCCACGTCACAAATTCTTTACCTTTAAGTTTTTACCCTAGCCGATTTAGTTTCCTCTTCATTGTTACCTTCATTTTATTTTGTCTGTTATTTTGTTCTCTGTTTTCTTCTTAACTTTTAAAGTTCTCACCTTTTTCATTCTTATAATTATAATCTTTGTTGCCGTGGCTCGACAAGCACCGTGGACTTCCACAGTCACATACATTCTTCAGCAAGGCAATGAAAACTAAGTACGACCAAAACATTTCCAAATGGCCTCCGTGCTTGGAAAAAGGGATTTCTTTTTCAAGATGAACTTTTTATGGGGTATACTAAATCCATTTCATCTGTGGTGGAGAAACATGGATGGAAGATTTTCTGTCTCCATCTTGACGATGATTTCCCAGTGGTAAAGGAATACTATGCTCATCTTACTTCTAATGAAAATGCCTTTATCTATGTGCGAGGTGCCTCAGTATTGTTTGATGTTGAGTCAATAGATGCACAATACGGGCTGTCTGATGGTCCAGATGAACACGTGGATTTCTTCAAGACAATGACAATAGAAAAATTAAACTACGTGCTCACTGATGTCTATGTGGAATGAATCAAGCGGACGGTATCCAAGAATGATTGTGACACCGTGGATATGGTCACTTTGAAGCCGCACTGTAGGCTTCCCATCTACCCACAACTCTACAATCTCGAAGGAACGTCTTCTGCTTCTGCACTCGATTATGATGGGACAAAAGATAAATGTTGGGCACATGATCTTTCGAGAGGTCCATCGTTGAGCCTTGAAAAAAAACCAGTGCTTTGAACTTTCCATCGCTTATAACCGCACTTTGTCAGAAGTTCAAGGTTCCTATTGAAGTCAATGAAGAACGAACCCCTAACTAAGGTGCCATTATTAAGCACATTGCTCTAAAATTTTCTGGCGTGAAACTACCATGGCATTCGGATCCCTCCCTAGCATCTTCTCCACCCTAGCCCACTGGTGCTGCTCTATCAACTTCTAAGACTGCATTTGAGTAAAAGGTCCTCGAGTCTCTAAAGTCTTTGCAGCAACAATTTCAGAAACTAGAAAAGCAACAGCAAGTGATGGCTATGGATCTTGGCAAGGCTCTAGAGGAAATGGCCATATTTTGGGGCTATGTTAGACGCAGAGACTAAGCTATTAAGAAGTCCCTTCAAAAGAACTTCACTCACCAAATTCTCGCATTCCCTATTTTTCCTAAGGAGTTGTTGCTGGAACCTGAGGAGGATGACAATAAGGGTGAAGAACCTACTGCGGAGAAATAGACCACAGAACAAGAAGGAGAAGCAGAGAAAACTAAATCTGTCCATGTTGAATCTGAGAAGGAAGATGATGATGTGACTCAAGCTCCTACACCTACCAACACTGTCACTACCACCACACCAAGAGTGATAGCACCTATGACCACATAAGAACGTGCAATTCATCAACTGATCGATGAACTCACGAAATCACACTCTGATTTTAAAAACGCAGTGCCTACTAGTCAGTATAAAAGGTAGTGTTTCAACACAACTGCTGGAAAAGTAGCCCTAGCTACGAGTGGTGTATCCGAGTGGCAGTGGTGTTATAAACATGCCACCAAGAAGTCTACCAAACCAACTTAAGAGTAAAAAACATTCTATCTAAGCTTTTATTTCTAATTCATGCATTCATTTTTCTTTATTATTGATTCCTATACTTGTAAATATATATTCTCTAACATTTTTCATTTTTTTTTTTGCATTAAGAACAATGCATCCTTTAGGTTTGGAGGTGTGTTGTGCATATAGGTTGCATTAGATATGTATGTTAATATTTGTTGTTTTGTCATTTACTTTGCCATGACATACAATTTCCAAACAATTGTCAGACTTTGTTAAGTATATTTTTTTGTCTATGATATTTGATGAGGATAATAATTCTTTGATAAGTTTAGAAAACTGTTCGAGTAGTTAGGTCTGTTTAGCTTAGGATAGCTATTTGAAAATTGATTCTTAAAAGTATAACAACCTAAGTATTAATGCGGTTAAGTCTGTAGTAGGATTCTTTTAATGCATATAGAATTTCGTAATCCTAAATTCCATAATCTGTTTGTAAACGATAAGGAATATCTTAGTAATAGTTTTGCACTCCAATGTTTGAATTTATTGAGTAGGTCAGTAATGCTTTGTTTGCTCGATCGTATTATTGATCAGAAAAATGAGTTCAAATAAGAGTTTTTTTTTCTTTCTGAAAAGCATGTTCATAATAATTTAAGGACACTCTTCTGAAGTGTTAGGCTGAGTAGCTAAAGAGGTAGTCATTTGCTCCATCCATCTGTTTAGTTAAAAGCCTTAACTTTATGAGTGAATTCCATTCAAATTGTGGCATGATGTCATATCTGGCAGTCTAGTGTTTGCTCCATTGATGTTGTCAAGTAAAGAAATCATGTGACAAGATGAATTCCCTATAGAAAGTAATAACTATAATAAAAAAAATTTAATAAGTAAGAATAATGAAATTGAATTTAGAGGAAAGATTTTTTTTAAAATATATTAGGAGAGGTCTGTTATAGCCATAATTGCATAATTATATAGGAATTTTTTTAGGAAACATTTTCTGCACTACATTTGCTTAACAAGTCTATAAAACACGAACCATTTTTTTCTTTATTTGAAAGACTGTTGAGAATAGAGGTGAAAAATATATTTTAGATAGTCTAGTGATATATTTGGTAAGTGTAATGTTTTGGCAAATTTATGCATACATGCATTCATGCATACTCGTATATATTTTCTTGAAGACAAGCAATAAGTCAAGTTTGGGGGTGTGATAACTCTTGAAAAGAGTTATATTTTAGGCCTTTAAACTAAAGTATTTGCTTGTAATTAAGAACATATGTTTGCATTTTAGACTTATTATTAGAGCATTGCATACTAAAGCTTGAATTGTGTTTCAACTGTAAATTTATGTTACTTTTAATTGCTGGAAAGTGGTTTGGTAGTCTTTGGTCGTAGGCACAAGTAAGATAAAAGAAGCAAAAAGGATAAGAGGAAGAGGAAAAGAAAACGAAGGAGGTGAAACATTGTCATGGCAAATGATGGGATAGATAACCAACAAAAATGCCGTGGTAATTCTAGGAAGATGATGCGGCACTCAATCCACGTCACCCTCAGCCAGCTGTACATGTACCAGATAAATCTCTCTAAAAAGAGGAGTAAAAGATATGTGCTGAGAGGGACGAATCTACCCTATAAAAGGAAGAGAAAGAAGGGAAGAAAGGACACACATGGATTGTGAGGAGAAAAAGAAAAGAAAGAGAGTAGTCACCCTCTTTGCAACAGAATATGATGGAGTAATTCAGAAAACAAGAAGAAAGGAGTAGCTCGAAAAGGGGAGATCAAAGACGAGAAGAAAGAGAAGAGAAATCTATCTTGGGTTTTACGTAGAATTTGGATAAGAAGTTAGAGTGCAGTGAGAACTTCCTACAGTCCTGCCTTTGTTTTATTTTCTTGGTTTTGAATTATGTGATTCATGAAACTTGAAGTATGTTAGTGAATGATTTAATTTTGGATTTCATTGCCCAACCAATGAGCTAATTATCTTTGGGTTGGAATTATTTGGGTGAATATTTAATTAACTGTAATTCTCATGATATGCTTGTGATTAAATTGACTGTTTCATTCGATTCTTGTTTATTAAGAATGCATGCAAGCTCTAGATATAGTTGATTGCATGTTATGAACTCAGATGGATTTGAATCTGAATGGGTTAAATACATCAGATTATTAATTGATTGATATAGGTGAGTACTCGAAAGAATATTCACAGCACTCTAGGCATAGAAGATGCAATCTGTATAGGTATAGAATGTTAGTTGGGTTATCATTTTGTAAGCGTACACAGACTCCAAATAATAATTAGAGTTTTACTCCCGAAAGAAGTAAACTGTAGTAGTAAATATCTGGGAAGTAGTTTAGTCGTAACTTTGCCAAGGCATTACTTTGTTATGAAAATATTCATTGAGTAATTCCAACCTTTATCATTCAACAAAAAAAATACTCTCTATTTGTTCCTTTTGAATTGCAATGACATTTAGATTGCTGGGTCATTTTTCAGTTATAATTGATATTATTAGTTCAATCATTAATTCCCTTCATCAATTTATACTTTGTTCCTTTTGCAGAATTTATTCTTTAAATCTTCAGTAATACTTACCAATTAAAATCAACTTCTGATCCCTGTGGAGACGATACACACTCACCGTTATATTACTTGAATCGACATGTACACTTGCACATTTGTATTATTTACACGCAATAGTGACACTACACCACATTTCTAAGTACCTCATCAATACCTTTTGCTCTTAAAAGAGGTCACTTTATAACCTTCCCTTTAATGGGGGAACAATTGTTGGATATACTTCACTAGGCTATACCTCGATAAAGAACAAGGCCACGCCAAGTCAGCAGGCCTCTCCAAGCTCACCAATGAGATCACTGTCACTTGTCATACATATACCCAATAATCATGCCTCATCAAATCACATCATCAACCTAACGAGAAAGAACTGGACTATAAGACTTTATTAACAATCCACCAATCGAGAGATATCATGTAATCTATAAATGTTTCCTTTAAATTCCTCTAATCTTAGTTCTCATCTTCTTCAACTTTGAGAATATTCTTTATGACTCTCGGCCAATGAACCATTCCACAAATCTCCTTCCCTTTCATTCCATTAAAAAAAAAAAAGAAATAGCTTAATAAATAAATCCAATTGTGCGATTATATTTATGTTTATAATTTCCCAACGGTCATACAAGTAAAGTCTATAAAAGGAGCCAGCCAAGAACAACCTAATATGATTAAAACATGAAATTCCTTCATTAATTATCTACCTAAACCCTTGATTGTTTTAAAAGTAACACCTGGTTTTTAGACACGACTGTTAACAAAGAGTCACAGTAAAATTTTCTTTCAAATACCAAAAAAAAAATGATATTTCATTGTATAGATCTAATCAACCCCAAAAAAAAGAGAAAAAGAAAAGGAGTACCCAAAAGTAATAGAACACCCGTCGACTAATTAAAATGTACCATCAATCAATACATGGGGGACCATCCCCATATTTTGTATACATATAATAGTCATAGATCTTTTCATTTTGATAAGCTCTTATGGGGACTTATCACTGACCAATATGCATGGCAGTAGACATTTTAATGAAGGCTTGATAAATAATCATATATAAGTAAATTTTTGTATATATACATATATATTTATTATGATCCCATCGTTCCCTCCCCTTTTGTTTTTAGCTAGATATCTTCTTCCATTATTAATTTCCACGCCGCTACGATGTGATGCACTCCAAGCAGGCATATCTTGACAACTCATCCACATAAAAGATAGTTATATATATAAATATATAAAGGAACTAAAATGAATTTAGATTCATGGAAACAGTGATGGATTGATGGGGGCATATCGAAGGAGATGCAATTTTTCTTTGTCTTTCTTTTTTTATTGAAAGTGTGAGGTATCGCTGTCGACTATAGTTATGAATTCTGGTCCAGAGTCCATTTCCATATTTAACAGCAAGGCATTAAAATATATGTCCTTAGGGAAGGGGAGAGAAGGGTTTTTAATGCATTATTAGGAGTTGTCATGCAAGTTTGTGAAGTTGATATCTATTGTCTCTAGCTATGCTTTTGTACCCCTTAAGGCTATTGCCAAGTATGTGCCATTAAATTAATCAAACCTACCCAATGATTTGAAAAAAAAAAAATTGCCCCCAATGCCAAGGTAAAATCCAACAATTAAATGTGCATGCTAAAAATCAAAATTGAGCTGTCAATTTAACTTACATATATTCAAGTATTTAAAATAATATCAATATCTGATTAAATTTTTAAATAACTCTTACCTTTAATCCTTGTAACAAAATTACCAAAATAAAATTTATGAAGTTAATTTGTATCCCTTTTATAGTTTGTCTTTGGTTATAAATCTAGCCAAGATTCATTGCTCTTTACCATCCTCTACTGGAAACCCTGTCAAACACACACCTCGTGAAGGTCCCTACTAGACAATGAGCAAAGACCTTTCCTAGTTATTCACCACCATGTAGGTTGAATACTTTGGCAAGATGGCATGTCACTTAAGAAGCACATAAAAGCAAACATGTCCACAATAACCCTTGACTCGTCCTATGAATGTCCAGAAGATACCTATATAAAGGCACTTATATATACTATTGATATAGGGTACAACAAGGGAGGAGAGTAAGGAGTAAATGGAGGTTCTATAGAGGCTGGTTCACCTATAGAGATGGAGAGCCATAAAAGATTTGACAGGCTGATTGTTGAGAGAGAGAGAGTATTTAGGTAGAGTAAATTAGGGCCTATAAAATCGATCCCTTCTTCATACTTGGAAGAGTATTTGAGAGGTTCTCTTGTGCACTAGCTAAACATGGTAGGATAAATACTCAGTTCCACCAACTGTGAAAAGAATATTCATAGTGGGGCCTATCTTGTTATTTATTCGATCAGTACAAGGTTGTTATAACGAAGTGGGCCTCTCATTATCTTGAGAATGTGTTCACACTTAGGGGGTGTTTACACCTAAAAGAAGAGTTGTAATGACTCGGTTTCCAATGTTACTAGAAACTACGATTTTGGAACCTTGTTTCCGTAAACCAACTCCGTAAATATAAAATAGGAATATTTATAGAGTTATTGTATAAATAAATTGAAATTTAGATAGGTAATTTAGCTAAAATTATGCTTAATTAAGGCCTAGGGACTAAATTGTAAAAATTTAATTGCTATAGATTTTTAATTAGGAATAAGCTTGGGGGCTTAAATAGAAATTATTCCAAGAACCAAAATGGATAATAAACTACTTTTGAATAGTTGATAGTGGATGATAATGTTGGATGTCATTAACTTAGCTTAAACATGATTAAATTTGATTAAACTAGATTAATTAAGATAATTAAAACTATTTAATGAAATAATCTTAATATAAAAACCAAAGCTTAGTGGAAGATGTTATTGTCTTCCTCACTAAGCCGTGAAAGCCAAAGAAAAAAAATAAAAGAAGAATGTTTTAGGTTTCAAACATTCGGCCATCCAATTTCAAGTAAGCTCCTAGTCATTTTTCTTTGATTTTTGTGGAAATTGAATCATGGGAGCTTGGTTTAACTAGCTCATGTACCAATTTGTAAAACTATTAAAGTTTTTGAAAGATGCCCTTGTTGAGAAATGGATGAATTTGGTGTGAATTTGATAGAAATCAAACTTAGTTTATGAAAATGACTTAATTGTAAAACTTAATTGTAAGTTTTGTACACTAGAAACCAAATTAAATAAAATGAAAAACTATTATGAAGTTTTTGTAGGAATAGAAAGTAGGAGATCCATAATGAATATATGTGAAATCGAATTTTAATTTGAAGCTCTAGATCGAAAATTAAGCTAGTCCCACTTTTAGAGACTAAATTGAATAAACTAAAATTTCTAATTGAATGTGATTTGATATGGAATTTGATATTGTGCATTATTTAATTACTATTCATAGTTAAAGATGAAGCAGGGTTGTCAAGAGGGAAAGAAAAGGTGAGAGCTGACGATAAGTGACGCGAACTGTCATTTTGTATTTCTATGATTCAGGATCAATGTAATTGTTGCATATTCATGATGTTTTGCATAATATGATACTAAGGTGATTTGAAGATGGTTACTTGAATTTAATTTCTATTATTGGGATTGATTATCGAAATAGAGGACTAAATTGAATGAAATGAAAAGTAGCATAACTTAATGATTTATGATATTTGGTATGAAATGGAGTTGAAACATGTTATATGACTTGATGAGTTGATGAATTGATGATAAACTGAGATTTATAGGATGTGAATCTAACTATATAATGAAATTGGAAAATTGGTTACCCTATTAACTGTTTAGAAAAAGTCGAATATAGTTGGCATGTCATATGATAGATTGAGTACGAGTTACTTCGGCTATATGTTGATGAGCGTTGGACACATTTTTCTTCAAATGTTTTGATGAGTGCTGGGAACAACTATTATTTCGGTTAAATCGATGAGCCCTGGGTGTAATCTATTTGCTTTAGACTTTTTGATGAGGCACTGGGTGCCAAATTGGTGTGTTGGTTAGAATTCATGTATCCATTCAAGTTTGAGTCATGTTAATAGGGATAGAAATTAGGAATTGGTTATATTATTCTTGGAAATGACTAAATGCTATGAAATTGTACTACTGGTACATATATACGATAATTGGTTATTGATGGCATGTGAAAGATCATGTGAAAGATCATGCAAACTACTTTAACGAGCTTAAGGGCCAATATGGAGAGACAATAAATGAAAGGATTCTATTTGGAAATGAAATGTGATATGATCAAATGTTAGAAATTGAATAGAAATGCAACTATCATTGACATTGGTATGCTAGTTTGACATGTTAATTTAGTTTGGCTAATTGAAGTAATGTATGGATAATTCATATAATGCATTTGGTATACTTGTGTCATATGTTTATATTGATCCATTGGATGAGATTTGACATGAGATATGCATAAATTGGTTGACAGTAGAAATCAAATAGATTATATGCAATTGATTATAACCTATGTTATATTAATTTGAATCATGGAAATACCACTGAGCTTTATCACTCAAGGTACAAGTTGTTTCTCGTGCACAGGTTTAGGTACATCTTGAGGTCCCAAGTAGTGACTCTAGAATCTAGTTAGAGATCTCAGACTCATCGTTGTTTTTAAAGTCTCTTTTTGTTCGCTATACAACATGTACCTAGGTGAAGTCAGTTTTGGTATAATATGGGAATTATGAATTTATAATGTTAGAAATGGTAACTTGAAAATGCCAATTGGGTTGATTTTTGTGCTAGAGATTGGCATTTGCTGGAATTCCTTGAAACATCACCGTTTTAGTGATCTTTATGTGAAAGAACTTGACAATATGGTAAGAGTTAAAAATTATCACGAGTGAATGATTTCAAATGTAACCTTATGAATTTTAATGCATATGTGAAAAGATATGTTAGAAATGTGGAATTGAGGATAGTGTAATTGGTTGAAATGGTATACATTTGAATTGAATTTTGTTTTCTAGGTGGAACTTGATGGTAGCGATTTGAACCTTTTAGAAATTGTAAGTCACATCACAACGAGATGAAGCAAAGAATTACATTGCGATGACAAATGTTCGAGGTCACAATGAGACCAAGTCAGTATGTGGCATCGTGATAAGGAACCCCTAATGCCGCGATGTCAACCTGATAGTTTGAATTCTCTACATTTTGGTCCTAATTCGACATCAGGTTAGCAGTAGAGCTTTTGTAAGCTCATATATGACCTGGAAGCGGATTTATATTGTATTGTATGTATGTATTATTTGAAAATTAATCATTTTTTGGTATAAATCAAATATAGATTGATCCAGTTGCTCCAGCAACAAATATGACATATTGTAGCTCGGACCCGATGATTGGATCAAGTATCGGGGTGTTACACGAGTGCCTAATAAGTTGGTGCTTATCTCGTCATCAGAAAGTGGTTGGTTTTGACAACAAAATGATATCATTCCTTTGATTTTATTAGGACGGAGGGTCAACTGAGACATTGTCTTAGGTGGGATCAAAGAGGAGGTTAGTGCCTTTAGTCTTACTGACACGTGTCCAGGTGGCGGAAGGGTATAACATATACAACCAATGCTCTATATAACAATCACTATTTATAAGAAGATTTCATTATAACAACCAAGTTTTTTGTAGAACCTTTTTTTTATGTTCTATTTTTACACCCATAATAACATTTCATCTATTATAACAACCATAAAGTATAAAGTACACTCTTTACTGAATTAGTTTTGTGTAAGTGTTCTTTTTCTTAAATTTTGATTAAATTAGTTATATTCCTCAGTGAAATAAAAATAATAAATTTTAGTTAAAATATTATTTCAATAAAATATTTCCATTTTATATAAATATTTAATAATTAAATGAAATTATATTTGTAAATTTTATTAAAGATACAATCTAAACCTCAGTAATTAATATTATTATATTATAGTTTTTCAATTTGAAAATTTTAAAAATCTTAAATTATCTTGACCCTAGTTTTCACTCACCCAAAGAAAAGCTCTCGGTACTATCGAATATGTGCGAAACTAGAAAATTCTTTTAGGAGGTCGAAATTAAATTGTAATTTTTATGATGGCAAAAATGTAATTTCACCATTTTAATAGCTAATATATTTATAATTTTTAAAGAATTAAATCAAACTTTTATATTTTTAAGGGGCCCAAGTGCGATTTTACCTTTGCTAATTTAAATTTTAAAAATTTTAAAAGACCTAAATGAATAACTTTCCATTTTAGGGGGGAAAGTGCCATGGGTTGCGCATGGGAGCCCGCAACCATGACGAACTTGTACGATCCATAGAGTTCAAAGGAGGTCATTTGGCCCGAACGGACTGGCCCGTTGCTTTGAGAGATTGAAAGCCCATCTCCAAAGCTTGGCAAATATGGAATGTGATCTTCAAATATATGTGATCCCAGACATTAAATGTAATATTTAGAAGATAAGATTCCGTAATCCTAAAGATTCGATTTCAAGATAGCTTTTAATCTTAGCCATTGATGTACTTTGATCTATACCGTTGATTTTGGGGAGGCTCAACTATAAATAGAGACCTCTCCTCCTCATTGTAATTCATTCAGTTATTAATAGAATTTTGAGAGTATTCACTCAAACTTTTCTCTTAAGTGTTCTTGATTTCCTATGGCTTTTGTTCATCTTTCGAGTTCATTCTTATTTCGTTCTTTTGTTGTCCCTCATGGGTGCCTTAGAAGAATTCTGTTGAATCCTCAATTGTTACGAGTTAGGCTGACTTAGGTGTTTTTGAGCGAAGGAACTGCTTAAGGCTGCACGGATCATGTAGAAAAAATCTAAGTCCATGAATGTTGGTATCCGAGATAGAGTTCGAAGGCACTGTTGAAAGATGTCGAAAGAAGTTGCTGAGAATGTTGAGGGAATGGAGACTCGCGGGAGGGCTAGGAAAGCTAGTCATTCGAGGGACATACTCTTGGCTTTGGAGGATCGAGTCGTCACTCTCAAGGAATCCTTGAGAGATACCAATGAGAGGATTGATGATGTCGATGATAGGCTCATTGATAGGTTGCAGTCCATGAAGGAGTAGCTCAATGAGTATATGTTGGACTATGTTGAAAAGATGACTAGTAGGGATGATGCCATTAAAGCTATGATGATAGCCTTAAAAGAGAAGATTGTGAAGCTCAAGGGTCAGCTCACAATCTACAAGGCTGATTTGGGCAATGGAGGGTTAGCTGCTATCGCACCCAAGACTAGTGTGGATATTCCCAAGCCCAAGGAGTTTAAGGGAACAAGGTCCGTAATAGATGTGGAGAACTTTTTTTGTGGGGAATCGAGCAATACTTTCATGCCAAAGGTATCACGGATGATGCCAGTAAGGTAACTATTGCTGCTATGTATCTTACTGACATTACCTTGTTGTGGTGGCATTGTAGGTCCACCGATGTGAGACGTGGTGGGACCAAAATTGGGACATGGGAGGAGTTTCGATGTGAGTTCAAGGCATAGTTTTATCTAGAGTATGTTGAGGATGAGGCTCAAGCAAAGTTCGGTCGACTTGCGCAACAAGGCACTGCGAGGGAGTATGTGTAGGAGTTTAGCGAATGCATGCCCTACTTTTCCTTCATGGATGGGTTGAAACTATGGGCGAAGTAAGAGTTGTAAAGCTGAGGAGTCCAAGAGCTTACCATGGCCATGTCTATAGCAAAACCTTTTGCTGAATTTGGTGGGAAGAAAGACAAGCCTGAGTCTTCTAAGCCCAAATTCGCTCCAAATGGCAATAGTGGGGGAGACAAAGAAAGGCCCACTGGGAATTGCAATAGTAGGAAGCCTTGGAACAAAAGAAAAAGTTACGCCCATTGTGATGGCCCACATATGATCAAAGATTGTCCAAAGAAGGCCGTACTCTCTGCTATGGAAGCAAAAGTGGAGTCAAGTGTGGAGGATAACAATATTGGTTCAATACTAGGGGCTGTCGAAGACAAGACGGGTCATGGGATGATGTTTGTAAACATTATGGTTGTGACCACCCTAACCCGTATCTGTCGCAAGAATAGGGTTACGAGGCATCACCGTATAATACACATCATTCATATAGATTTATGCAATCATAATCAAAATCCATTCATCTCAATTATATCATCCCTTATAAGGTTTTACGAGACCTTAAAACAAGCTTAGAAATGGTTCGGGACTAAACTGATAACATATGCAAAGTTTGGGAAACTTAAAAAATTTTCAAACATTAAAGGGTCACATGCCCGTGTGAACAGGTTGTGTGCCTCACACGGTCATCAGACACACCCATGTCACAGGCCGTGTGAAAACAGGGCATACATACTGACTTGCACCATACGGTCGAAGACACGCCTGTGTGCCATGGCCGTAAAAAAATTTGGGAGGTTACTGACTTGGGTCACACGACCAACCACATGTCCGTGTGTCAAGCCTGTGTACCCTTCGAAATGGCTACACAATTCCATGTGCCAAGGCTGTGTGACTCACACGGCCACCCAACATAACTGTGTGTCTAGGACATGCTCAAGACTAACTTGAATTTTAATTATACTCTAGGGGACACACAGCCGTATAGCATGACCGTGCCTTACACACGGTTGAGACACACGCACGTGTCTCTACCCATGTGGACAAAAATAGGCCATTCGAAAAGCCAACTTGCCACCCTACTCTCATGCACTCATAGCAACCAAATTTGTACCTTTTTAATACATATATATGCAACCAAAACATACTATTCCATACACATCTCATGCCATCTATCCGCAACCATTTCAACTACTCCATTTCCATATTCAAATCATACTAATTCATTGAGCCAAAATCATTGAAACTTACATAACTTCTAAATGCATTTACCCATCACATTATCATCTCAGGTCAACCGAAATATATGCATACTTCCCAACCTTTATATGTAACGCCCTCACGCCCGAGACCGTCGCCATTGTCGAGCTTGAGGTGTTACTAAACGTAATTCATTACTTAAACAGCTCAAACAACTTATTTTAAAATTTGCAAACAAGCTAGCTAACTGCATCACAGTTGCTTAAAAATTCATATCTTGAGTTTCAAAACTCGAAATCAAGATCCGTAAACTTTCCCTGAAACTAGACTCATATATCTATCTACTAATTTTTTTCTAGAATTTTTTGTCAGACCAATTAGTACAGTTTATTAGTTAAAGTATCCCCTGTTTTATGGTTTGACTGCTCCGACCTCTGTGAATTACTTAATCGATATATCTCCCCGCATGAGTTCCAATGACTATGTCGTTTGTTTCTAATAAAACTAGATAGAATCTGTACATATAAAGAATGACTTCTAATTATCTTGGTAAAATTTTTGGTGAATTTCCAAAGTCAAAATAGGGGATCCAGAAATCGCTCTGGCCCTATTTCACAAAAATTTAAACATCTCATAAAATATAACTCATATACCTGTTTTGTTCCATCCAAATGAAAATAGACTCATAATTCTTCAATTCCATATTTTATTCATCATCTAATTATATCTCTAATATTTTTAATGATTTTTCAAACTCACATCATCTTTCTATTGTTCAATTTATTTTATGGTAAATTTTACCTATTTCATGGTTTCCATGGATTAGCTAGCAATTTAGCATACATAACACCAAATATGATCATGATTAGCCATTCCAATGGCTAATCATTACCAAGAATTTCTATACCACTCAATAACCATATCATAAGACCATATACATACAATGATTATAATGCTATACATGCCATGCTCGAAATATACAAGCCATTATGCCGAGATGATACACGGATAGTGTGAGCGAGCCTCCGACCGTTCCCGATTTTCGAGATGGCTTGTCAAAACTACAAGGAATGAAAAGGAGGGAGTAAGCATAAAAGCTTAGTAAGTTCACATGCAAATAGCCAGTAACACAACTATATAAGCAAACATAAAACATCATTTGCATAATCATCACCGAGACATTCATATCACATTTTCATTTATCATCTTACCATATTGTTGTTATATCGAGTTTTCAACCCGAGGGTTAAGTACATACCTATTCAAAGTATCCATTTCACAACACTTACCAATACGTCCCTTTCATCTTGAGTATTCCTCCATTTGAGTAGAATTTTACCCGTTGAACACATCGGAATATAATTCGGATACATGGAAAGTTTGCACATAAGTGCCAAATATGTAGCCAAGCTACCATGTAACTCCGCCCATAAGTGAACTCCCTGACTCAACTCAACGAGCTCGGATGCCTAGTTACATCTCTCGAACTCGACTCAACTCAATGAGTTCGGACATTCGCATCCATAAGTGAACTCGGACTCAACTCAACGAGTTCGGATGCCCAAATATCCTAGTGACATGTCACTTGTATCCTAATCCATTCCTAAGGTTCAACGGGACCATTTTCCCAATCATGTGTCTCAACCATCTCCTACGGATTGCCGATACCGATACTCGGTAGTATTTCACATTTTCCAAGTATATCACATAATTTGACATATTATCAAACAATTATCACGAGTATAATATTTCATAATAATTATCATAACATTTAAATAACATAAAAACATTTAAAATAATAACTATGTTACCAACATTTACATATGAACTAACCTCGTATGCGAAAATGACTACTTTTACCATTTCATCCACAACTTTGTATTTTCCCCATTTTAGCCCGAATTTCAGTTTTCCTTGCTCTATCATTTAAAATATAGTTTAATTAGGACCCAAAATCATATTTTGGCAAAATTATAGTTTTGCCCCTAAACTTTCACATATTTACACTTTTACCTCAAAGCTCATAAATTAAAATTCAGCCTATTTTCTTATGTTTTATGACATCCTGATCATTTTTCCCTTCTATGGAAACATCAAATTCTCACTATAACATGTACTTATGACTATTAGGTATTTTTACTGATTAAGCCCTTTTACTCGTTTTCACTTAAAACCGAGTAGCACAAGTTGTCTAACATAATTTAAAACCTCATATTCTATCATAAAACACCAAAATACACAAATTTCACCTATGGGTATTTTTCCAAATATAAACCCTAGGTTAAATTAATGGTAGCATAAGCTAAATCGAGCTACCGGGATTCCAAAAACGTAAAGAACTTGAAAAACGGGGCTAGAGTGGACTTACAATCGAGCTTGGAAGCTTGAAAAACCCTAGCCATGGTTTCTCCTTGCTATATTCTGCCATGGGGTTGA
Organism: Gossypium anomalum; assembly: GCA_025698475.1. Lineage (NCBI taxonomy): Eukaryota > Viridiplantae > Streptophyta > Magnoliopsida > Malvales > Malvaceae > Gossypium > Gossypium anomalum. The sequence goes on from CM046961.1 coordinate 30,396,153, forward strand.
AGATGGACACATTTGGGTTTTAAAATTTATCTTTTAATTCATTTTACCCCTAAATGACCAAAATGCCCTTTTTACTATTCTTTAAATTTTTACCCTTCCAAGCCCATTTTTGTCCAAATTTTTTTACAAATTGGTAAAATTACTCTTTAAGGACCTCTAATTAATAATCTAATTCAATTTTATGCAAAATGATTCTAGAACACAAGTTTTACAATTTATTCAATTTAGTCCCTAATTTCAAATTAAACATTTATGCATAGAATTTCTTCACGAAATTTTCACACAATCATGAAATCATATCATAGACCTCAAAATAATTATAAAAAAATTTTGTTTCTATCTCAGATTTGTGGTCTCGAAACCACTATTCCGACTAGGCCCAAAACTAGGATATTACATTGTACATCAATTAATAACTAACCAAATGAACAACCATTTGGTTATATCAACAACCATGGCAAACATACCAAAACATGCCAACATATAAGGCATCAAATACATCATATATATCATATATACAAACCTTCAAAAGTACCAACAAAATGATCGATAGTGTGATGACGCTTCAAAAGTAAGCTTTAATTCTCTATAAAACATAGACAATTAACATACAGTAAGCTTCATAGCTTAGTAAGTTCGTCCTAAATATACTCAACAGTTCATAAAATACAAATCATCAATTAATAAACACTTAATAAGTCTCATATCATCACTCAATTCTATCCCATGACCATTTATCAAATATCTACTAATCCATCAAGCTTCATACTCATAGTATCAACTACCACAAAGGTATCGTACGTACCTGTACTCTCCCATATTTATATATTATATTTTCAACTCTTTTTTCAGTACGTTAATCATCCAGAAATCTTCCAATACTCAAGGAACTCGCACATTTAGTGCAAAAATGATTAGCCGAAGCTATAACGGTATCGCACACTTAGTGCCATCACATTAAACTGAAGTTATCTCAGTATCGCACATTAAGTGCCAAACTTAATCAATTTATCGCCATACTCAATCGTAGTACCATATATACAATTTATGCGATATTAAATCATTCGAAACATAATTGTAACAATGTTTATCACGTACGAACTTACCTCGGACGTAAAAATAATGAAACTAGTCGATTAGTCGAGTGCTTTGTTCTTGCTTCGATCTAAGTCCGATTTCCTCCTTTCTTGATCTAAATACATTCAAAATTAACTCTTTTATTCATCAATACTTTCAATTTAGTCCACAAACACATTTTTGGGCATTTTTATGCTTTAGCCCCTAAAGTTCCACATTTATTCAATTTAATCCTTTAATCACAAAAACACAAATTACAAAAAATTTAATAAAGCCCATGTTTAGCCGAATTCTCTATAGGTACCTAGCAGCCCATATTTCACAATTTTTTTTTTCACATATTAACTCTTCAATTTACACTTTTCGCAATTAAATTCCTATTTGACATTTTTTTCAAAAATCACTTAGCAAAACTTTAATATCTATCATCAAGCTTTCATAATTCATCAACAATCATTCAAAATCTCAAGCATTTATCAAAGGCAAATCACAAATTCATCAACAATTTTAGAAATTAGGGTACGAGCTAGCTAGAACACGAAGCAACGATCATAAAAACATAGAAATCATCAAAAACTGAGCTCAAACCGCACTTTAATCAAGCTAGGAGAGTGCTAAATTTTTCAAAGCTTTAAACCCTATCTTTTCCTTTGATTTTCGATTGTTTATTAATTATAACATTATTAACCAATTTACAATTTTAACCTTAATTAAAACTATTGTAAAACATTCATTTAATGGTCATTTATGTCAAATTTCACCCTCAACGGTCTAATTATAACATAAGGACCTTTCATTTAATAAGCCATGACAATTAAGCACTTTAAACAAGTAGAATGCAACTTTTGCATTTTACGTGATTAAGTCCTTTTTTCTTAAATTAAGCAATTAAACGATAAAATTAGCTCACGAAATTTTCACACATACATATTCACATACTATAACCACAAAAAATAATATTAAAATAATTTTATGACCTCAGATTTTTGGTTCTGAAACCACTGTTCTGATTTAGCTAAAATTGAGCTATTACAACTCTCTCCCTTTAGGGATTTCGTCCCCAAAAATCTTACCAGTGAATAGGTTTGGATATTGCTTTTTTATAGCATCCTCGGGTTCTCGCGTAACTTCTTCAAGCCCGCGTTGATGCCATAATACTTTCACTAACGCTATTCTTTTATTTCTCAGCTTTTTGATCTCATGAGATAGAATTCGGATCGGTTCTTCACTGTACTATAATCTGGCCAAATCTCAACTTTTGTCGGGGAAATAATATTCGAAGGATCAGATCGGTATCGTCGAAGCATCGATACATGAAACACATTATGAATCTTTTCTAACTCAGACGGCAATGCTAGCTGATAAGCCACTGTTCCGACTCGCTCAATAATCTCATACGGTTCGATGAATCGCGGACTCAATTTGCCTTTACGACCAAATCAAAGTATTTTCTTCCAATGAGATACTTTCAAAAACACTTTATCCCTGATCTGAAACTCAATATCATTCTGTTTTACGTCTGCATACGATTTCTGTCGATCCAAAGCTACTTTCAGACTATCGCGAATCACTTTCACTTTTTTTTTTTAGTTTTGCTGATCAGATCAACTCCAGGAATCTTATTTTCACTTAGCTCAGTCCAGTACAATGGTGTTCTACATTTACGACCGTATAAAGCTTCGTATGGTGCCATTTTTATACTCGATTGGAAGCTATTGTTATACACAGATTCAATCAACGGCAAATACTTTTCCTACGTAGCTTCAAACTCAAGAATGCAACATCTCAACATATCTTTGAGTATCTATATAACTCGCTCAGATTGACCATCCATCTGCTGGTGAAATGCAGTACTAAAATGTAACTTTGTACCCAGTGCATCTTACAATTTCTTCCAAAACCTCGATGTGAACCTCGGATCTCTATTTGAAACAATAGAAATAGGTACTCTGTGTAATCTCACAATCTCAGAGATATACAACTCAACTAACTTTTCAAGTGAATAATCTGTTCGTACCGGAATGAAATGAGTCAATTTTGTCAACCTGTCAACAATAACCCAGATTGCATCTTTCTTACTCGGAGATAGGGGTAAACCCGAAACAAAATCCATAGTCACTCTATCCCATTTCCACTCGTGAATTATGATAGGCTGTAATAAACCTGACGGCACTTGATGTTCAGCTTTTACTTGCTGACAAATCAAACATTTTGAAAAAAATTTCGAAATATCACGTTTCATACCATGCTACCAATAGAACTGTTTTAAATCATTATACATTTTTGTGTTTCCTAGATGAACAGATAAGCGACTACTATGTGCTTCGTTCAAAATCATCTGAATTAAATCTGAATTTCTTGGAACACATATTCGGTCTCTGAATCTTAAACAATCATCTGTATCGACTTGATACTCTAAATCAGGGTTCGAATCACACTAAGCTCGTTTTGCTAACATTTCATTATCGACTTTTTGAGCTTTACAAATCTACAGTATAAACAACGGTTTCGCTTTCAAATCAGCTACAATTGAGTTGTCATCAGATAGAGCCAACTGAGTATTCATTGCACATAAAGCAAACAAAGATTTCCGGCTTAAAGCATCAGCAACAACATTTGCTTTTCCCGGATGATAGTCAATCACTAGCTCATAATCTTTTAGCAATTCTAGCCATCTCTGTTGTCGGAAATTCAAATCTTTCTGAGTCATCAGATATTTCAAACTCTTGTGATCTGAATAAACATAGCATTTCTGACCGAACAGATAATGGCACCAAATCTTTAACACAAACACAATGGCTGCTAACTCTAAATCATGCGTCGGCTAATTCATTTCATGTAGCTTCAGCTGTCTCAAGGCATAAGCTATAACCTTGTCTTCCTGCATCAAAATGCAACCCAAACCATTTTACGATGCATCCCTCTAGATCACAAATTCTTTGCCCGTGTACTAACACTAGAGCTTCAGTAAAAAGAGTTTTCAGCTAATCAAAAGTATTCTGACATTTCTCGAACCATTCAAACTTTACGTCTTTCTGAAGCAATCTCGTCAACAGAGTCACAATCATTGAAAAGTCTCTTACAAATCATCTATAATAACCAGCTAGTCCTAGAAAACTGTGGACTTCAGATACATTTCTCGGAGGCTTCCAATCTATTATTGCAAAAATTTTGTTCGGATCGATTCGGATACCCGATGCTGACACAATATGCCCCAGAAAACCAACCTCGCGCAACCAGAATTCACATTTACGAAACTTTGCATATAACTGTTTATCGTGTAGAGCCTGTAATACAATTCTCAAATGCTTGGCATGCTCGGTTTCATTCCGTGAATATATTAAAATGTCATCAATGAATACAATGACAAATATATCTAGGTACGGTCTAAAAATTTGATTAATTAAATCCATGAAAATAGCAGGTGCATTCATTAGTCCGAAAGGCATAACCAAAAATTCATAGTGACCACACCTCGTTCTAAATGTAGTCTTTGGCACATCAGAGTCTCTAACCCACAACTAGTAATAACCCAATCTCAAATCTATCTTTGAAAACACTGTAGGCCCTTTGAATTGATCAAACAAAACATCAACCGCGGTAGAGGGTATTTGTTCTTGATTGTTACTTTATTCAACTATCTGTAGTCTATTCACATTCTCATTGTGCCATCTTTCTTTTTCACAAACAACACGGGAGCACCTCAAGACGAGAAACTCAGTCTTGCAAAACCTCTATCCATCAGTTCTTGCAACTGAGCTTTTAATTCTTTTAACTCTGTTGGAGCCATTCTGTACGGAGCTATCGATATCGGTATTGTACCAAGCATTAACTCAATACTAAATTCAACCTCTCGAATCAGTGGTAAACCCGATAACTCTTCAGAAATCACATCTTTATACTCACACACAACTAGTACTGATTCAATCTTCTTTTCAGTTACTTTCGAATCAAGCACATAACCTAAATAAGCTTCGCAACCCTTTCTTACATATTTCTGAGTTAACATGATGAAATCAGTGCTGGTAATCCATTCAAATCATCTGACTCAATTCAGATAATCTCATTATTCTGACCTCTCAAATCAATCATCTTTCTCTTGCAATTCACAACAGCGTCATAAAACGTTAACCAATCCATACCCAGAATCATATCAAATTCATCAAATGTTAACAACATCAGATCAGTCAGAAAACAAATATCTTGAATCATCAATGGACAGTTCTTGCACACTTTATCAACCAACACGTACTTGCCGAAGGGGTTCGATACTCTAATTACAAATTCAGTAGAATCTACAGGTAAAGTCTTACTTGATACTAAATTCACACATATGTAAGAATGGGTTGATCCTAGATCTATCAATGCAATAACTTTAGTATCATAGAGAGTAAAAGTATCGGTGATAACATCTGGAGATAACGCTTCTTCACGAGCGCGAATAGCGTAAGCTCATACAGGTGCTCTAGCATCAGATCTTACAATAGTGTCTCCTGTCACACCTCTACCACCACTCACATTTCCCGTGTTTTTGGGTGGTCTACCTGTAATTGCAGTGTTGCTTGGCCTCGTACTCTGAGCATTATCTTTTTCAACTAACTCTAAGCAATCTTTAATAAAGTGATCTCGTGAACCACAACTGTAACAAGTTCTATTATAATTTTTCTCCCAACAATCTCCAAAATGTCGTCTTCCACATTGTAGACACTCAGGTTTAACATCTTTTACGTTGCCAACGCTCGATATTGATGTGGCTTGAGCTAAAGGGTTGGTGTATTATTTTTCGCGATCTCTATTTAGATATCCCACTGAAGTTTAAAATAATCTCTAAATTTCTATGATGAGGAATGATAAGATTTACTCATCGATCTCTTCCTTGAATCTCTTGCCTCTGAATCCACCTTTTTCTTTTCTTTGCTGATATCCTGGACTTTACAAGCCCTCTCAACCAGTATGACAAATTCCTTCAATTCAAGTATCCCAACTAACAGTTTTATATCTTCATTCAACCCGTTAACAAATCTTTTGCTCATGATCTCAGTAGATGCATATTCCCGAACATACTTGCTCAAAAGTACAAATTCTCTTTCATATTCTGTCACAGTCATTTGACCCTATTTTAACTCTAGAAACTCTTTATGTTTCTGATCAAGAAATCTTTGGCTTATGTACTTCTTTTGAAACTCAGATTGGAAGAACTCCCAGGTAACTCGTTCTCTAGAAACCATAGATGTCAACATTTTCCACCAATGATATGCACTATCTCTAAGCAAAGATACAACATACTTGATACATTCATCTGGAGTACAAGACAATTCATCAAATACTCTGATTGTGTTCTCGAGCTAGTACTCAGCCCTCTCAGCATCATCATCAACTATAGCCCGAAACTCTTTGGCCCTATGCTTTTGAATCCTATCAACAGGTGGTTTACTCGATTGAATTGGATCTACCACTTGTGGTACAATCGGGATTTGTTGAGGAACAGGTGGGGTGAAGGTTGTTAAGCAGTCGGATTCATTCCAATGAACTCTATGAACCATTCATTCATCATTTCGAAAAAGGCTTGCTTAGCCTCTCCACCTTGGCTACTAGAAATAGGCCTATAACCGATTGGCGCTACCCCTTGAGAGGGAGCGGGCGCATTACTTTCCACATCATCAGCTACAGCTCGATCGGGATCCATTTGCTATATAAAAGCACATTTTTAACCGCCAGGAATCATCACACTATTGCAGTTTATATATACGGCATGTATAGCTAGACTCTCACACGCTACGTTAGTCCTAGAATCAACTAAACTGTAGCTTTGATACCAGTTAAATGTAACAACCCTAATCAGTATCCGTCGCCAGAATAGGATTACGAGGCATCACTGGATAATACACTTCATATACATTTATGCAATCATAATCAAAATCCATTCATCTCATTCATATCGTCCCTTATAAGGTTCTACGAGACCTTAAAACATGCTTAGAAGTGGTTCGGGACTAAACTGATAACATATGCAAAGTTTGGGAAACTTAAAAAATTTTCAAACATTAAAGGGTCACACACCCGTATGAATAGGCCGTGTGCCTCACACGGTCATCAGACACGCCCGTGTCACAAGCTGTGCGAAAATAGGGCATACATACTGACTTGCACCACACAGCCGAAGATACGCCCGTGTGCCATGGCCGTGGGAAAACTGACAGGTTACTGACTTGTGTCACACGGCCAACCACACGCCCGTGTGTCTAGCCCGTGTACCATTCGAAATGGCTACACACGTCCATGTGCCAAGGCTGTGTGACTCACAAAGCCAGCAAACACACCCGTGTGTCTAAGCCATGCTCAAGACTGACTTGAATTTCTATGTATTCTCCAAGGGACACACGGCCGTGTGTCGTACACGGTTGAGACACACACTCGTGCCTCTGCCCGTGTGGATAAAAATAGGTCATTTAAAAAGTCAATTTGCCACCCTACTCTCATGCGCACATATCAACCAAATTTGTACCTTTTTAATACATATATAAGCAACCAAAACATACTATTTCATACACATCTTATGCCATCTATCCACAACCATTTCAACTACTCCATTTCCATATTCAAATCATACTAATTCATTATGCCAAAATCATTGAAACTTACATAACTTCTAAATGCATTTACCCATCACATTATCATCTCAAGGTCAACCACAATATATGCATACTTCCCAACCTTTATACATCAACTAATAACTAACCAAATGAACAACCATTTGGTTATATCAATAACTATTGCAAACATACCAAAACAAGCCAACATATAAGGCATCAAATACATCACATATATCACATATCAAATTCATAACTCAAGCCAACTTAAATGGCTAAGAACACAACATCATCTACATCATCAACAAGCCAAATCACATGGCTAATATCTTAACTCTAAACATACCAATATGATACTAGCCTATACTTGCCATATATCATATATACAAACCTTCAAAAGTACCAACAGCATGATCCATAGTGTGATGACACTTCCCGATGATCCCCGAGTCAGAGTAAGCTTTAATTCTCTATAAAACATAGACAAATAACACACAGTAAGCTTTATAGCTTAGTAAGTTCATACTAAATATACTCAACAGTTCATAAAATACAAATCATCAATTAATAAACACTTAATAAGTCTCATATTATCATTCAATTCTATCCCATTTCAAGCTCCATACACATAGTATCAACTACCACATAGGTATCGTACGTACCTGTACTCTCCCATATTTATTTATTACATTTTCACCTCTTTGTTCAGTACGTTAATCCATCCGAAAATCTTTCAATACTTAAGGAACTCGCACACTTAGTGCAAAAATGATTAGCTGAAGCTATAACGATATCGCACACTTAGTGCCATCACATTAAATTGAAGTTATCTTAGTATCGCACACTTACTGCCACATATAGCCGAAGCTATCTTGAAACGCACACTAAGTGCCAAACATAATCAATTTATCGCCATACTCAATCCTAGTCTCATATATACAATTTATGCGATATTAAATCATTCGAAACATAATTGTAATAATGTTTATCACGTACGAACTTACCTCAGACGTAAAAATGATGAAACTAGTCGATTAGTCGAGTGCTTTGTTCTTGCTTCGATTTAAGTTTGATTTCCTCCTTTCTTGATCTAAATACATTCAAAATTAACTCTTTTATTCATCAATACTTTCAATTTAGTCCACAAACACATTTTTGGGCATTTTTACGCTTTAGCCCCTAAAGTTCCACATTTATTCAATTTAATCCTTTAATCACAAAAACACAAATTACACAAAATTTAATAAAGCCCATGTTTAGCCAAATTCTCTATAGGTACCTAGCAGCCCATATTTTACATTTTTTGTTTCACATTTTAACTCTTCAATTTACACTTTTCACAATTAAATCCCTATTTGACATTATTGTTAAAAATCACTTAGCAAAACTTTAATATCTATCATCAAGCTTTCATAATTCATCAACAATCATTCAAAATCTCAAGCATTTATGAATGGAAACTCACAAATTCATCAATAATTTTAGAAATTAGGGTACGGGCTAGCTAGAACACGAAGCAACTATCATAAAAATATAGAAATCATCAAAAACTGAGCTCAAACTGTACTTTAATCAAGCTAGAAGAGTGCTAAAATTTTCAAAGCTTTAAACCCTATATTTTCCTTTGATTTTCGATTGGAAGATGATAAAGTGGAGCTAATTTTTTTTTGTTTTATTAAAAATAACATTATTAACCAATTTACAATTTTAACCTTAATTAATACTATTGTAAAACATTCATTTAATGGCCATTTATGTCAAATTCCACCCTAAATGGTCTAATTATAACATAAGGAACTTTCATTTAATAAGCCATGACAATTAAGCACTTTAAACAAGTAGAATGCAACTTTTGCATTTTACGTGATTAAGTCCTTTTTCTTAAATTGAGCAATTAAACGATAAAATTAGCTCGCAAAATTTTCACACATACATATTCACATGCTGTTATCACCAAAAATAATACTAAAAAAATTTTACAACCTCAGATTTGTGGTTTCAAAACCACTGTTCTGATTTAGGTAAAACTGGGTTGTTACAATGGTGGCCGACAGAAAATTGAATGCGATTGTCGACACAGGTGCGTCTGATTTGTTCATGTCCGAAGGTGCTGCTCATAAAATTGGCCTCAAGATCGAAAATAAGCCGGATCAGATCAAAAAAGTAAACTCAAAAAGTGTTCCGATCAAAGGGGTTGCAAAAGGAATGGATCTCTAACTTGGCGATTGGACTGGTAAGGCATCCATTAAGGTAATACCACTTGATGAATATGATTTTGTTGTTGGATTAAGTTTCCTTGATTGGATTAATGTGTCTATTTTTCCTTCCAGTAATTACATGGTTATTTTGGATTCGAACTATCAATGTATGGTGAAAAGACAAGAAAGGGGAGCATGGAGGGAAAAACATTATCGGCAATCCCATTTGCTAAAGGAGTACGTAAAGATGAAGTATTTTACTTAGCCACCTAGAAGATCAAGGAAACTGTTAAGTCTGTTGGTGAGATCCCGAAGGAAGTGGGCCAAATATTATAGTCTTTTAGGGGTGTGATGCCCGTCAAGTTGCCCAAGAATTTGCCACCCAGGAGGGAGGTGGACCACAGAATTGAATTAGTGTCCAACATGGTGTTGCCATCTAGGGCCCCATATCATATGTCTCGGCCAAAATTAGAAGAACTACAGAAACTGTTGAAGGAACTTTTAGACACGGGATTTATTAGGCCATCTAAATCTCCGTATTGTGCGTCGGTGTTGTTTCAAAAGAAACATGATGGGTCGTTGAGGATGTGCATTGATTATCGGGCTATAAACAAGATCATTAGGAAAAATAGGTACCCTATTCCCCTTATTGTGGATTTTTTTGATTAGCTTTGTAGTGTGAGATAGTTTACCAAGTTGGACTTGAGATCGGGGTACCAGCATGTAACAGCTCGATTTAAACCCTATTCGAAACGGTGGTTTTGGGACTACGAATCTGAGTCAAAAAAATATTTTAAAATTATTTTCTGTGTTTATTATGTGCGAATTTATATGTGTGAGATTTTCATGATTTAATTTTGTCGTTTGAGTGTCCGATTAAATAAAAGGGCTTAATCGCGTAAAATGAAAATTTGATGGTTAATTAAAAAATGGCTAAAATGAATGCGTCTTTATATGTTAAGGCATTTAAAATGCAATTAGACCATTAATATATGGGATGGACGGTTGTAACCTATTGTTATAATGGTTTCATATTTTATAATAAAGGCTAATTAGGTAAATTAACTAATATGTTAATATCTGTTATAATATCACATGATTAAAAAGCCATTGTTCATACTTTTTCTTTGACCGAAGAATAAAAAGAAAAGAAAATAATAAAAGCTTTAGGTATTTGGCCATTTTCAAGCTTGATTCAAGGTGAGTTCTAGCTCGGTTTTTGATAATTTTTACATTTTTGAGATCGTTGCTAAGTTATCTACAAAGCCCATGCTTGAATTTTTTATTTTTGTGAGTATTTTGAGTTATGCCATTGATGAATATTTGAGTTTTGTGATGTTAGTTGATGAATTATGAAAGATATCTTTTGGATAGATATGTTTTGCATTGGAATTTTTGATGATTTTGAGTAAATAGGACTAAATTGCAAAAATAATAAATTGAGGGACTAAAATGTGAAATAAATGAAATGTATGGACTTGTATGAACACTATGAATATTTGGCCTAAGCATGGTGTGTACAAATTTTGTATGTTTTGTGTTTTGTGCAAATTGGACTAAATTGTAAAAAGTCCAACATGTCAATGGTAAAATAGTAATTTGCCCATTTATGTGTTTTTGGACTAAATTGAGTGAAAATATGTTTGAATGAGTTTAATTTGAATATGTTTAGATCAAGAACCAAAGAAATCAAATTTGGATCGGGGGAAAACCAAAATTGTCGACTAGTCGTCCCGTTCCGTTTTTCATTGTCCGAGGTAAGTTTATAAGCAGATAGACGTTGTTAATTTTAATTAACTGTGAGTTATATATGCTGAAATGAAAAATATGAATATATATATAAGTTAGCTGAATGTGTACAAGCTTGGCAGCTATGTTTATGAATTCGTTTCGACTGAATTACGACATCCGAAAGCCCCATATGATCCTTAGGAATAGCTAGGATACATGTGTCATGACATAGGATTCCGGTATGTGATGTGCAAGTAAGACCATGGCATCGATATATGTATGCGAGTAAGACTACATTTTATACGTTGGCATCGATATGTGGCTCCGATATATATATGCGTATAAGACCCTGTCTGGGACAGTGGCATCGATATGTGATTACATGTAAGACCACGTCTGGGATGTTGGCATTGTACGTTATATGTTATTATCCAAGTGTCCTATCCAATTCCGAATGGTTCATCGGGCAATGATAAGTTGTGTTCGAAGGTGTAAAATGAACTAAACGATCATGTATGACTTAGTTGATCACTTATTTGAAATTAAGGTAAGTTGGCCATTTGATATGTTATGCTAAATTTTATAAGTTATTAATGTGAACATATGTGTATTTGAGTAGTATATTTGACCATATACTATGAATATGTATATTAAGTTATATTTTGATTCATGAGTATTTGTGTACGAGAGTAAATGTACTTTGATAATATATGCATGTACATTTTGTTTCAACTAATTCTATATGTGAAAGTATATGATATATATGAAATTGTAAGTTTGTGATTTAATGTGAATATGATAGTATAGTTTGAGTTGATTATGTTATTGAGATGTTTATTTGCTTATGACTTACTAAGCTTAAATAGCTTACTGTGTATGTTCTTGTTTACCTCTGTTTTATAGATTTTGGATTCAAGTTACGAGCTCAGGGATCGTCAGCAAAGTCTATCACACTATCAACTGCCTTCAGTGTTTTTAGAAGTGAACTTTCGAATCTATAGCATGTATAAGTTGGATTATATTTTTGAAATGTTGGATTTTGGTTTATGTATAATTTAAGCCATGCCAAAATAGCTTAACTTTTATGCTTGAATTCGGTTATGTTTGATTATGGTTTAAGTTCATTTTGGTTATAATCCTATATGTTAAAGATGAATGGTATTTGTGATTTGTGTTTTGTGCATTGAATTTGGTTGATAATTTTTGATGTAATTGAGTGAATCGACTATGATATATGTATAATATTATGAATTATGTTTGTTATGCTGCCTTTGGTTAAAATGATTTGATTATGTTTTATATGTATTAGTAATGGTTTAAAATTAATTGATTAGTATAATTGAATAAATGTTGAATTGAGATAATGAATTTACTTGATTAATAGTTCAGCATTTTTTTTATATATTTACATTCTAGCATATGATGTATTAGTTTGACATATACATTATTTCAAGTATATATATAAATTGAGGTGATTGATCATGTGTTTTGGTACTGAATTGAATGATGAACATATAGAGCCATAAATATTACGGTTGTGGTTTTATATTGATATATTGGGAAGATATGATTTGCATTATAAATAGTTCAAGTTAATGAGCTCATTATAAAGAATATATGTATTTGATATGTTTGTTTTATAATTCGACCAAGAAGTTATGTTAGTTATAATGTATATTCGGTTATGTTATTAAATAATTTGATGTGATTTTATGACTTATTTATTGAGATGGATTGATATGATAAGATATGTTTGTAATGAAATAAATGACCAAATGAATAGTGAATTCTGTATTGGTAAAACAAATAGGTAATATGATTTTATATAATGCATTTATGCTCGGTTTGGACAAAATGATGTGATCATGTGTAATTGGATTTGTAAGTTTTATTATGTATGATTTTTATTTGGTATACGATTGAAGTGTAATATGGTTTAAATATTTTGCACATTATATAAGCTACATTAAAGTAATATTCGGCTATATGGTCATGACATTAAAATTGATTATGAGTTTAGAAAATCATTAATGTATTAGTTTGTTTGATTTGTAATATGCTCAAATGATTCATCATGTTAACTATATATTGGCATATATTCAATATTTGTGTTTGAATGTCTTAGTGTTTATACATGGAATTTGTCATCTAGATATCAATGTTATGATTTGGTTAGTCGAATACTATGAAAGAGATGTAAATATATTTTCTTTAATGAAGTTGTATTATCTTATGCTTAAATAACAATAATTGACATCTTTTAAACTATGTATGGTACGGTGATGCCTTATAACCCTAGTCCGGTGACAGATATGGGTTAGGGTTGTTACACATCAAGTTCAGATAGCCTAGGGGGACGAGCCAAAGACATCTTATATGACACAGTATGGTTCGTATGAGTTCCTAGTGATGCCCTTTAGACTTATGAATGCCCCAACTACATTCTATACCCTGATGAATAAGGTAATTCAACCTTTCCTTGATCATATCATGGTTGTTTACCTTGACGATATTATGGTGTACAGTAAGTCACTCGAGGAGAATGTGGAACATTTGAGGGAAATGTTCCAAACTTTGAGGGAATATGAGTTATTTGTCAAAGAGGAGAAATGCTCATTTGCTTAATAAGATATGCCATTTCTACGCCACATTGTGGGAGGTGGCAAGATCCAGATAGATGAGAGCAAGATTGGGGCCATTGTTGAGTGGGAGCCTCCAACCAAGGTGACAGAGTTGAGATCTTTCCTTGGGTTAGCGAATTACTATCGATGCTTCATCGAAGGCTACTCTAAAATTACCGCACCCTTGACAGACATGTTGAGAAAAGGTAAGGTATGGGACTGGAATCCACAATGTGAGAGGGCCTTTAATCAATTGAAGCAAGTGATGACAAGGGAGTCTTTACTTGCATTGCCGGATTATTCAAAGCCTTATAAGATATACGCGAATGTATCGGATTATGCCATTGGGGGAGTACTGATGCAAGATGGTCATCCAACTGCTTTCGAGAGTTGAAAGCTTAATGAGATAGAGCGGAGATACACAGTCCAAGAAAAGAAGATGACCGCTGGGGTGCATTGCTTACCTACAAGGAGGCCTTATTTACTGGGTTCTAGCTTCGTGGTCCTTACCCATAATATTGCCAACAATTATTTTCTAACCCAGAAAAAGTTGTCTCCCAAATAGGCTCGTTGGCAGGTTTTTCTAGCTGAGTTTGATTTCACCATGGAGTATAAGCCGGGGAGTGCCAACACTGTGGCTAATGCGCTTAGCAGAAAGATGGAATTTGCAGCAATCAGCCAACCCGATGGTTCCTTATTGGAGTACATTCAAGAGGGATTGTCTCATGATCCCATAGCCAAAAGCTTGATTGAGCTTGCTATGAGGGGAAAATGAGGAGATTTTGGCTTGATGGGGAGTTGCTATACACTCATGGGCACCTCCTTTATGTGCCTCATTATGGGAAATTGCGCAAGGAAGTCATGAAGGAATGTCATGACTCGAGATGGGCGGGCCATCTAGGAATGCACTGTACCTTGGCCCTTTTGGCGGATCGTTACTATTGGCCTCACATGGGTGATGATGTGGAGACCTATGTGAAAACTTGTCTAGTATGCCAACAAGACATGGCTGAGTTAAAGACTCTGGCCGGTTTGCTACAACCCTTGCTCATTCTGAAAAGACCATGGGAAAGTGTATCCATGGGTTTTATTATTGGTTTGCCTATGTCTGATGGGTTTGCAAGTATTCTTGTTGTGGTGGATAGGTTTTAAAAGTATGCAACGTTTATTCCAGCTACCAAGGAGTGCCCTATTGAGGAGGCAACTCATTTATTCCTTAGACACGTGATGAAGTATTGGGGAGTGCCACTGTCTATTATCAGTAATCGAGATGAGCGATTCATGGGTTGATTCTAGACGAAGTTGTTTAAGTCAATGAACTCAAACTTGAACTTTTCCACTAGCATGCATCCACAAAATAATGGGCAAATTGAATGAGTGAATACGTTGTTGGAGACATACCTTCGGTATTATGTGAGTGCCACACAAAGGGATTGGCCAAAGTTGTTGGATGTGGCCCAATTTTCATACAATTTGCAGCGAAGTGGGGCCATGAATCAAAGTCCATTCGAGATAGTGACAGGCCAATAGCCACTCACACCCAATGTTGTTGTGACTCGTTATACAGGACTAAATCCAACAGCTTATCAATTTGCAAAGGATTGGCAAGAGAAGAATGACCTGGCTAGAGCTTGTTTACACAAGGCAAGTAAGCACAACAAGAAATGGGCCGATCAGAATCAAAAGTTATGCAATTTCAGGTGGGCAATTTAGTCCTTGCTAAACTACACTTGATTTTGCAACATATGAGTTTGTAGAAGGGGCTTGTGAGAAGGTATGAGGGGCCATTTCAAATTATGAAGAGAGTAGGCAAGGTGGCCTTCAAGCTTGAGTTGCCAACAAAGCTCAAGTCCACCCAGTGTTTCATGTAAGCATACCTAAGCCATTCCATGGGGATCAAGAGGACCCAAATCGAGGTAAGTCTGAACGAGCACCAATGGGGGTAAAAGTCTCTTACGATCGGGAAGTTGAAAACACCGAGGCAAACCGTGTGATTAGACGAAAGGACCATTTGCCGCGGCATGAATACTTAGTTCGATGGAAGGGACTTCCCGACAATAAAGCAAGTTGGGAACCTGTCGAGGCATTGTGGCAGCTCGAAGAAAAGATGGAGCAGTTCCATTTGAAGGATGCAATGAGGGCGTTGCTAGAACAAGTGAGGGAGAATGTCATGGGTTTCGCATGGGAGCCCCCAACCATGATGAACTTGTGCGATCCATCGAGTTCAAAGGAGGTCATTTGGCCCGAACGGACTGGCCCGTTGCTTGGAGAGATTGAAAGCCAATCTCCAAAGCTTGGCAAATATGGAATGTGATCTTTAAATATATGTGATCCCAGACATTAAATGTAATCTTTAGAAGATACGATTCTGTAATCTTAGAGATTTGATATCTAGATAGCTTTTAATCTTAGCTATTGATGTACTTTAATCTATACCGTTGATTTGGGGGAGGCTCAACTATAAATAGAGACCTCTCCCCCACATTGTAATTTATTTATTTATTAATAGAATTTTGACAGTTTTCACTCAAACTTTTCTCTCAAGTGTTCTTGCTTTTCTGTGGCTTTTATTCATCTTTCGAGTTTGTTCTTATTTCATTCTTCTGCTGTTATTCGTGTGTGCCTTAGAGGAATTCTGTTGAATCTTAAATTGTTTCGAGTTAGGCTAACTTAGGCATTTTTGAGCGAAGGAACTGCCTAAGGCCGCATGTATTGCATGGGAAAAATCTAAGTTCATGACACAAGCACCTAGTTTCGGCCCTGCTATCGAGCACGAACCTTTACCGTCGTTACCCACACTATCAACCTTCTTCCTTCCCATCTCACTTCAACTCACATCAGCCCCTTTGAAGTTTTTGAAGAGTTAAAGGTTGCTAGAAATGGCTATATATTGGCTTATTTGTGCATCCCTTACTTCCTCTATTAATAGTTAATATGTTGGTAGCGGACAATAATGAAAATGACAACGTACAGTTATGGTTTCAGTCCTACGTTGCTGCAACTTAAAATTTGATCACTTAAATTTAATTTCATATAATTTAATTACCTCTACTTCTACGATTTTAGTAATGGGTCTACATTAATAATACTCTTAATATTGTTAAATGTTGCTGTTAATATAACTTGTCATGATTTCATTCGTCTATCCTTACACTACTAACAGTAGTTGTTAAAAAATCCATTTCCTTATTGTTACTGATGTATAAAATTATAAAAGGAATGGGACCAATTGTATAAAATTAAAATAAGAGAATCAAATATTAAATTTCAACATGATAGAGAAATTAAAATTAAAATTAGATGTTTACTTTTGTATCTAAGAATTAATAAAAAACTGAAAGATTTAGCAAAACTTAATTATGGATACCGATATTTTTCATCAAAATATTCTATGTATGACTTATTTGTAATTATATATTTATCTTAACCTATTCAAGGATGAAGTGACCCACTTAATCCAATCCCATCGAAATTGGATTTGTATTAAAAAATTTATCTTTTGATCTCCTGAATTTGATTTAAATTTTAAATAATAAAAAAGGATTACTTGAATCAGTTAGGCTAAAACTCAAACTTAAATTTTATTTTTGCAATTCAATCCGATTCGTTCTATCAACACTTTTATTTATCATGCATTACTAACAGCATGCACGTATTATTTCAGTCAAAGCCAGCTCTATCAATCTTTCCTAATCAATGATTAGTTTCTTATAAAGAAAAGAATTATTAGAAAAAGGTTGAGAGTTAGTTAGGGGATCACGTTGTGATCATTATATATTTTTCATGTAATATAGAATTATATGCATATAAAAATAAGATATACTTCTTTGGGGGAATCCATACCCAGTAATTTCATCATATTATTATAAGCTTGTTTATCTCCCATTTTTAATTAAAAAAATATTTCTATACATTATCTTATTTCTAATTCAAGAATATGGGTACAATGTAAACCTGTCCATGGGTCGGGTTGTTCGCCCGAAAAGTGGGAGTGTTTGAATAAAAATATAGGTCCGAAAAATGGGCTTGGGCAAAAAAATAAGGCTTGTTTAGAAAATGGATCGAGCCTCGGCTAAGGTTTTTTTGGCCTGAGCCGACCCGACTCGGCCCTAATATGCAAAAAAAAAAAAAGCTACTTTCTTTTTACTATTTTGTTGCTACTATTTTGTTGCTATTATTTAGATATTGTATAACTCTTGTTTTATTATTAATTTTGTTATTATTTTAGAGGTATGTGCTTGTTAAGTTGCACCTATATTAGTGTTATTTAAGTATACATATTGTTATTTAATTTATTTTCAATTTTTTGGGAAAATTTTAGTTTAATATTTTTAGTATTTTTTATGTATTATATATTTTTTAAAAATTATATAAAAAATTAATACAGGCGGGCCGGACCCAAATTTTAGCATTTTTATCCGGGCCGGGCTTGGGTAAAATTTTAAGACCATTTTTCGAGCCGTGCGCAGGCCTAGCAAACAGACCTAAAATTTTGGTTGGGCTCGGCTTGAACTAGACTTGACCCATAGACACCTCTAATACAATGGTAAGAAAATGTGTTTGATTTATTTAATATATAAATTATTTATTTATACCATACTAATAACTTTTGATTGAACTAATATAATAACTTTATTGAATATCAGTTTAATTGAAAATTTATTAAAAACTCATTTTTTATAAAGTAATTGTTATAAAATAAAAAAAGATAGGGAGAATAAAGAAGAAAGAAAATATAAAAGTAATAGAGAATGTACTTTATTAATCAAATGGGTTATTACAATGCTTCCTCAGAGTCTCTATTTATAGGCATAAGAAGTATAAAAGAAGTAGAGATCCAATTCTAATAATTATTAGAATTTAAAGTACATCTAAACTTTATCTTGATCATGATGGACATCCACTTAATAAGATGCTCATAACACTCACCCTCGGATGTCTATTTGTAGATAATGTGCCTCGTTAAAACTTTGTTTAAAAAAAAAACTCTATGGGATAAAAACATAATGAATGAAAAAGAGTACACAATCTTCTATTACAAGCTACCTCATTAAAAACGTTTACTAGGAAAACCCAATGAGACAATCTTGGTTAAAGGAAAAGAGTACAACTTATTTTAGACTCCCCCTAATGGCAACATTACATTACATTACATTACATTTTTGAGTTTACACATTCCAATCTTGTGTAGTAGTCTTTCAAATGTTAAAGTTGACAATGCCTTAGTAAAAAGATCTGTTAAATTATCACTAAAAGATCTGTTAAATTATCACTAGAACGAATTTGTTGAACATTTATATTACCTCTTTTCTCAAGATCATGGGTGAAGAATAATTTTGGTGAAATATGTTTTGGTCCATCACCTTTGATGTAACCACTCTTCAATTGAGCTATATATGCTACATTAACTTCATATAAGATAGTTGACATCTTTTACTGTAAAGGCAAATTACATATATTCTGGATATGTTGGGTCAATAACCTTAGCCAAATACAGTTTTGACTTGCCTCATGCATTGCAATTATTTTCGCATGATTAAAGAAGCGGTTAGTAATATTTGCTTTGTTCAACGCCATGATATGGTAGTACCCCCATATGTAAATAAATATTCTATTTGAGATCGACCTTTATGTGGATCTAATAAGTATCCAGCATCAGTATAGCCAAATAATAGGGATTTTGAATCATTTGAATAAAATAACCTCATATCAATTGTTCCTCTGAAATATATAAATACATGTTTAATTACATTCCAATGTCTACATGTTGGAGAAGAACTAAATCTTGCTAACAAGTTTAAAGCAAAAGCTATATCAGGTCTTGTGTTGTTTGCAAGATGCATCAATGCCCCTATGGCACTTAGATATGGTACTTCAGGACTAAGAAACTCTTCATCATTCTCGCAAGGATGAAATTGATCTTTATTCACATCTAACAATCGTACAATCATCAGAGTGCTTAATGGGTGTGCTTTATCCATGTAAAATTTTTTTAATATCTTTTCCATATAAGTTGATTAATGAACATGAATTTTATCTTTTAAATGCTCAATTTGTAATCCAAGATAAAACTTTGTTTTTCCAAGATCTTTCACCTTAATTTCTTTCTTTAAACAATTTATTGTATTTTAAAGCTCTTTAGGAGTTCCAATAATATTTAGATCATCAATAGAAACAACAATTATCACAAAATCTGATCCAAACCTTTTTATAAAAACAAATGGAAAAATTGGATCATTTTTGTAACATTCTTTTAACAAGTATTCACTAAGACGATTGTACCGCATACGTCTAGATTGTTTTAATCCATATAAACTTTTCTTTAATATGATTGAGCAATTTTCTTAAGAAACTCAATCTTTTTGAGATTTTAAATCCTTCAAGGATTTTCATATAAATTTCATTATCAAGTGTACCATATAAATAGGATGTAACAATATCCATTAGATGCATGTCAAGTTTTTCATGTACTGCCAGACTAATAAGATATCTAAACGTGATTGCATCCACCATAGGAGAATATGCCTCTTCATAATCAATGTCGGGCCTTTACGAAAACCCTTGTGCTACAAGGCGAGTTTTATATCTTACGACTTCATCAATTTCATTTTGTTTTCACACAAATACCCGTTTATATCCTACCGAATCTACACTTTTAGGTGTTTGGACTACAGGTAAAAAAACTTCACGTTTAGAAAGTGAACTAAATTATACTTGAATTGTATCTTTCCATTTTGGTCAATATTTCTATTTTTAAATTCCTTAGTAGATTTAGGCTTAGGATCCTCATTTTCTTTTATTATTTCAATAGCAATATTATAAGCAAAATTGTTGTTGACAACTACATTTTTTTTTCAATTTCATCTTTTTCTCGTATTGACATAACTTATAGAAATCTCTTTATTTTTATCATTTTAGTTTTCACTTTTAGGTATCTAAATCTCTTCTTGATTTTTATAATTAGTTATATCATGGGTCTCTTCAAGAACCCCCACCTCTACTAAATGACCATCTTGAATGTTTACTCCTTTACTTTTATGAGGATTTTTATCTTTGGAACTGACTGGTCTTTCACGCTTCAAGCATGGATTAGTTTCTTTTGCATTAATAGTTTACCCTATTAGGACATCAATTCGTATTGGAGCATTTTCAACTGGTATGTGAGATTTAATGAATCTGGCAGTTGATTTGTAAAATGAATTATCTATTGAACTTCTAATTCATATTGCTTTGTACGAGGATCTTAGACATTGATAACTCATTTCAAATACTTTATTAATCCAACTTTTTATTCTCTTCTACTAATATTGGAAAAACTTACAACTCATGTCATAACTAAATATTGAATTAAAGCTAAAAAATATTAGAAGGAGACTCATATAAATATACATTCCCAATCTCTTATTATGACCCATCTTTGTGCGTTGTGGTGGAGTAGTTGGAACATATACCACACATCCAAAAATTGTAAGATGGGAAACATTTGGCTCTTGACCAAAAATAAATTGTAACAAAACTATTTATAATTTATTAACTTGATGCATACAACATGTAAATCAATACAATCTTATGCTGAAATAGAAAGTTTTGTTCTCATAAGTAATGATTTAGCTATTAGTTGGAGGTATTTGATAAACAATTCAGCTAAATCATTTTGTATGTGATCATAAGCTACAGGATGTTCAACTTTTATCCCAATTGACATGCAATAATCATTGAAAACTTGGAATGTAAACTCACCAACATTACCAAGATGAATTATTTTAGTTGCATAATCTGAAATTAATCATTTAAACAAGCAATCTCGCAAATGACAGGTTGCAAGTTGATAACGCATTAGATTATTTTATAGATGCATCTAGCAAAATCATATAATATCAAAACCATCCATGTAGTGGATGAATGGACCCATATTCATTTCAAAGATGCAAGACATTAAATCCTTTTTGGGCAGGACCATAGTTTTCTCCCATTGCTTACAGTTCACCTGTTTGATTTCCTCGACGATTGTAGCCTTCTCCGCTAGGTTTTCAAACACCCGTTCTTGGTGTGAAGTGACATGTATCTTAAGGTCAAATAGTAGCCCGTTTTTGAACCGTATGCACTTATCTTATTCCGTGCCAACCATTCCCTGAGCATAACGATTAAGCCTCAAGAATTCAATCTCATATTCTACAAAAGATTAATCTCCTTGCTTTAGCTCAATGAACTCGAACCTGTGGGCTTCAACATAACTCATGCCCACATACTTCTTCTAGAAGGCTTCTTGGAAATACTTCCAAGTGATCTGCTCAGCCTGTGTACCTTTTACCACAGGCTGCCACCAGTAATAAGCCTCCTTTCTAAGCAAGGACACAGTGCCCTTCATTTTTTACTCTAGAATATAGTCTAAATCCTCCAGTATTCCTTCAGTCGACTCCATGCAATAGTCAGTCGTAGTGGGAGTCGTACTAGCAATACCCTTGAACGGTTCTGCCCTATTAGACTGGAGTTTCTCTTCAATAAATCTATGGCTCACCGATCTAGTTTTGGCTCCAACAACCCTTTGCAGGACCCTCACCTTCTCCTGCATCACGGCGTTATCGCCATTCTCATAGCCTCTACCACTGTTGGCGATGGAGTTTTCAACATACTAATAAAAAATTAGGTGCTTGTCCTGAACAATGCGTAGCTCTATAGGTGCAGCCCTACGAGACCTATCCCTACCATGTCTACTTTGAGTGTTCATAGTTTCGCAAAGGTCTAAGTAGTTTAAGTATATCAACCGTTTTCATGCAAGAGTTCGAACACTATTTTTTCTTCTAAATACTCATAGTTTAAAGTTTACAGTCTAACTAAGGTTTTCCCAGTAATTAAAGTAGGACCAACACCCTAGTTTCGAGTTTAATTTCTTGCATAAAATTAATTTTTAAAAAAATTTGTGGCTTGGTTTTTTGCAAAATATCGTTTCAATGCATGCATGAAATTTATTCAAATTTCTATTATCTGGGTTTAGAAAACTTAGGCTCTGATACCAAAAAATATAATTTTTCCAACCCGACCTAGATGTTAGACTTGATAGTGTTATTAAAGTTTTCTGAAAACAACTATTTTGAAACATTTGTTTAATTGGGTAAAAACATAGTTTAAATACTAGATTATTATTCTTCAGTGTTCTAGTTATCTTCTAGCAGCAAAAAAGATGGTATGTATTTAAGTTTCTATTAAAAAATTGGGGTTTAATCATAATATGTAATAATCATAGCCTAATAACTAAAGATTTCCAATAAAATGTCATGCATAGTAAAAACAAACCTACATCCTAATTCCCATGCCACAGTTTGAATAAAACATTACAATGTTTGAATAATAAAATAAATCAAGAGATTAAGCTTAAAATAACTAAAAATGAAATGGATTGTGCCAAGACCCTCCAGATGCCATGCCCGCGTTGTACTTGGTGGGTTATCTGTAAGGATGAAAATTAAGGGGGTAAGCTTTGACTCTTAGTGTGAGCCCATTTACAACAAAATCAATATGGCACTTGTTAAGACACATTAATTAACATTGCATAGAATAATCAAAGATAAAAATTCAGTTCATAATATCGATTTTTTCAAATGCAACCATCACTGATATATCAGAAATTACAATAATAGTTTTCAAGATAATCAAATCATCAAAATTGCCACAATAATCATAATACATACACACATATATATATATAGATTCTTGCATATGTATCATAACATAATTTTCCAGGTTTGCCTGCACATGGCTTAAATGATATCACACATATTCTAGTTTAAAACAAAATAATTCTTACCCTACTGCTACACACCACAGTAGGAGTTCCCTAGAACTCCTCTACCTTTATGCGACATTGTCGATAAACCACTATGGGTTCCCAAATAACAACTGCCTTGTTGGTTGTGGACATACAACAAGTCCTCGAGGTTGGAATCCACCTTTGGTAGTGGGTTCACAACAAAAATCCTACAGATAAAACCTATTCTTTTTGCTATAGGTTTTACAACATAAACTCATCGTTCGAATCGACCTTTGGTTATGGATACACTACAATTTGTAGACAATAACGGTCACATGGCTATGCTCTACACTTGCCATTTTTCTTGCAGATATACTGCTTGATCTTCCTCCATTTAGAACAACCTAACCCATGCAATGCATTAAGACACATTAAGTAATCTAACACATGAAAAATTAGTAGCAATTCAAGTTTTTCATTTATTCAGTATTGATAATAATATAGGGCATGTCGTTCATACGATCGTAAGTATATAGATACAAAGGTAACATATACTATTCATAATTCATGCAAATATTCATAAATATAAATAATTACCACATTAAATGGATCAATCATGGATTCTAGCATATCTCATATCCTCAAAGACCTATTTGCATAATTTAATTCACTAAAAATAGTTCAAAACTTATTTAGGGACTAAACTGATAAAAACATACAATTATGGTCAAACTAAAAATTCTTGGTTCTAGGGGACACACGACCGTGTGATATTCGAAAGTATTGACCCACAGGGGAGACACGACCATGTATGGGGTCCTAGGCCAGGTGAAAGTCAAACATCCTAGGGTTTTAGGGGCGACATTGCAATGTATGGGGGTTGTGTAATCCACATGGGCATCCCACGTGCCTGTGTAGTTTGGGCTAAGTTTAATTTTTCCTTGATTTTCTCGTAAAATAGCACGCATCTGAATTTCGGGTTCTCGAACGATGATCCTCATGTCCAAATCTGGCTCAGGATACCTACAACGGGTCTTTTTGTTGACAAATACGCAAGAATTAATATTGACTTTCAAGATTTATCGAAATTATCAAGATTTTCGGGAAAATTCATAAAAGATTCGTAATCGATTTGAAAGATTATCAAAAAGGATGTTATTCAAGAATTCTAGGGTTCTACATAATTAGAATTATAATGCTTACCAATCTTTGATGGAATTTCAAAGATTAATAATGGTAAATTCAACGATTGATGAAAAAATTGTTCAAACGGGAATTGATCTTGATTCGAGCTTTCAAGAAATTAATTTTCAGCACAAGAATGTAGAATTTATATAAAAAGGGAAAGGGAGAATAAAAGAATATGAGGGTTTTAAAGGGGAAGAAAAAGAGTTCAATTTAGGGTTGAAAAGTAATTAAAATCAATATGTGATTAGGAAAAGTTATTAAATACTTAGGGTTTCAAAATCTGAGGGGTTGTTTAGGGAAATAGCCCTTCTTTCCATCGAAAATAAAGAAATAAAAAGGAGAGTGACATGATTTGAACATAGAGACAAGAGGGAATTGAAATGCCTTACCACTTGGGCCACTATTTATACTTGGCATATTTCTACCTCATCTAATATATATACTAGATTGAGTTTGTTCCTTAGTTGCTAGAAAATAATAGAGGAAAATTGAAAAGAGTGGGGCTTGAACTATGACACTCTACGGAGCTCTCTACCACCTACACTAAGGTTTTTTTCTTGACGGTTTTATTAATTCAAACCCTGTGATTTTTGGGGTGTTACACTAACTGGTCTGAAATGGGTCATTACCTCCAAGTTTGACTTTTAGGGAATAAGAACCGTATTGGTCCAATTTATAACTTCCAACTTGACTTGTTGATTCAAAACCACAATACAATATTGGCTAATACTGACATTTACTATATGCCAATATTTTTTATAACATAAAGTCTGAAACCCATCTCCGATTGAGGCTTTTGTGGGGCTCATACACTTTATTTCCTAATAAACTTTGTCCATAGTAAACAAGACTAATAAGGTGGTGTTCATTTCATTAGAAATGCTCTGTTGTACACCATTTAATACATAAGCAGAACCAACAAGAGACTGACTAGCAAATAGTTTTATAAAATACTTCTTTGGGATCTCTAACATGGCGCCATTTATATCCCAAGGAACTTTGTGATCATCCACTAGTCCTCATACCTTATTTGTTCGCCACCTTTGAGAAGCAAAGTATGGAAAAAAGTTGTATTTCCATCCCCTTTCTATAGCCAATTCACTCTTGCTCGTTGTTCCCAAAAGTCTTTTCTTTGTCAATTTCCAAATTCGTAGAAATGTTTAGATCATTAATTTTATTTAATACAGCATCATCTAGAAAGACCTTCCAATTCAATGAGAAGGCTCCATAAAGTCTTGATGGTCGACTTGGAATTCCACCATAATAACCGCCCCCAGTGTCGTAGCTCGCAAATCAATTCCTTTAGTCTATTTGGAACATCTCCCTCACTTGATAACCACAACCTTCTGGTTTCCTCCTCCCACGACCCTTCTAAAACCGAATTGGCCTCAAAACAAATGTGTTCTTTATTCGACCCGAAAATCTTTCTGACAAACTCCACACCATTGTTCACAAAGAGGCAGTGATATGAAAAAAAGTGTGGCAAATGTTGAACCAAAATTTCTAGGAACAATTCCATCAATCTAGTTGAACTCACACCCCTATCCAATTGTTTTCTAATATCTAACCTCAACAGTCGACCTCTCTTCTAAGTATACCAACTATCGCTGTCCAAACAATATGTAGCTTTGGTTATAGAAAAATTAGAGAAATTTAATTTGAAGAAAAACTTATGGTAAGTTATAAGCTTTTTTTATAATAAGTAAATTAGGTAAAAATAATATAAAATCTATAATATATAACATTTATAAAAAATGTTTTATAAGAAGTCAAATAACTTTCATAACACTTCTTATAAAAAAAAATTCTTTTGTCATAATGTTAGAAAAATCCTTTTTTATAAATAAGTTAAGAAAAAAATATAAAACATTTTTATGAATAAGCATATTATTTTTTATAACATATAGCATGGATACGTAGCTAAGTTTTTTTTGAACAATCTCATTATAGGTTTTGATTATATCTATTTTTTTGACACAATATCAAGAACTACTCATAGCCCCTCTCCAACCCATAAATAGGAGGATAATGCGCTTCAACGCACTAGAACCCACATCCTCCTACATTGGCAATAATGTCCATGCCAATCGAGGTAAGACTCAATCGGTTGTAGATAAATTATATCCATACTTTTTGGCGAAATTTTTTTATAAATAACTATATTACAACACTTTTCGCAAAAATGTTAGAACTCTTATATTTTTTTTTATAATAAATGTTTTGGAAAGAAATTTATAATTTTTTAGAACTAAAGAAATATAATTTTTTATTATAACTTTATAAAAATAAATAAATTATTTTATAATATAATTTTTTAGTATTTATAATATAACTTAGAATTTTTTATCATAATCATACCAAACACTCGTACATGTTCATATTTATAATATAATTTTTATAACTTGTCTAAAAAATAATAATATTTTTAAAGTTCAATCTTAATGAGTGTTTTGAAAGCCATAGGGCAATTGGATTTGGGTGTAATTGTCTGCAGAATTTCACCAATTCTCACCCCACGAGGAATTGAAAAGTGCAATTAGGGTGCTCCAATTACACCCAATCTAATGAGACCCCACTATTTTTAATGGTAACCCAAACATGTCACCTTGTCTAATTACAAGCAATTACACTCAAATCTAATTGCTAGATAGCTTTCCAAACACTATCTTAAAGAATTTTAGATTTCCTCAAAAAATAAAGAATTTCATACTTAAAATTTTTTTCATCTTATTTATTTTTAGTGATAAACCTCAAAACTACAAATGAACTTTGGTCTAATGTACAATTTTATACATAAATTTTGGTTCTATGCAATTTTATACATGAAAATTTGATTTGATTCAATTCTCCCAAGTAATTAACACAATTATTGGTAGAACATCATTTTATGTTTATATATTGCATACATAAATAATTATATTTATCCAATATAAAAATAAATTGATGTGTTTATTTCTTTAAATGTGTGTGATTGAATCAAAATTAAATCCATAAATTTATTTTAACCACAACCAAAGCTTCATATGTATAATTACACCGAATTAAAGTTTATGTATCAAATTGTACATTAAATTAAAATTTATATATAACTTTGTGATTTATCTCTTATTTTTACGAATGGATAAGTGGATGAAATTGTATAAGTTTAAACTCAAAACATATTATCAACAAAAATTTAAATAAAGCAAAATTTTACTATTATACCAATGATTATTTGATATACTATTCTTTGATCTTTAAAATAGATATACAGAAGTATCACAGTTGTTTTGTTTTTTTAATAAAAAGTTGGAGTTGTATAATTTACTTAATATTTATTGTTAAACGTTTACTAAAAATGAGGATCAAATTATAATTTTAAAAGAAATTAGACATGAGTTTAAATCATATGATATTTATTTCTAACCTTCAAAATTATATAAAAAAATGTTTAATAAATATGAATTTCAAAAAGTATTTTTAATTAATTCAATTATCATTTGGATTCTATAAAAAAGTTGCACAAGCACAAATTTTATTAATTTATTATTTATCTTAAAAACTTTATTTACTTAAATGGTTTATCTATATTATTAGCGTTTATAATTCGGTATTTTGACTGGAAATGTTTAGACCAGTCAAGCTCAAAATGGGCCTGCGGATATACATGAAATTTATGCAAAATCTGATATAAAAGGACATATATCTTGATTTTATTTTATTCTAATTAATTTAATTTTTTATTTCTACTTTTTGTTCTGTTATTTATTAGTTTTTTATATTCGATAATTTAAATATAAATTATTCCATTTATTTTATTTTATATATAAATATTTGTTGATTTAAGAGACCAGAGTCACCATTGATGGTAATATTTATAACTTAATAGTTGATAATGGCAGCGAGAAAAACATAATCGAGAAAAGTATTATTGAACAGCTGCTGATGCTAGTGAAGGAACCATTCTTTAAAAATGTACGATTTTCATTTGCAGGATTAAAAGATTTTATGCCTGAAGAGTTGCCTTCAAAATTACTGCCTACGATGGGGGCATGCGTGTTTAACCTACCACACTACTAAATGAGTCCAAAGAAGTATGATATTTTATAGAAAAAGAAGTTGGAAAGTTTATCCATAAGGGAGGATAAAGCTAACACAAGGACGAGTTATTTATTATGAGGGAGAATTGATAAGGGCGCAATATCTTAATAATTTAGTATTTGTCTCAAAATTTTCTATTTACTTAATAATTTATCTACATTATTACATTATTTTTGTTGGAATCTAAAATTGGTAATTGCAAAGTAACTGCTAGAAATAACCAAAGTGCTATTGTTAGTGGAAAACGTAATTCGATTTTTATATATCTATGAAGCTTAGCTTAGTGAGTAAATTTACAATCATTAATCTAATACAACAAGTGATTTAAGTCTTATTATACCCCAGTATAGCAACCTCACTTTTGTACCTAAATATCTAGATCCCTCACCTTTAAGTTTCCCCTTTAAGAAATTTGGCCAAATACCAATGAGCAAATTAATTTATACTCTTAGATACAAGTTCCTCAATGAATAGATAACTACTCAAACTCTCAATACAAAGCCTATACAAGTCTCTTCAAATATATAAGCATTCGAGACTTACTAGCATACTAGATTAACTACAAACAAATTCCTAATAGAACAAGAGCTAAGATATTATACTAATCAAGTCTAAGATACTCAAAGAATAAACAAAGATCATCCTTCAATTTAGCATGATTTAATCTCTTTATTTTATAAGATCTAATTATTTGATCCAATCTAATCTAATCCTTAAAATATATTTCAAAGAGGGACTATCACACTTCCAAACTATTAACACAAATATCAATCTAAAAATTTTGTTCCAAAAGATTACATACTCCGAATATAGCAAGTTATACTTGCCGGTCATAGTGTTGCCCGTAGTGGTTATTGCACAAGTCACTTCCCTAACGTTTTAACAATCATTTAATTAGTTCTTATCTAATAGATACGGGTTACTAATAAAAATTACTATTATCTACTGGATAAGTATGCAAACTATTTAGATTATCACTTTTTTTACGTATTTCGAGGTTATAATATAATATATTAGAGTTTAAATTCGAATTTAAATATTTTAAATAATATAGGATATTACATTTTAACTAATTTTTCTAAATCAACTCAAAGAAATAATTAAATAAATTGATTTTATCAAACTGACTCGATTCTAATAATTAAATTAATTTTAATTGATTTTAGCTCACACATGGAGGCATAGACCAGAGATTTAGGTTTTATAAATTTAAGAAAATATTTTTTTAATGTTCAAAATTTAATAATAAAATTAAAAATTAAATTATACTTAATGCGGTAGTATAATAAACAATAAATGTATTTTTTTATTAATTCAAAAGTTATGTACTTACAATTAGATTACAGCTTAGAATAATTACATGTACCTAATATTATAGTATATGATATAATATTACAGAATATAATAATATATAATACACATATATAACTATTAAATATTATATATTATTATATTTGTGTGTAACATCTCATGGTAGGGCTTAGAAGTCTGGGCTGGCGAACTGGGGTTTACCAGTAGATTTGGCGAAATGGAGTTCACCAGAAGGCTAAGAGAGTTGGTATTCGCCAGTGGACTAAGAGCTAGTTTGGCAATGCTTTTGAAAAGTGCTGTGGAAAAGTGCTTTTGAGAAGTGCTTTTGAAAAGTTTAGTTTAAAATTTGAGTGTTTAGCATTGCTGTCAAGAAGTGATTTTGAGAAATAAGTGTCCATTTTAGACATGTTATTATCAAATAACAAATATGCATTTAAATAATATTTAAATTAGTTAATATTATTATATTTTAGTAAGAATAAAAAAAAATTATTATAACTTCTTGTTAATATTTTAATATATAAAATATAAATTTTAAATATTTTTAAGCAATAAATATTAATTATTTATAAAATTTAATTAGAACATATAAACTATATTTTAAATATTTAAATATATCTATTAAATATTTGTAATTAGTATTTTAAAAAATAACTTTTTATTTTTAATTAATAATTTTAACACATTTGTAATTAAGTACCAAGAAAAAAAGGGGAAGTACTATGTTATTGGAGGGGTGAAAAAGTAATTAAGCACTAAAAGTGCTTTTGAGAGAGGAAAAGCTAAAAATTTTAACTTCTCCTTTTCAGAAGTGCTTTTGAAAAGCACTTCTGAAAAGCTAAAAATTCAGCCAAAAGTAGCTTGTTCTGCACAGCTTTTCTTCCAGAAGTGCTTTTGGAGCCAGAAGTGCTTTTGAAAAGCAATGCAGAACAAGCCCTAAGTGAATTGTACTCGCCAAAGGGCCTAGCAAGTTGTAGTGATTTTGGGATGAGAGGCAAAAGCAGGAGTAGCCAAGTACAGTTATACCACAGTTAAAAAGTCAAATTATATTACAACACCATTCCTGCACATAACTATTTCCTACTTCTATTACAACTAGAGTATCCTAAGAACACTAAAACACTAAGTGCCTATAAATAAAGCCCTTGCCATTAGAAAGTTCATATTCTGTTATTCTTTCAAATTCTTCATCGGTTATTCTATTACCAAGTCCCAAAAAACCCAACACTTAGCCCTTAGGATCTAAAGGAAGGCTTTGTTCCTCTGTCATGTTCATGTTCACAACAAAAGAAACTAGGTTCACTAAAAGACTCGCATGAGTGAACCTAGGTTTGCTATGTTTATGTATGAGTTCTAATATGATTTGAAAGTTAGCGACTTGTGTATGTTTGTGAAATTGCGAACCTAAAAGAACCATCTACAAGCAAAGACAAGGCAAAGGCGGAACTTGTCTGAATTTTCAAAAAATTGGTGAGTGTTCAGGGATCGCCACTAGTATGTGTGAACTGTAATGTTAATCAGGAGCTTAGGGTTTTAACCTAAGTTTCAAGAGTAAACCTTCTTTAAAAACCCTATTTTTGTGATTGTGTTTTAAACTATGTTTTTCTATAAACAGTGATACGCGAGCTCTTTATTGTGAGACCTATATGTTAAAAGTATTGCAAGCTTTATATGTTATAAGCATTTCAAGCTTTTTACGAATTGCGAGCTTTATGCTTTAAGTAAAAGTTTTAACATGACGATTTCCTAAATCTGTTGGATATAATGGCATGTCATAAGATTGTGAGTATTCACATATAAGTTTAATTTTTTGGGCAATAAGGCCCTAAGATATGTTGGAGAGATAGTGTTGAGCTTAGCTCCATTAAATGGGACATGCTGGTTTGTTGGAGAGTGCTTAGCTTTGTGCTGCACTTATGGGACATGTTAAGTCTCTTTGAGCCATTCTAAAGTGTTATAAGGAGATCTGCTTATCCAATAGGAAAGAACAAGTGAACAAGTTTATGTTATTTGAAAAACAATGTTTATAGTTTAAAGTTATCTGACAGTAAGTATTAGTGAACTAGGCTTTGCATAAGAATGGTGAACCCAGTTCGCAAGTTCAGTAATTTTGCCATAGCCTTTATTTAACGTATGGTTTGTGCGTGCTCTGTGGTTATTCTTTCCTATATATTCACTGAGTTCACAAGAACTCGCACACTCCCTTTCTAAATGTTGTAGAAAGTTAGGTCACAAGGTGAGCAGCGACGAGGTAGGTGATCCAAGAAGCATAATTACTAATAAGGTGAAACAAGTGAACCCTGAATTAAAGACAATATGGGATATTCTACTTCGGCTTAGAGGTAACTTCTGATGACTTTGCTGATTATCCTAAGACTTAGTTATTTTATGTTTTCTTATATCTTCCCTTATGTTTGTGAACCTCTTTACTTCATAAACATCTGAATTTTAAGTACATGAATATAAGTCAAGTCTGATTTGAAGTTTTCTTAAATTACAAGTTCATAATTAAGTAAGTAAATTACTCAGCATAGTGTACACCATAAGCCATAACATATGATGAATCAAATTGACTAACGTATAAAAAATTTACAATATTTACTATGTAGAGACAGGGTGAGAACCCTATCAGTTGGCGAACTACTTTCAAGCAAACCTTTAATGTATTTTGATAATGCAGAATAGGAGGAGACCCTGCAAACCGAGTTCACGAAATCTAATTGTGCAGGGGTAATTCGTGCACCTTACCCTGTTAAAAGGAATTGTTATGTTTGTGAACCATATTCGTATGGCCAACCCTACTTAGGTAAACTTAGAACCTTTGAATAATGCAAACACTTAATAGAATAATTATGTGAACTCTACGAGATTTGTTAAATGAACCCTAGATGAATAATTAAGTGAACCCTTAGCAAATAATGTGTGAACCCTAACCAATTTTGCATGTGAACCCTTACATTTTATGTTTGCAAACCCTGTATTGCATGTGAATTATATTTTGAAAATAGTGGTGTGATAGAGTTTAGGTTGGGTGATATTAGAGAGTCATTTTTCTAATGTGGTGTTCCATAGCTTGAGTTCGGCAACCAGACCGAGTTTGAGGTGTTACAGTTATTGGTCTCAAAGCTCGGCATGTTGGACAGGTTCGCCAAACTTCTTAACCTAACAAGTTCACCAAGTTGGTGTTAAATTTGCCAAGTTTGTGCTTTGGAACACTCTTCTCTACTCACCTTCTTAGAGAATGTATATACAAGTACACTTGGTGAGCTATGCTCGAAGATATGTTTTGGCAAACAATGTTTGCAAATGTGTTTTAGCGAACAATGTTTGCAAATATGTTTGTTAAAATTTAGGATGTATAATTGTAAGTGCTTAAACTTGTGCCCTACGTATGTTTAGAATTAGTAAAATACCTCCCAAAACTGTGAACACGAATCGTGTTAATGCAACAGCGAACCCTCTAGAGGATGATAGGACTTCAACATCACTAGTGTGACCTCACATGATTAGTGGTTTGGTGAGAGTGTCGAACCGCTGGTACAAGCTATGCTAAGAGCATTTCAACGATATGCTAGTGCGAACCATACCCTTGCCAGTCAAGAATTGCCAGTATAGAGTCTACGAGCTCTAAATGGTAAAGGGTTTAGTAGATTTAGAGGAACTGATCCTATAAAGGTTGAGTATTAGCTTAAGTGTGTTGAGAAAATCCTTGAGTAGATGGCTTGAAAAGAGTAGGAAAAGTTAGGATACATTGTGTCCTTACTCACTAGCGAATCCCATTATTGGTGGAACAATGAAGCAAAGAACTACTTTAAATAGATTGACTTGGAATTTCATCCTAGAAATGTTCAAGAAGAAATTCATGGGCGAATAATATATGGAAGCTCGCAAGTGAGAATTCATAAATTTAGTGCAAGATAAACTATTCATGGCTGAGTACGAGGCAAAATTTTTGTAACTGAGCTAGTACACGGCTAAAATGGTTTCATAGGAAAAGGATCGCTATAAAAGGTTTCGTTTAGGGTTGCACCACGATATCCAATTTTATATAGTAGGTCATGACACGACGAGCTTTGATGAGTTGGTTGATAAGGTGAAGGCTATTGAGGAGATAAAGGAAAAGACTTCGTAAACTGGAATAGGGTCTATGAGATAAGTTTCTAGACATTCTGGGCAAGCACCCAAGAAGGATTGTGACTCATATATCTCTAACAAAAATGTTAAACATGGTTTCCAATCAGACCAATAGCAGTAGTAGGGAAACACCCAAGCTCAAAAAGTAGGTTCACACAAAATATTAAGTTGGCCACTCTGCGAACACTGTAAATGTTGGCACTCTGGTGACTATCGTAAGTTAATAGAGGGATGTTTCAAGTGCGGATCCAAAGAACACATGATGAGGGACTGCCTAGAATTACAACAGGGGTTGCAAGCCCAAAAACGAGTTGGTACTTGTAGTTGAGGATGAGGTAGAAGTGGTGACACTAGACCAGCTAAGTAGGGAACTCTAGCACACATAGTTGCCACCCAAGCTGAAATAGGAGAGCTTACACAAGCTTATGCTGTAAGGGAACCACAAGAACACCGTCAGCCTGACATCATCATAGATACTTTCACATGGCAAAACCTACCACTAATTTTTTTGATTGATTCTGGTTCCACACACTCATACATATTAAGTGAGCTGGCTTGTGGGTTGGTTATTCCAGTAGGAAATATAGATAATGGTATAGCTGTCACCAATTCATTTGGTGAGAGTATATTGATTGATAGAGTGTATTGTAGGTGTCCCTTAATAATCCAATGACATGTGTTTTCATGGATTTAATGGAATTTCCCTTTTTATGGTTTTGAAAAAATTTTTAGGGATAGATTGGCTAACTGAGCATAAAGCTAAGATAGACTTCGCACTAAAATGGGTGGTTGTGAATGAACGGATGGAAATTGTGGTGGTTGGCGGCAAATCCAATTTCTGTCCAACATGGTCTTGGTAATAAGAGCAAAGAAGATGATGGGTAAAGGCTATAAAGCCTGCCTCGTTTATGTGATGAACTCGCATGACAAGGCAATAAGCGTTCGCAACATATGCACTGTGAGGGATTTTCCTAATGTATTTCCAGACGAGCTACCTAGGATAACCCTAGACCGTGAAGTGGAGTTCGCCATTTAGTTATACCCTAGTAGTTCGTCAGTATCAGTTACACCCTATCGCATGACACCAAAAATGCTCAAGGAATTGAATATACAACTATATGATTTTGTTGGATTTAGGTTTCATTCGACCAAGTGTGTCTCATTAAGGATTGCTAGTATTGTTTGTGAAGAAGAAAGATGGTAGCCTGAGGACGTGTATCGACTACAAACATTTGAACAAGTTGACTGTAAAAAATAAGTACGCACTGCAAATAATTGATGACCTGTTCGACCAGTTGTGAGGTGCCACAATATTCTCAAAGATAGACTTGCGATCAGGATACTATCAGCTTAAAGTGAAGGAAACAGATGTTTGAAAGGCAACATTTCACACAAGATATGTGCATTATGAATTTTTGGTCATGCCTTTTAGATTAACAAATGCGCCTGCTGTATTAATGGACTTGATGAATCAAGTGTTCTATTATTATTTGGACCAATGTGTGATGGTCTTCATATATAGCATCCTAGTGTAATCGTGAACAAAAGAAGAACATGATGCTCATTTACGAATTGTGTTGCAAATTCTATGAGAGAAATAATTGTTCGTGAAGCTCAGTAAGGGTGAATTTTGGCTTAATGAAGTAGCATTTTTGGGTCATGTGGTCTCAACAGAGGGAGTTCGTGTAGACCCAAAGAAGATTGAGGTAATATTAGAGTCGAGATCACCAAGAAGTGTTACTAAAGTGCGAAGGTTTTTGGGGATCACAAGATACTATCACAGATTTGTTAAAGGCTCTCGACAATTGCGCCACCCTTAACTAAACTATTATAGAAAGATGAGGAGTTTGCGTGGATAGAAGAAAGACAAAAGAGCTTCGACAAGCTTAAGGCAATACTCACTAAAGCACCTATGTTAATACAACTAAAATCTTGGAAAAACTGTATGGTCTATAGTGATGTCTTGCACATGGGACTTAGTTGCGTGCTAATGCAAGAAGGAAGGGTGGTGACTTATGCTTTGGGACAACTGAAGCATCATGAGCAAAACTACCCAACTCATGATTTGGAGGTAGCAGCGGTGGTGTTCGCACTCAAAATTTGGCAACACTACCTATATGGCGAACGATGTACAATCTACTCAGACCATAAGAGCCTCAAGTATCTTTTCACACAAAAAGAACTAAACTTGTGACAGAGAAGTTGGATAGATCTGCTGAAGGTCTACGATTGTGTGATAGAATATCATTCTAGAAAGGCAAACCCGGTTGCAGATGCCTTAAGTAGGAAGTCGATGAGTGAGCTACGAGCTCCATTCACACATCTAAGTATAATGAGTGATGGAGGACTACTCACTGAATTACAAGTAAAACCAATCCTTTCACAATAAAATAAGGAAAAGCAGGCCACAAATGAGGATTTGGTGAAATAGGTTTGCCAAGTAGAATAATGGGTTCAGGGAGACTTTGCATTAAATGAAGAAGGGGTACTATATTTTTGTGTAAGACTCTGCGAGCCCTGTGATGAAAACCTTTGATATGTGATCCTTACTGAAGCTCACAGTAGTCCCTACGCAATGCACCAGGAAGTAACAAGATGTATGATAACTCATGAAAAGAGTTATATTTCAGCCTTTTGGACTTGGTTAATTATTCATACTTGAGTAAATTTAGTTACATTTTAGGAAATTATATTAGTATTTTTATAACATTGCATCATAAAGCTTGGATTGGGCTTTCAATGTCACTATATGTTATTTTTACTTGTGGGATGAAAGGAATTGCGTGTCATTTATAGTAGGTGCAGAAATGAGGAAAAGAAGTGAAGGAGTGAAGTTTTGTCATCAAAAAAATTTGGATAGACTGTCAGCACAAATTCCATGGAAATTCAAGGAAGATGATGACTCAGTTGTCAATCCGTGCCACTCTCAGCTAGATGTACTTGTACCAAAAATATCCACCTAAAAAAGAGGGAGAAAAGAGTGTGTGCCTAAAGAGGGACCTACCCTATAGAAAAAAGAAAGAGAAAAATAGGAAGGAGGTGGTTTTTCCTCTCACAATTTCTTCTCGGAGATTTAGAGACGCAAGGAAAGAGGGTAGTAGCTAAGGAACAGAGCAGCAACACAAGAAAGAAGGTGAAGCATTCAACCTTGGGCTTCGCAAGATATTGCAGCACTAGAGTTTAGGGCTGGATTGGTGAAAGCTTCCTAAAGTTTTTCCTTCATTATCTTAATTGATTTCTTTGAATTTTAACTGTATAAATATGTTGTTGAATGATACTTTCATTTTGGATTTTAATTTCCAACTCATGAGCTGATCTTATCGGGTTGGGATTATTGGATGAATCTTCAATTCCTTTAATTACCAAAGCATTATCCTGATTATATTTACTGTTTCATTCGATTTGCTCTATTTTAAAATGTATGCATGCATTCTCTAGACATAGATGAATGTATGGTATGTCTATAAACTTGATTTAATTCTTAAAAGGATAGATGAGTTGAATTGTAATAGAATGATACAAGCGAGTATTTGACAGAATACTCGTAACACTCTAGACATAGAGCTACGCTCTATATAAAGGAAGGAAAAAACATTACTGGGTATCCTTCTTAAGGCTTATAGACACGCAAAGCCTTAGGTAGGGTAGCTTGAAGTCTGACTATCGAAAGAAGTAGACTACCTTAGATTTAATCTGAATAATAGATTGGTTAAGATTTTTTCCATAACATTATTGTTTTATGAGGAAAGAGTCCTAGTAATCCAAACCTTCCCATTCAATAGCATAGATCCTCTAAAATTTTTCTCCTTACCTTTGCCACAGTATTTTAAGTTAGTTATTTGATTTTAATATTGTATACATTATTATTCCTCTAAAAAATTGTTATACTATTTTGCAGCCTAATTCATATAGTTTATAGTAATAGCTTAACCGAATTAATCATATTCGATCCTTGAGGAGACGATCTTACTTACTACTTTATTACTTGATTCAACGTGTACACGTGCAAATTCACATATTATATTCACAGCGACAAGTTTTTGGCGTTATTGCCGGGGATCGGTAATTTGGTGAAATTTGGTTTCGTTATTTTATTATATAATTCCATTAGTTTTAAATTTGTTGTTTTTAATTTCTACAGGTTTGTTGTTAGTGTATGAGTAGAGCATTCCTGCTAACGAATAGCATCCTTTTGACCCAGAGATCGAGAGAACTTTGAGAAGAAGGAGATGAAAATTGTAAGATATAGCTAGTATTGGAGATGATCCAGGTAGGGAAGATCCATTACATCTAAATGGTCGGGATGTTGATTTGCCTATCCCTCGTGTGATGGATGATATAGGGACCCATTCAAGAGCATGTTGTGCCAATTTTAGATGATTTGAATCCAGGAATAATCAGGCCACACATTCAAGCTCAGCATTTTAAGTTGAAATTGGCAATGTTTTAGATGCTGCAAATGGTAGGACATTTCAGTGGATTTCCTACTAAATATCCACGACTGCACTTAAAACTTTTCTTGGAAGTCTATCAGTCAGTCAGGTAACAGGGTGTTCCTGAAGTCGCCTTACGACTTAAACTATTTCCATATTCATTAAGGGATCATGCCAGAGCATGGTTGAACGCTTTGCCGTCAGAGACTGTGGCATCTTGGAAAGATCTTTGTCAAAGGTTTTTGCTATGGTATAATCCTTTGAAAATGAATGCCAAGTTAATGAATGATATCACATCTTTTTGGCAATTAGAGGATGAAATGTTATAAGAAGCTTGGGAGCGATTCAAGAAATTACTTAGGAAATGTCTGATGCATGGTTTCCAACACTGGACATAGATGGAAATGTTTTACAATGGATTAAACATGCATACAAGGATGGTAGTTGATGCGTCTATCAATGGTACTTTGCTGGATAAATCAGATAATGAAGCATATGAGATTTTGGAATAGATTGCCAACAATGATTATCAATACCCTACTATGAGAGTAGGGACTAGCAGAAGAGTTGCTGGCACAATGGAGCTTGATGTAATCACTTCATTGACGACTCATGTATCATCTTTGGCTAATCTGATCAAAACACTAAAGAGACTAATTGTAGTTCAAGAGGTGAAAATAGTCGAGCTATCATGTGTTTATTATGGGAAAGATCATGTTTTTGATGAATGCCCATCAAACCCAACCTCTGTATATTACATGGGTAATTTCAATCAGAACAATAACCCATATTCCAACACCTACAATCCATGGTGGAAGCAACACCCAAACTTCAGTTGGAATAATCAAGGAATGTTGGACTCTAATAGTGTTGTTTGATAGAATGCCACAAATGCACCACTTAGTTATAATCAACCCATGCCACGAAAAAATGTTCAACAAATTTTAACACCATCCTCTTTATCGATGGAAGCTCTATTGAAGAAGTATATGACCAAGAATGATGTCCTGATCCAGAGTCAAGCTGTACCCTCAAAGCTCTTGAGTGTCAAGTGGGGCAAATAGCAAATGCTCTGAATTTGAGGCCACAAGGAGATTTAACAAGTGATACTAAGAATTTGAGATCCCAAGGGAAAGAGCATTGCAAAATGATCAATCTCAAAAGTAGAACTCAATTGAGTGACGTTGCTCAAGATGCCATGGTACGAGAGGATAACTCAAATAAAAACCTTGTAAAGATCTTAGAGCAATCTAAAAAGTACACTGCAGCTGAAAAGGCTAAGCAAAAGATTATTGCAGGAGAATTAGATCGTGTTGGCAACAAAAATGCCATAACAAAATAATATTAGCAACCTGAAGGACGACCACCTCCATATTTTCCTCAACAATTCAACAATAGGATGTTCAGTTCACAAGATTTTTGGATGTCTTGAAGCAACTCCACATCAACATACTGCTAGCAAAAGCTTTGGAGTAGATGCCTAATTATATGAAATTTATGAAAGATATATTGTCAAATAAGCATAGATTAGGAAAATTTGAGACTGTTGGTCTCACTGAAGGGTGCACAACAATGTTGATGAATAAGTTACTTCCAAATTTGAAAGACCCAAGGAAGTTTTCTATTCCTTATTCAATTGGAAATCATTATATTGGTAAGGCATTATATGATTGAAGAGTGAGTACAAATCTAATTCCTTTGTCTATTTTTAGGAAGTTGGGAATTGGGAAGGCAAGACCTACTGCAGTTACGTTGCAACTGACTGATTGATGCTACGCACATCCGGAAGGTAAAATTGAGAACGTACTGGTAAGAGTAGATAAGTTTATTTTTCCAATAGATTTCCTTATTTTAGATTGTGAAGCTAACACAGATGTGCCAATTATTATAGAAGACCTTTTCTTGCTACAGATAGGACTTTAATTGATGTGTAGAAAGATGAATTGGCCATAAGGATGAATGATTAGCAGGTCACGTTCAATGTATTTAATGCGCTAAAATGTGCTGATAAGAATGAAGAATGTCGTCCCACTGACTTAATAGGAGTAGAACTAGAGGAAGAATTCATGAGATTTTTCCACAGCAATCTTCATAATGATGAAGATTCATTTGAGCGGCGACCCTTGTGCACTTTGCTGGAGAAAAATAGACCTTTCAATTTTGATGAACAGTACTTAGTAGCTCATGTAAATCTACATGGAGTTGTTGATGTCAAGGACATGAAAACAGGGGATACATTTAAAGTTCATGAACAACGCTTAAAGCACTACTGGGGTGCTCATGTAGAACGAGACAAACAATCCACTGATCTTCGAGATGTTTAGCTTCAACATTTTGAAAATTATTTTTATTTTTATTTCATTTTGTCGATTTAAATTTCTCTTAGTTATTTCATTTCCTTTGTTTGATAAACTGCATGAAAGGCAGGGATCGGTAATGCAGAGCCCGTTGAGACGAATCTTGCCACTGAGGAGAAGGCCACAAAAGGACCAGAGGGAGATGAGGAGAAGACTAAATCAGTGCATATTGAGACTAACCATGACAGAGAAGAAGCAAACCCAACTTTTGCACCACCTACGACTGCTACTACCCTTGTCCCACCTCAATCGATTGCGCCAATGACCTAATAAGATCATGAGATCAATAAGGTGATTGATGATCTCAAAAAATTGGATGATGAGGAAGACGAGGTGCCAATCATTATGTTGAAAGGAAGCAGTGCTACAAGCATGGTACATGAAAATCCACTTGTCCAAATTAAAGAAACAACAATTCACTCCAAGCTTCATTCATTTTTTATGTTATTTGTGTTTCGTTTCATTTTAGCATGCATTCATCATTTTTTGTCCATATATATGTTTGTGCATTCATAATTTTTGTCTATTCATGCATTGTGGACAATGCATCCCTTAGGTTTGGGGGTGTGTTTTGCATATAGGTTGCATTCGAATAGTTGTTCATTCTGTCTTTGACATTCATTTTTCCATGACACATAAATGCCAAAGAATTGTTACACTATGATGAGTATATTTTTTCTTATGATGTTCAATGACGAATTTAATTCTTCGACATTCCTAGAAAATTGTGACAGTGAATTAGGTGAGTTTAGCTTAGGATAGTTGCTTGAAAGTTGACCCCTAAAAATAGAATACACTAATTGAAATTACAATTAGTCTATATTAAGTTTCTTTTAATAAAATTAGAGATTCTTGATGTTAAATTCAACATAATGGCAATAGTCAATAACGAGTAAAGTGGCAATGATTAAGAAAATTCAAGAAAAAAATGTCATCAAATACTCCAATGCTTAGAATTGCCTAGTAAGTCAGCATCACTTTGTTTGCTCTATCATGTTGTTGGTTAGCAAAGTAAGTTTAAGTAAGAGTAATTCAATAAAAGAAGCAATTTAGGGACAATCCATTGTAGTGCTAGGCTAAATAGCTAAGCGGGTAGTTGTTTGCTCCATCCATCTTCTAAGTTAAAAGCCTTAACTTCATGAGTGAGTATTCAAATTGAGACATGATGGAATACCTGGTAATTTAGTGTATGCTCCACTAAGATTGTCAAGTAAAGAAAATCATGTGACAAGATGAATCTGCTAATAAAGATACTTGTAATTGAGTTATGCAAGGCCAGATTATTAAAAGGAAATTGAGCTTAGATAACAGATACACTAAGTACATTAGGAGGTGCTTCCTATAATCAAAATTGCATGAGTAATTAGAAATTTTTATTTTTAGGGCAATAATTTTTGTGCTTTTTTTTTTTGCCTAAACAAACTTATGAAACTTGAACAATTTTCTAGAAATACAAGATTATTGAGAACTGAAGTATAAAATATGCTCTACATAGTCTAACATTACAAAAGGTAGTTATATTGTTGTGGCAATTCATTCATTAATTCATTCATGCATATTTTTTTGAGGACAAGCAATAACTCAGGTTTGGGGGCGTGATAACTCTTGAAAAGAGTTATATTTCAGGCATCTAGATTTGTTTAATTGTTCATACTTGAGTAACTTTAGTTAGGAAATTATATTAGTATTCTTATAACATTGTATCATGAAGTTTAATTTTCATTTTATATTACTGAGAATCACTTATTTTGGAGTGCTGGTATTGGTGGTGGTTATAGAGTTACATGAAGCTGATGTTTTGTGATTCAAGGAGTGATTTGGATACTATTACTGATGCTCTTTTAAGGGAATTCTCTTTGAAAATGAATTTTGGTAACTTTGAAAGTTCATTGTTGCAAATTTGAATTGATGGCTAGTGTGTCATGAGTGCTTGGTTGGTGTTTCTTTTATTATTCTTATTGTAAGTTTAGGTGTGTGTCTTTGCTGTAAGTTGTTAGTTG
Organism: Gossypium anomalum; assembly: GCA_025698475.1. Lineage (NCBI taxonomy): Eukaryota > Viridiplantae > Streptophyta > Magnoliopsida > Malvales > Malvaceae > Gossypium > Gossypium anomalum. Next base: position 30,439,621 of record CM046961.1, read on the forward strand.
TCTTGATCAAGGTGCGTGATTGTATTCTTGTAGAAGTACTGTTGTTGATGTTTTCAAAGGTGTTTGTTCTCTACTACTCATAGTGTTTTTCCTTTTATCACAAAAGTTGATGATTAAATAAACAAAATCAAAATTTTAAAGTACTGGTATCCTCTATTAAATTCTCAACTATTATTTGGTTAACATAGTCAAAGTTTTTTATTTTTAAGTTTATCATATCACAAAAATGCATGTTCAGTATTTCACATCATTATTTCACAAAAATACACATTTTTCAAAGGTTTTTCATATATTTGGAGGAACCTTGGAGGTTATATCCCCATGTTCAGATCCATTTACTGGATACGAGCACTTCAAAGAGTTTGAGTAGCATAGCTGCTACCTATATACATGTGTTCTTTCCATACTTTTTTTTCTTCATTAACTATGATTTGTTTCCACCCATTTAGGACGATGCAACAGACCAGATCAAAAAAGCCCCCAAAAGTGAGGAAGAGAAACAAGAGTGAAATCGCCAATCTTCACGATACAATTTTACTTCTCTGGTTATTTTTGTATGGCGAAGTTGCTCAGCTCCACTATTCCCTTGATTCCCTCTAGTTACTTGTTCTTAGATCATGCCTCTTGGTTTATGATCCGTCGAAGCATTGCTAAAAGTTTCTTAAAGTATTTCACTAGTTATTACTTTCTTATGTTTCTTGTATGATTATCTCAAGAAATTGGTTGTGATAGATTAAGTTTATATTTGATAAATTGATTATACAAATCAGATGATGACAAATCATCAAAAGTTTTTAAAAATACATATGAGTGGCTTTATTTTTAATTATTTGATGACTCACGGGTAGTTATACATTATGAGTGCATCATGTTAGATTTTAACACTACAGTATATTAAGTCAAAATTTAATAAATAATAATTGAATCAAAACAAAATCATATACAAAATTAAACAAAAACAAAAAAAGGCCTAAGTCATATTAAACATACAAAGGACTTGATCTACAATTATCATGATGCTTATAATAACTAAAAGAACTCTTCAATAAACATATACACAATCATGACAATCACAATGAAATTATTACCATTAAACTACTTGAGTTCTATAAGTTTTTAAATCCACTTTTGTTAATGTTTTTTAAAACTATTTTTATTTTCGATATGTTTCATTTATGTTACATTTAATTTTGTTCTTTAAACAATGTTTTATATTACTTATATTGTTTGATTAAAAATTATAATTAACACTATGAAAATATTTTATTTCAAAAAAAAAAACATTGAACATATTTGTTATTTCATAATTTGCAAATCATTCTACAATACATATACAAATCATTTTATCTATTTTCATACACTTTTGAATTGCATACTTCAAGTTACTAAGTCAATGAAATCCTATACTTCTTGCTTAATGTAAATTCTAGATGCAAAAATTTTATCTACAATTGTTTAGATATTCATCATTAAATTTTCTTTTAAAACAACTATATTTTTTGTTCAAGACATTATTATTTGCTAAACAAAGAGTCGATTTTGTTGAATGAAATTTGATAAATAAATGAATTTCAAGTTTTTTACTTGCAAAAATGGTTGTAATTTTTATTTTGTGCTTTGCAAAGATTCTTAATATGTATTGTTCATTTTTCTTTGGTGTGTTATTGCTTCCTATTCTTCTTTGGCTTGCTTGATTGCTTCCTCCACCCACAGCTAAGCCTCTTATATTCACTGAATCACTGTAAGTTCTTTGACAATTAAATTCTCTGATTTTGTTTGACTATTATTGAAATTAGTATTGAAGAAATGTGACCATTTTACTATGATTTGAAGATATGTAACACTTTAATATCTTGCAGTAATGGCTTGTCTGCCTTTGATAATACAAAGTGAGAGGCGTAAAAGAATTGGTCTTGCATTGATAGTATGGTTCCAAATGTGTTCAGTTACTAGTTTGCTTTTAGTTGCATTAGGTGCCATCCATAGTCTACATACTTATAGACCAAGGATTAGATCATATATTTTAGATTTTTATGCTAAATGAGATTACGTGAAAAGACTTGTATATGCTAGTGACGAGACATGTATTGAACAAGTTAGGATGAATAGAATTGCCTTTTTTAAACTATGTGAGATGTTACAAACTTTAGGAGGATTGAAGTCATCAAGGAACATGCTTGTTGATGAGCAAGTGGTGATGTTTTTACATATAATTTCTCATCACCTTAAAAATTGAGTTATCAAGCATCATTTTAATAGGTCTAAGGAAACCATTAGCAGATCATTTCACAAAATTTTAAATGTTGTCACATGCTTATAAGATGTGTTATTTAAAAAGATAGTCAATTACAGCTAATTCTACATACCCAAGGTGGAAATGGTTCAAGGTATTGGAGTGAATTCCATATATAGATCATACATAATTTAGTTGATTTAGATTTAAATATAATAACCTAACCCGGGGTTTTATACATCTAATGTAGAATTGATTAAGTGCTTTAGATGGAACCCACATTAAGATTAGGGTTCCAACAATTGATAAACCTAAATATCGAATGTGAAAAGGTGACATAACAACAAATATGTTAGGTGTTTGTACACCTGATATGCATTTTGTTTATTTCTTCCTAGTTGAAAAGGTTCTATTGTTGATGGACAGGTTCTTCAAGATGCTATTAGTAGGAGATATGGACTAAAAGTTCCTCATGATAAAGTCCAAAATTGGGGAAATTTGAATTAATTTTTAAGATCAAAATTTTTTAGGAAAGTTAACCATGATAAATAGTTTTTTTTTCTTTTTTATAGGTTGCTACTATCTAGTTTATCTTGGTTACACAAATTGTGAGGAATTTCTCGCGCCTTTTAGAGGATAAAGATATCATTTGAATGAGTGACGTTAGAGTTACCAACCAAGTACTCTAAAAGAAATTTTCAATATGAAACATGCTTCAGTGCACAATGTTATTGAAAGATGCTTTGGGGTATTAAAACTTAGATGGGAAATACTTAGGGGTCCATCATTCTATCTTGTAAGGGTGTATAATAGAATCATTATTGCATGTTGTTTGCTCCATAATTTTATTCAAACCTATATGAGTCTTGATCCTATTGAAGCAGAGTTGGGAGAAGGGTTAGCTAGTAATGTGATAGATGAAAATGAGCCGAATATCGTAAATATTCATCCATTAGATAGATGGGCTACTTGGAGGATGGAACTAGCCAATCAAATGTTCTATGAATGGCAAGCATCCAGAAATTAGTTAGGTTTATTAAAACATAGTAGAAGGTTAATTTGTTTATCTAATTTCATGCATCTAGTTTACGAAAATTTGATGTTGTTTGAATTGTCTTTATGTATTGTACTGAACTTGTTGAATTACAACTTTAATTTATTTTATTTTGATTCGTCATATGTTACAATTTTATAATGTGTCAACCTTCTAATTCACAATATCGAACCTAATTTTAATTTGTGTTTTTTTCTTAAGATAGTTATATCAGGTTTTTTTCAATCAAGTGTTTCTTCCCAAAATTCTCGAGAAACCAAAAGAAAATAGGTTCCAGAAGGCGATCTTGTGTTAGTTGCTTGTATGGTTGACTTGTACAATGTTGGAACCTATAATGCTGATATAGAATTCAAGGCTGGTTATTTAAATAAGTTGCAAGGAATGTTAGAAAAATTTTTACCTCATGCTATGTTGATGGCTAAGCCTAATCTTGAATCAAAGATTAGGACAGTGAAAAGAGATTAAGCAATCGTTTGCGACATGCTCAGTGGAAAAGATCTTTGGTTGGGACGAGCAAAGGCAGATGGTTCTTGCTGAAGATGTTGTGTGGAACTTATATATAAGTTTAAGAATTATTTCCTGTCTTTATTATCTTATTTTGATCAAACTTATATCTAAGGTGGATTCCTTCTTTTTTTATAGAGTCATAAAGATGTCAGTCAATTTAGACATTGCAGTTTCCCTTATTATAACCAACTTAATTCTATATATGCAAAAGATCAAGCCACTGGAAAAGATGCTCAAACAACTGTAAATACTCTTAAAGAAATAGATGCTGAGGATATAGCTACTGCAAATAATCTTGAAGAAAGAAACAATTACTGTGGATGTGAAGATGATGTTTCATTGGATGAGATGGATGTCTCGGCTATACAATTGAAACCACTAAAGCAAAACCAAGATGGTTCTACATCTTCAAAGAAGAAAAAAAAGATGAATGATGGAATTGAACAAATTTCTACTTCAATTACTAATGCTGCCATTTTATTGGGAGAAAACATACGAATTGTTGGCCTTGAATTAAGTAAGAGCATTGCCTCTAAGAAAGTGATCCAAGAAAGTGCTCAAAAATTATATCCGTGTAACACCCCTAACCCGTATCCGTCGCCGGAGTGGGTTAAGAGGAATTACTTAATCCACAAAACAGTTCAGAATGATCGAATATCAAATAGCATTTAATTACAGTAAATTTCATACATTCACATTCACTAAGATCGTAAAAGTAAGTATACAATACTTAAAACTTGCGTTCGAGACTAAATCGACAACATATGAAAGTTTCAGAACTTATAAAATTTTCCCACATTTCAAAGGTCACACACCCGTGTGAATAGGCCGTGTGCCTCACACGGTCTAGACATGCCCATGTGTCTAAGCCATGGCAAAACAGGGCATAGCTACAAACTTACCCACACGGCTAGACCACACGCCCGTGTGTCTAGCCCGTGTGCTACGCACACGCCTGTGTCCAGGCCATGTGCTAGGCCGTGCCAAAAATAGGAGGTATTCTGTTTGTGATGTCAGCATACCAATTAGGGTCACACGGCCAGACCACACGCCCATGTGTCTTGGCCGTGTTCGAACCTGACTTACAATTTTAGGGTACCCAGGGTACACACGACCGTGCAACATGGCCGTGTGTCGCACATGGCTGAGAGACATGCCCGTGTCTCTGCCTGTGTAGACAAAACAGGCCATTTGAATAGCCAATTTGCCACTCAAATTTGGTCAACCTACAATCAAAAGAATCAAGCATATTTATATCACCAATTCAGCCCATTTCAACACCAAAACATGACCCTTTCGTATCATATAAGAGTCACCAAAATTTATACTCCTAAACTTTACCAATTCATGGCAATCATAAGATAATATCATACCAAAACAATTCCTCCATACATCATTTAATTTCAAGTTATTCTTACCAAAATTTACCAACTAAAACATACCATAATTTCATATTGCCATCATATACCATAACCCATTATCAACTTTAAATTCAAGCATAAAGTAGCCAAATCACATGGCTAAGCATATACTTCATAAAACATACTTCTCAAACTACTAGCCTATACATGCCATACTTCAAAAATATGCATTTTCAAAAGTACCAAAATGAGGTTCGATAGTGTGGTGACAACCCCAGACGATCCCCGAGCTTGCAGTAGCTTCGATATATATAAAACAATGTAAACACATAAAATGTAAGCTTTCAAAAGCTTAGTAAGCTCGTACCAAAAATATCAACAACATAAAACATGAAACGTCAATACATAAGTGATTATAATCTCTCAATTCATTCATCATGACCATGACAACACCAACTATATGTTTATACAAATTCAATAAACTTTTATATATTTTACCACCTACCACATAGGTTTTATACTTACCGAAACATTTTCATACTCATTCGTTTTCAACATCACCTCTTGTTCGAATACTTTAGACTTTCTGGTGATCACCAATGCTTTAATTATCTGCACACTTAGTACTTAAAGATTAGCTGAAGCTAAAGCGATTCCGCACACTTAGTGCCATCTCAACTAATCGAAGCTAAGTCGGTATCGCACACTTAGTGCCTTTAGTAGCCAAAACTAGTTTAAATCGCACACTTAGTGCCAAACACTTTCGATTCATCATCATATTCAACCAACTCAATTATATCCTATCCATGTATATTAAAGGCATCAAAACCTACTTAACATCATATTTTAAGTATGAACTTACCTCGTACTCGGAATTTGTCGACTCAAACTGTTTATTCTACAACCTTCTATTTCCCTCGGTCTAAGTCAGAATTCCTTTTTTTTTATCTATATGTATTCAAAATTAACCCTTTTATTCACTAAATCATTCAAAACAATCCATATACACACAATTAGGTCATTTTACAAAATAACCCTCACATTTTCACATTTCGACAATTTAGTCCCTAATTCACAAAATCACAAAATACATAAAATTTGCTTGTACACAAGCTTAGCCGAATTTTCATGACTCTCATACAAGTCCATACATTTCATTTATTTCACATTTTAGTTTCTCAAAATAACATTTTTACAATTTAGCCCAAATTACGCAATTTCATCAAAAATTCAAAGACAACATATGTAAACCCAACATCAAGCTTCCATAATTCATCAACTAACATCATAAAACTCATGGTTTAATCAATGGAACATTTCAAAATCATCACCAAAATTAGAAATTGAGGCATGGGTTAGATAGTACTCAAAACAACGATTACAAAAACGTAGAAATTATCAAAAACCGAACAAAACACATACCTAAATCAAAGTTTACAAGTGCCGAACCCTAGCTCAACTTTCTTTTCTTTTACTTTGATGAATTCGGCAAGAAAAAAGATGATAATGGCTAATTCCATGCTTTGTTTTATCAAATATTAACTTAATATACATTTTACTATTTTACCCTTGTCTTTTAACATTAAAAACATTAACATACATGACCATTAAATTCCACTTATAAGTTTAATGGTCAAATAACAATATAAGGACCTCTCATTTAATAACCCAAGTCAAATAAGCACTTTTAACATCTAGCACACAATTGTTACATTTTACGTGATTAGGTCCTTTTATCAAATTAAGTACACAAACAGTTAAATTTTCACACGAGACTTTCACACATGTCAATTCACTTATAATCGGCACAGAAAATAATATTAAAATATTTTTCTAACTTGGATATGTGGTCCCGAAACCACTATTCTGACTAGGGTCAAAATCGAACTGTTACAATTCTCCCCCTTAGGGATTTTCGTCCCCGAAAATCTTACCATTAAATAGATTTGGATATTGTTGTCTCATAGTATCTTCAAGCTCCCATGTGGCCTCTTCAACATTGTGTTGATGCCACAGCACTTTATCTAACGAAATTTTTTTATTTCTTAACTTTTTAACCTCTCGAGCTAAGATTCGGATCGGCTTTTCATCAGACTAAATTTCTATCTCAGACGGAGTAATCACGTGTGAAGGATCGGACCTATATCATTGAAGCATCTATACATGAAACACATTGTGAATCTTTTGCAACTCTAGTGGCAACAACAATCTATATGCTATCGGCCCAATACGCTCGATAATCTCATACGGCCCGATGAACCTCGGACTCAACTGGCCTTTTCTGCCAAATTGTAGCACTTTCTTCCACGGAGACACTTTCAAAAACATTTTGTCGCCGATCTCAAACTTAATGTCTTTTCTTTTCAAATCTGCATATGATTTCTGACGATCGAAAACTGCTTTCAAATTATGTCAGATCACTTTTAGTTTTTGTTTAGTTTCTTTTATCAAATCAACCCCGTGAATCTTATTCTCACTGAGCTCAGTCCAATACAAAGGTGTACGACATTTGCGACCATATAAAGCTTTATATGGTGTCATTTTAATGCTCGACTAAAAACTATTATTATAAGCGAATTCATTAAAGGTAGATATTGTTCCCACGTACCTTCAAACTCAAGAATGCAACATCTCAACATATCCTCGAGTATCTGAATAATCCGCTCGGATTGACCATCTGTTTGCGGATGAAAAGCAGTACTAAAGTGCAATTTAGTACCCAGAGCATCTTGAAATTTCTTCCAGAATCGTGATGTAAATCTCGGGTCTCTATCTGACACTATCGACAATGGCACACCATGCAATCTCACGATACCAAAAATGTATAACTCAGCTAATTTATCAAGTGAGTAATCAGATTGAATCGGAATAAAATGAGCTGATTTCATCAAACGGTCAACTACAACCCAAATTGCGTCTTTCTTTGTCGGAGACAGGGACAAACCCGAAACAAAATCCATGGTCACTCGATCCTATTTCCACTCCGGAATCATAATCGGTTGTAGTAACCCAGATGGCACCTGATGTTCAGCTTTAACTTGCTGGCAGATCAAACATTTAGAAACAAAATTAGAGATATCTCTTTTCATTCCGGACCACCAATAATGCTGTTTCAAATCATTATACATTTTTGTACTACCTGGATGCATAGATAACCGACTACTGTGGGCTTCACTCAGAATCAGTTGAATTTATTCTGGATTTTTCGGAACACAAATTCGATCTCAAAATTTCAAGCAACCATTTTTATCGACTATGAATTCTGAATCAGACTCTACATCACACTGAGCTTGTTTAGTTAAAATCTCATTATCAATCTTCTAAGATTCAATAATCTGCTGTAAGAACAAAGGTCTACTTTTAACTCAGCTAAAACTGAACCATCATCAGACAAAACCAAATTAGCATTTATCGCACGCAAAGCGAATAACGGTTTTCGACTCAAAGCATCAGCAACAACATTTGCTTTCCCCGAGTGATAATCAATCACAAGTTCATAGTCTTTTAGCAGTTCTAACCATCTTTTCTGTCACAAATTTAAGTCTTTCTGAGTCATCAAATACTTTAAACTCTTGTAATCCGAATACACATGACATTTCTCACCAAACAAGTAATGGCACCCAATCTTTAGAGCAAAGACAATCGCAGCTAACTCAAGATCATGCGTCGGATAGTTCTTTTCATGCGGTTTCAACTGCCTTGAAGCATAAGCAATAACTTTTCTTTCTTGCATTAGAACACATCCTAGACCAATCAACGAAGCATCACTGTAGATTACAAATTCTTTACCCGATTCAGGTTGTACTAATACAGGAGCTTCAGTCAACAAAGTCTTCAACTGATCAGAACAGTTCTGACATTTTTTAGTCCATTCAAACTTCACATCTTTCTGTAGCAGTTTTGTCAACAAAGTCGCAATCATTGAAAATCCTTTCACGTATCTTCTATAGTAACCAGCAAGTCCCAGAAAACTACGGACTTCAGAGACATTTCTTGGAGGTTTCCAATCCAAAACAGCTAAAATTTTGCGTGGATCAACCCGAATACCAGAGACTGATACAATATGACCCAGAAAACCAACTTCTCGTAACCAGAACTCACATTTACTGAACTTCGCATACAACTGTGTATCTCACAAAGTCTGTAGCACTATTCTCAAATGCTCGGCATGTTCGGACTCATCTCATGAATAAATCAATATATTATCAATGAATACAACAACAAATTAATCTAAATACGGTCTAAAAATTATATTCATCAAATCCATAAAGATAGCAGGTGCGTTAGTCAATCCGAAAGGCATAACTAAGAATTCATAGTGACCGTACCTCATCCTGAAAGCAGTCTTCGGAATATCTGAGTCTTTCACTCGCAGCTGATAGTAGCCTGATCTCAAATCTATTTTCAAAAACACTGTAGCTCCTTTTAACTGATCAAACAAATCATCAATTTGGGGTAGGGGATACTTATTCTTGACAGTCACCTTGCTCAACTGACGATAATCTATACACATTCTCATCGTACCATCTTTCTTTTTCACAAATAGAACCAGAGTACCCCAAGGTGAGAAACTCGGTCTAGCAAACCGCCGATCGACCAACTTTTGTAACTGAGACTTTAATTCTTTTAATCCGGTCGGAGCCATTCAGTACGGAGCTGTCGAAATCAGAGTAGTAACAGGTACCAATTCAATGCCAAATTCTACTTCTCTAACTGGAGGTAATCCTGGAAGTTCTTCAAGAAACACATCAAGGAATTCATAGACAACAGGTACAGATTCAACTTTCTTTTCTGACACTCTTGAATCAATCACATATGCAAAATAAGCTTCACAACCCTTTCTCACAATACTTAAAGCTTTCCTCGAAGATATTGCTGCAGGCAATCCCTTCAAATCACTAGATTCAACCCTGACTATTTCATCATTCTGGAATCTCAAATCAATAGTTTTCCGTTTACAATTCACCATAGCATCATGCAAAGTTAACAAATCCATACCCAGAATTATATCAAACTCATCAAAAGGCAAAAACATCAAATCAATCGAAAAACTATTGTCTCAAAACATTAACGGACAATTCTTGTAGACTTTATCAACTAAAATACATCTGCCTAGGGGGTTCGAAACTCTAATGACAAATTCAGTAGACTCTACGGGCAAAGTCTTACTGTTCACTAAAGTCATACATATATATGAATGTGTTGATCTAGGATCGATCAAAGCAATCACAGAAGTATCATAGAGAGTAAATGTACTCGTAATCACATCTAGCGATGAAGCTTCCTCGCGAGCTCGAATAGCATAGGCTCTAGCAGGTGCACGAGCCTCTAATCTCACAGCTGTGTCTTTCGTTCCTCTCTGACTACCGCTTACATTTCCTAAATTTCTGGGAGGTCTACCTCGAGAAACATTACCACTCTGTCTCGAATTCTGAACATTATCTTTTTCAGCTAAATCTGGACAATCTTTTATAAAATAATTTCTCAAACCACAATTATAACAAGCTCAGTTATTACTTTTTCCCCAGCATTCACCGAAATGTCATCTTCCACATTGATCACACACAGGCTTTTCATTCTTTGCATTATTAACACTGGCAACAGACGTGGCTGAAGATTTGAAATTCAATTGTGATCTAGCACGATCTCTGTTCGAATGTCCCATACTAGCCTTTGAACGACTGCTATCATCTCTAAACTTCTTGGATCCAGATTGAAATGATTTACCCGATGATCTTTTTCGTACCTCTCTAGCTTCAAAATCAGCCTTTCTTTTCTCTTTCCCCAGATCTTTCACTTTACATGCTCGTTCAACAAGCACTATGAATTCTTTAATTTCTAGGATCCCAACTAGCAAATGAATATCTTCATTAAACCGTCTTCAAATCTCTTGCACATTATTACTTCCGAAGATACACATTCGCGAGCATACTGACTTAACCTTACAAATTCTCGCTCATATTCTGTGACAGACATACGACCTTGTTTAAGCTCGAGAAACTCTTTGTGTTTCTGATCAATGAATCTCTGACTAATGTATTTCTTCCGAAATTCAGCTTGGAAGAAATCCCACGTAACTCATTCACTTGGAACCATAGCCGTCAGAGTCTTCCACCAATGATACACCGTGCCTCTCAAGAGGGAAACAACACATTTTATGCACTCTTCAGGACTCAAAGATAACTCATCAAACACTCTTATCGTATTTTCTAACCAGAACTCGACTTTTTCAGCATCATCACTTGTTGTAGCTCAGAACTCTTCAGCTCCATATTTTTTAATTTTATCAACTGGTGGTCTATTCAACTGTACTGGGTTCACTGGTGGCATAACAAGAGTTTGAGGAGAATTAACCGGGGGTGGAGGTTGTACAACTGTATTGGTTCTAATATATTGAGTGAACCAATTATTCATCATCTGATAGGAGGCTTGTTTAGACTCACCATCACGGCTACTTGTAGCCGGTCAAGAATCAGATTGCACCGTCTCTTGCGCAGGAGCAGGCGCATTGCTTTCGACATCGTCTGCTACAGATTTGTCGGGATCCATTGCTATATAAAAGCACATTTCAACGTCAGGATTCATCACACTATGGCAGTTCAAAAATATGACATGTATAGCAAGACTCATAAACACTATGGTAGTCCTAGAACTGACTAAACCATGGCTCTGATACAAATAAAATGTAACACCCCTAACCTGTATCCATCGTCGGAGTAGGTTAAGAGGCATTACTTAATCCACAACACAGTTCAGAATGATTGAATATCAAATAGAATTTAATTCCAATAAATTTCATACATTCACATTTACTAAGATCGTAAAAGTAAGTATACAATACTTAAAACATGCGTTCGAGACGAAATCGACAACATATGAAAGTTTCAGAACTTATAAAAATTTTCCACATTTCAAAGGTCACATGAACAGCCTGTGTGCCTCACACGGTCTAGACACGCCTGTGTGTCTAAGCCGTGGCAAAATAGGGCATAGCTATTGACTTACCCACACGGCTAGACCACACGCAAGTGTGTCTAGCCCGTGTGCTATGCACACGTCCGTGTATAGGTCGTGCGCTAGGCTGTGCCAAAAATAGGAGGTATTCTGTTTGTGACGTGAGCATACCAATTAGGGTCACACGGCCAGACCACACACCCGCGTGTCTTGGCCGTGTTCGAACCTGACTTACAATTTTAGGGTACCCCAGGGGCACACGACTGTGCAACATGATTGTGTGTCACACATGGCTGAGACACACGCCCGTGTCTCTGCCTGTGTGGACAAAACAGGCCATTTGAATAGCCAATTTGCCACCCAAATTTGGTCAACCTACAAGCAAAAGAATCAAGCATATTTATATCACCAATTTAGCCCATTTCAACACCAAAACATGACCTTTTCATATCATATAAGAGTCACCAAAATTTATACTCCTAAATTTTACCAATTCATGCCAATCATAATATAATATCATACCAAAACAAATCCTCCATACATCATTTACTCTCAAGTTATTCTTACCAAAATTTACCAACTAAAACATACCACAATTTCATATTGCCATCATATACCATAAACCATTATCAACTTTAAATTCAAGCACAAAGTAGCCAAATCACATGGCTAAGCATATACTTCATAAAACATACTTCTCAAACTACTAGCCTATACATGCCATACTTCAAAAATATGCATTTTCAAAAGTACCAAAATGAGGTTCGATAGTGTGGTGACGACCCCAGACGATCCCCGAGCTTGCAGTAGCTTCAATATATATAAAACAATGTAAACACACAAAATGTAAGCTTTCAAAAGCTTAGTAAGCTCGTACCAAAAATATCAACAACATAAAACATGAAACGTCAATACATAAGTGATTATAATCTCTCATTTCATTCATCAAGTCCATGACAACACCAACTATATGTTTATACAAATTTAGTAAACTTTTATATATTTTACCACCTACCACATAGGCTTTATACTTACCGAAACATTTTCATACTCATTCGTTTTCAACATCACCTCTTGTTCGAATACTTTAGACTTTCCGATGATCACCAATGCTTTAATTTTTCGCACACTTAGTGCTTAAAGATTAGCCGAATCTAAAATGATTCCGCACACTTAGTGCCATCTCAACTAATCGAAGCTAAGTCAGTATCGCACACTTAGTGCCTTTAGTAGCTGAAACTAGTTTAAATCACACCTTAGTGCCAAATACTTTCGATTCATCATCATATTCAACCAACTCAATTATATCCTATCCATGTATATTAAAGGCATCAAGACCTACTTAACATCATATTTTAAGTACGAACTTACCTCGTACTCGGAATTTGTCGACTCAAACTATTTATTCTACAACCTTCTATTTCCCTCGGTCTAAGTCAGAATTCCTCTTTTTTTTGATTTATATGTATTCAAAATTAACCCTTTTATTTACTAAATCATTCAAAACAATCCATATGCACACAATTAGTTCATTTTACAAAATAACCCTCACTTTTTAACATTTTGACAATTTAGTCCCTAATTCACAAAATCACAAAATACACAAAATTTGCTTGTACACAAGCTTAGCCGAATTTTCATGACTCTCATACAAGTCCATACATTTCATTTATTTCACATTTTAGTTTCTCAAAATAACATTTTTACAATTTAGCCCAAATTACGCAATTTCATCAAAAATTCAAAGACAACATATGTAAACCCAACATCAAGCTTCCATAATTCATCAACTAACATCATAAAACTCATGGTTTCATCAATGAAACATTTCAAAATCATCACCAAAATTAGAAATTGAGGCATGGGTTAGATAGTACTCAAAACAACGATTACAAAAATGTAGAAATTATCAAAAACCAAACAAAACACATACCTAAATCAAAGCTTACAAGTGCCAAACCCTATCTCAACTTTATTTTCTTTTTCTTTGATGAATTTGGCAAGAACAAAGATGATAATGGCTAATTCCATGCTTTGTTTTATCAAATATTAACTTAATATACATTTTACTATTTTACCCTTGTTTTTTAACATTAAAAACATTAACATACATGACCATTAATGTCCAATTATAAGTTTAATGGTCAAATAACAATATAAGGACCTCTCATTTAATAAGCCAAGTCAAATAAGCACTTTTAACATCTAGCACACAACTTTTACATTTTACGCGATTAAGTCCTTTTATCGAATTAAGTACGCAAACAGTTAAATTTTCACATGAGACTTTCACACATGTCAATTCACTTAGAATAGGCATAGAAAATAATATTAAAATATTTTCTAACTCGAATATGTGGTCCCAAAGCTAGTATTCTGACTAGGGTCAAAACTGGACTGTTACAATCTGACCTTACGCAAAGTAAAAGGATTAACTGAGGATGAGCGCTATCATGCGTTGAGAAAAATTCCTGACCATCCAACGCAAATTCTCATTTTTTTCAATCTACCTTCTTCAGTTCAATTGGAATGGGTGAGAAGATTTCTTTCTGACTATTAAAACTCATGGTTGTGTTGGTGATGTTTTGATAAATTTTTGTATATGTAATATTTGGATGGTAAGATGCCATTAGTAGAATGCCATAAACTATTATAAATTTTTGGTGTTGTAAAATTTAACATTTAGATTATGGCGTATAAGCTAATAACATCATGGAACTTTTTGTTAATGTATGAACATTATGTTTGGATGTAATATATAATTCTCAAGCTATTTATTAGTTCTAATATTTTGCTTTTCAGTTTAGAAGATAATTAAATTATTTGTTTCATTAATGATATTTTAGCACATTAAATATACATTGCAGTTTAAAAATAATAAAGTAGGTTATATGTTATTTTATAATATTATATATTATAATTTTTTATTAATTCATATTTTAATAATAATTAAATTTTATTAAATTATATATTTTTATTAATTTTTATTTAATAGAAATTATGTTAAAATGAGATTAAATTATATTTAATAATAATTTTATTAAAATTTAATATCAATAACGATAATCATCTACCTAAAAAAATTATGTTAAGGGTACTTTGGTCATTTAAACCTTTTTCCCTATGCTATTACAACATTTATTCCATTAAACTAAACACAAGAATACTATTATAGCTCTATTCCACTCTATTCAACTAAACAACTAAATTACTAATTACAGCTCTATTCCATTACAACTCTATTACATTATAGCTCTATTCCATTACAACTCTATTCATTCCCCCCAACCAAACGTACTGTTAGTAATCCCAGCCTTCCCATTCAACATCGTAGATCTTCTCATCATTTTCTTCATATCTATGCCACATCATTTTAAGTTAGTTATTTGATTTTAATATTTCATACGTAATTATTCCCTTACAAATTGTTATTCTATTTTGCCACAGTCTGATCCATATAGTTTATAGGAATAGCTTAATCAATTTGATCCTATCTGATCCCTAAGGAGATGATCTTACTTACCAATTTATTACTTGATTTGACATGTACACTTGCACATTCGCATATTATATTCACACGCGACAATGTACCAAGACCTTTGCAAACTGTATTAGTGGCCTGGGTTAAAGCAAGCTGTCACAGAGTTTGTGGTGAAGTGTCTCATTTGTCAGAAGGTGAAACTAAAGCATCAGTATCCCTCAAGATTGCTACAACCACTTAAAATTCCAAAGTGGAAGTAGGAAAGGTATCACTGTAGACTTTGTTTCAAGCTTGCCCCTAACTTCAACAAAGAAGGATGTGATATGGGTAATTGTGGATCGACTCACAAAGATTTCACACTTCTTAGAAGTTTGCACCAACTATACTCTGCAAAAGCTGGCAGAACTGTACATCACAGATATAGTATGTCTCCATGGTGTGTTAGTTTCCATTACCTCTGACCGAGATCCTCCATTCATTTTAAGATTCTGGAAGAGTTTGCAAGAAGCCTTGGGTTCAAAATTTAATTTTAGCACTGCTTATCATCCACAAACAGATGGTTAGTGAGAAAGGGTGATACAGGTACTGGAGGACATGCTGCGAAGTTGTGTGTTGGAGTTCACAAGAAGTTGGGAATGATATTTACCCTTGGCAGAGTTCACATGTAAAAAAAATTATCTAGCAAGTATCCTGATAGCACCCTTCGAGGCGTTGTATGAAAGGAAGTGTTGAACCCCTTTGTGTTGGGCAGCGTTAGATGAGAAGTGAATGGTTGGACTGGAACTAGTTTGTTAAATAAAGGATAAGGTAAAACTAATATGCGAATGATTGAAGGTTGCTTTAGACAAAAAAAAAAGTCTTACGCTTACTTAAAAAGGCAAGACATTGAGTATCAGGTAGGCGAGCAAGTGTTCCTAAAGGTTTCGCCATAGAAGAAAGTCTTAAGGTTTGGACGAAAGGGAAAATTAAGTTTGCGAGTTATTGGCCGATATGAGGTGGTTGAAAGGATTGGTCCAATAGCCTATCGACTTAATTTGCCACCAGAACTTGAGCAAATCCATGATGTCTTTCATGTGTCTATGCTAATAATGTATTGTGTGGACCCATCCCATGTCGTAATAGTAGATGATATTGAGGTGTGACTAGATTTAACTTATGATGAGGAACAAGTTGAAATCATAGCTCGCAAGGACAAAGTCTTGCAAAATGAAAGAATTCCCTTAGTCATGTTGTGGCAAAACCACAAGAGTAGTGAAGTCACTTGGGAAACTAAGGAAGTAATGAAGCTTCAATACCCTCATATGTTCTAACATATGTAATTTCAAGGATAAAATTTCTTAAAAGGGGGAGAGTTGTAACATCCCAAGGTAGAGCCTAGAGGTTTGGGCTTGGCAAAATAGGGTTTGCTAGTAGATTTAGAGTGCTGAAGTATGCCAATAAGGTTAGTAAGTTGGAGTTCGCCAGGAGACGTGGCGAGATGGTGTTTGCCAGAAGGCTGGGCAAACTGGTATTTGCCAGTAGACTAAGTGTATGTAATCGCTGAAGGGCTTGACGAGTTGAAGTTTGTCAGTGGGCCTAGTGAGTTATAGTGTAACACCTCGCAAGTGAAGGGTTCGCTAGTTTTCCAACGAACTGGATGTTTGCCAAGGTTTAGGCGAGCTGGGGGTTTGCCAAAAGAGTATCAGCAAGGGAGTTCACTAGTAGAAGTGTATGCCTCAAGATGTTTGATACAAGTCGGGTTCACTAGTTTCTCTATGTGATAGGTTTGCTAATGCAATAGTGAGCTAGTGTTTGCCAATTTTGCTGCGAACAAGGGATTGTCAGTCTTGTTGCAAACTGGGTTTCGCCCATCAAAGATACATTCAGACTCGAACCAGGAAATAAAGATTTAGTCTATCTAGGAATACTTTATGTGCAAGTAATAACTTTCCAAAATCAAGTAGGGTATCCAAATATTATCAGGACTCTTAGGTATATATCTACGACCCTTAATTCTGTGAATTCTTCATTGAATATTCTACCGTCAAAGTCTCTATTCTAAGTTTAGTTCATAGCTATCAGGGTAGGCCTTTGTCTTGTTGGGTGTGATTATCTAGGTTCGCATTGCATGAATTATGTATGTCTTGTTCTACTTAAGTAATGTGTGTGTATGTTTGTTGCAAACCAACCGGATCATCTACTAGCAAGGATAAAGGTAAAGCCAAACTTGTTTAAGTTTATCTGTTTTTTGGTGAGTGATCTGGAATATTTGGAGTATGTTAACTGCCATGTTGTTCATTTTATACTGATATGTTCTTTTTTTAGAATTATGTTTTTAAAACAAGTTTGAAAGGTAATTTTTCTGAAAATTCATGATTTAAAGCTACGAACCTCTGTTTTCAAATACGATTTGAAAATATGATTTTTAAAGCATAGTTTTGTACGAGCTCCTATGTGAGCTATGGTTTCAAAGAATGGTTTCAGAAATGGTTTTACAAGTTGTGTATCAATGAAGCTCCCCATTTGAGCTTAAGTGACAAGCTGTGTATAAGCGAAGCTCTCCACGTGATCTTAAGTGACAAGTTGTGTCTTAGCGAAGCTCCCTGTGCGAGCTTAAATGATTGTGCTCCTCATTGAGCCTCAAAGTTCTTTCTCCTCTATGAGCTAGGTTTGATTACATCCAATGAGACAAAGTGAAAAACCAATCTTGCAAGACAGACTCCGTTTGTAAGTTATGATGGTCCTCAGTGAGCCCAACTTTGTGCTAGCTAATGTGATATGTCTCAAAATACGTACTCCTATACGACTTCGATTGGATTATATCTAACAAGAAAAAGTGACAAGCTAGTCTTACAACCTAAGGCAGACTCTACTTGTAAGTGTGAACCGGTCTTGTGAGCTAAGGCAAACCCTGTTCAAACAAAAGGTTTTTCTGAAAAGTGCAAGTTGGCTTCACGATTTTAAGGCGAACCCAGACTCAATTTTTAAAGGTTTTTGTTAAACGAAATAGGCCTCACGATTTTAAGGCAAGCCCTGGCAAGTATGTTTTAAGAAAAGACTAATGAGTTTTATAAATTGTTTTCCAAAGTATTGTTTTCTAACAGAATGTGCGAGCTAGGACTCTCAACCTCACTCCCAAAACTAGCACGTGAAACATTTTCAAGATTAAAGTTTCTTTGTTTTTAAAAAGAATAACTATTTTTCTAAAACATATCCTAATATTTTTTATTGTTCACTGATTTCATAATGAACTCACCTACTCCTCTCTTATTCTCAGGAAAGTAGGTTGCAGATTAGCATTGGCGGGGTTAATGTTGTGGTGGGGTGCACTCTTGAGCAAATGTTGGTGAACCTTATTTAAAGGCAATGAGATTATTGTTATGGGTTTAGAATTAAATGTTATATTTCTTTCTTTATAAATTTGACAATATTATTTAAAGTTTAAACTATTTAGATATGTTTAAATTCTCAGTACATTGATTTGTGAACCATGTTTAAAGTACTTGTTATTTCATAAATAAAGTTGATGTTATCCATGCATAAGAATACTATGTTTTATTTACATGCATACCCTTGCTCTGCGATCCCATAAATGTAAGTGATCCCGTGTAAGTGATGCGAGCCTTAATTTCATGCGTACCCCTATTATGATTATTTTATTACATGTGAACCACTAGTAAGATATGATAACCCATATATGCATGTGAACCCATTATTATATGCAAAACTTATTGAAATATAATAACCCTTGCATGCACTTTCCTTATGATTGTGAAGTTTGTCTATATGAAAAAAAAAACATGTTATAACTACGAACTCATACATTTTCTTGTTATGCAAACTACGTTTTCGTTTGAAAAGTCTAAGTTCTGCTTCAAACTCTTAAGTACGTTGTTATGAGGCATGCAAACCTGCTTATGTTTGTTTTTGAAGCTCGTGTGTTTACTTTCTATTACCACTACTGTGTTTTAAGTTAGCACAACATTTTTTAAGACTTAAGTGGTGTGTTGGAGGTTAGGTTGGGAATCAATGAAGAGCCACTTTAATGGCTAATGTAGCTCGCCAAATTATGGTTGAAACTTCTAGGTTGAGTTTCGGGTGTTACATGTACTCACTGTTTTAGGTTGAGAGACAAAAGTATGAGTAGCCAAGTAGAGTTATACCATAATTAAGAAGTCAAATTATATTACAGCACCATTCATGTACATAATTATTTCCTACTTCTATTACAACTAAAGTATCTTATGAACACTAAAACACTAAGTGCCTACAAATAAATCCTTTTCCATTAGAAAGTTCATATTTTGCTATTCTCTTAAATTCTTGATTGATTCTTTTGTTACTAAATTCCAAGGACCCATCACTTAGCCCTTAGGATCGAAGGTAAGACTCTTTTCCTCTGTCACGTTAATGTTCGCAACAAAGGAAACTAGGTTTGCTAAAACACTGGCATAAGCGAACCTAGGTCTGGTATCTTTGAGTTCTAATATGCTTTGACTATTAGTGACTTGTGTATGTTTTTAAAATTTCAAACCTAATAGAACCATTTATAAGAAGAGACAAGGGAAAGGCAAAACTTGTCTAAAGTTTCAAAAAATTGGTGAGTGTTCAGGGATCGCCACTAATATATGCGAACCGTAATGTTAATTAGGAACTTAAGGTATTAACCTAAGTTCTGAGAGTAAGCCTTCTCTAAAACCTCTATTTTTTTATTGAGTTTTAAACTATGTGTTTACATAAACAGTGATACATGAGCTCTTTATTGCAAGCCTTTTATGTTATAAGCATTGCGAGCTCCTTATGAATTGCAAGCTTTATGTTTTAAGTAAAAGTTTTAACATGATAATCTCTTGAATCTATTGGATATAATGGCATGCCGTAATATTGTGAATATTCACCTATATGTTTAATAATTTGAACATTGAGGCCCTGGGGTAGAATAGATAAGGGAGTATTGGGCTTAGCTCCATTCAATGAGACATGTTGGTGTGTTGGAGAGTGCTTAGCTTTGTGCTGCACTTGTGGGACATGTTAAGACTTTTTGAGTCATTCTGAGGCGTTATAAGGAGATTTTTTAATCCAACAGGAAAGAAAAAGTGAACAAGTTTATGTTTGCTGAACAACAATATTTATAGTTTAAAGCTATCTAACAATAAGTATTGGCGAACTAGGCTTCGCGTAAGAATGGCGAACCCAGTTCGCAAGTTCAGTAATTTTGCCATAACCTTTATTTAACTTATAATTTGTGCGTGCTTTGTGGTTATTCTTTCCTGTATATGCACTAAGTTCACAAAAACTCACACACTTACTTTCTAAATGTTGAGAAAAGTTAGATCGCAAGGTGAGCAGCTGCCATATCTCGAAAACCGAGTTAGTAGAAATTGAGCCAGTGAAACCAAGAGTTGTCACGTCCTATTTTTTATTTAATTTTGTGAAAATTGAGTCAAGTAATTTTATTTGTTTCAACGGTTTAGTGTTCTGGAAGTGTGCCTAAGGTCCTGTGTTCAAATCTCTTCCCTTGAATTTTTGTTAATTTTTGTTTCAGTCTCTAATTTTGAAGACCTAGCTTATGTATTATTTTCACTCAACTAATGACAGAATGAGCTTGTTGGTTCAGTGGTAAGGGTTCATCTTACCCTTTGGTCCTTTGTTCAAATCCTTGCATGTAACAGCCCAATTTCGGTGAAATCGGAATAGTGGTCACCGGACCACAAATTCGAGTTGAAAAATAAATTTTATTTTATTTTATTTTATGGTCCGTATTATTATAGACATGTCATGTGAAAATTTTGACAAGAAAATTTTACCGATTATGTGATTAATTACGAGAAGGACCAAATCGCATAAAATGCAAAAGTTAGATTCTAGTAGCTAGAAGGATCAAATAGCTATGGAATTCAAAACTTAAGGTCCTTATATGGTAATTATACCATTAATAAAAGTATGTAGATATTTTAGTATGACTCATCCTTGGAAAATTTAAAAAAAGGTAGGGACTAAATTGGAATTCAATTAAATTAATTAATTAAAGAGATGATAAAAGAATTATCATCTTATTTCTCTCATCTTCTTCCCCAAATAATACATGGAAACCCTAGGAGATTGAGAAGACACTTTCATGGCCAAATTGGGTAAGTTCTCTTGTCCCGTTTTTAGTAATTTTGGTATTTTTAAAACCGGGATAGCGTAATCTCTCCATTTGAGTGATTAATTTGGAAATTTATCAAGGTATGAAAATGGGTCATGGATGTATATGCTGGAAATTAGAAATTTATAGTAGAAAATGAAAGATTATTGATAGATAAACAACTTTTACAAAGTGATTTTTGATGAAAACATGATTTAGGGACTAAAATGAAAAGTTGTAAAATTTGATGAAAAATTATGAAATTTTATGAATACATGTGCTGAAAAATTTGTAATGGGGCTTTGGTTAGGCTTGGAATAGGGAGTAATTTGCACAAGTTTCATTTTCCGGACCTAGGGATGAAATTGGAATTTATGGAAAAGATAAGGGCAAAATGGCAATTTTGCCTAGGTTGTAAATTGAGTCCACATGAATGTGAAATGTGATAAATTAATGTCATATTTACTCGTATAGATCCGGATAGACGAAATTAGGAGCTAGAACAAGGAAAAGAGGAAAGTCGGATTAATAGAATTTTTGTACACGAACAATCGTCGAGGTAAGTTCGTGTAACTAAATTGTGTTTATTTACATGCTTGCATTGATTGTGTTTATGTAAATTGTATAAATGTCATAAATATGCAAAAATGGTTACATCTCCGACCAAGCTCGATAAATGAAAATGTTTGAATTAAATCATAATGCCCGATAAATGTTAAAGAATAAACGATGAGAATGTTATTTATATGCTTGAAATGATTGTGGAATGTGTTTATTTGAATTATATGAATGTTGTGGATGTATGAAATAATCACATGCCTGATAATGCTTGAAAAATGTTTGAATCTCAGTTGAATAAAATGGAAATTTGATGGATATGTGATTTCCCGAAATGAATGAGGTCCTGCATTTGTTGCTGACGGGATTTAGCTCGAACGAGTAATCCTATTAACCTTATCATAGTAAAGGATTTAGCCCAGACGGGTAATCTTGATATGAGTCCTCTCGAGTACATGTTATAGATTGGATTTAGCCCGGTCGGGTAATCCAGATCAAGCTCCTTAGAGCATATGTCATAAAAAGGATTTAGCCTAGACTGGTAATCCTGTTATATACATGTGTGGCTCGAGAGTGTACTCTCTAATATAGTGCCTTATGGGTACCGTTAAATATGAATTGATGAATCCTGATTTGTACACCGCGAGTGTACTATCTTTGTATCCATCGATATTTCAGATAAATTCAACAGGTAAAAGTCCTTGACATGAAAAGATATGAATAAGAAATGAGTTATCACACATATCGGCCTGAAATACATCAAAATGACGATACGTGATAATTGATAGATGAAAATATGAAATGACGATATTGTACGTAGAATTTATTTGATGAGTATGTACATCCTTGATTATAGACTCATACACCTAGACTCATACACCTTGAATGTACTAATCGTTACCTTGATATTCCGATTAATATGAGTAAAGTTCTAATATGAAATGATCTGAACTTGTAACACCCCTTACCCGTGCCCTATGTCGGGACAGGATATGAGGCATTACCGGACTTAATCACAAGCAACATACAAAACTAGACCATAAAAATTTAGGTCGAATTAAATCCATCCATACATATGCAAATTGTCCCTTATATGGGCCTACGAGGCCCGATACATACATTGGGTATAGTTCGGAACTAAACTGAGAACTTTAAAAAACTTTGGGAAAACTTAGAAAATTTTCATGAAATAGGGTTACACGCCCGTGTGGGTAGGCCGTGTGGTCACACACGCCTGTGTGGCTTGAGACACGCTCGTGTCCTCAGCCCGTGTAACTTTTTGTTTATGACGTCATCAATAAAATTAGGGTCACACGGCCAAGACACACACCCGTGTGCTTAGGCCGTGTGGCGAATTAAATTCCAAAAATTAAGTGTAGACTTCACACGGCCTGGGCACATGCCCATGTCCTGTGGTCATGTCCTACACACAGCTGAGACACATGGCCGTGTCCCTGCCCATGTGTTTACTACTGAGCATTATGTTTTGCATTTAATAGGGTGTAGGGGACACACGGCGAGAGTACATGCCTATAGGGCAGACCGTGTGTCACACATGGCCTAGACACACACCTGTGTGCCTACCCGTGTGGACAACTTTGAGGCTATATTCCAAGCCTTTTGTCACCCTTAATGACACATGCACACATACACATTCATAATCATGGCCCATGCAAGCCAACTTCTTATCAATTTATACTTGCTTAAGACTTCATATTTTATTTAGACCAAGCTTACCAAATTCACATGCAATATGAAACATCAATTTGCTACCATTTCATAAATTCATACCCTAGTTGTTATTATGCCATTTACTCACATTTCCATCATCAAACATCCATGATCATATCCATAATTCATCCATGCCAAATGAATTTAACCACAACATGAGTGAACATAGCATATCCATGCATATATGAATAGGATTACATCCCCATAATTAATATGAGCCATATCTCATGGCCATATACAAAATGAATCATCAAATCATTATAAGCCAACCCACTAGGCTAAACCAATATGACATATAACAAAAATACCAAATCCCTATACATGCCATACTCAAAATACTTAAATTCACTATACCCATAAGATTAGTTTGATAGTGTGAATCGAGCTTCGACGTTCTTCGA
Organism: Gossypium anomalum; assembly: GCA_025698475.1. Lineage (NCBI taxonomy): Eukaryota > Viridiplantae > Streptophyta > Magnoliopsida > Malvales > Malvaceae > Gossypium > Gossypium anomalum. The sequence continues at coordinate 30,464,007 of CM046961.1, forward strand.
TCCCTGAGCTAACTTGGCGACACTACAAGGAAATGGAAAAGGAAAGGGAGTAAGCATAAAGCTTAGTAAGTTTGCATGTAAATAATTAACAACATTAACCATGCAATATTATACACATAACACAATAATATTTATCACAATGTCATCAAGTATCATAGGTACATTTTAAGTCATGCCATTTACATAATGTACAATAAAACTCATGATCATAATTCATTCATTCACTACTTCCAAGGTCTCATCGATTCATAATCTCAATATTTTTGAGCTTTGTGTACATACCTGAACTCTTTCAACATGATCATATATTGTCATCTCTTTGACATAATCGTTGGATTACCTGTTGAACCACTTGGAATACTAAAGGATACTTAGGAACCCTCATACACATGGTAGGATGCTAATACCATATCCCAGATATGTTCTTACATGGGATCACATATCGATGCCAATGCCATGTCCCAGATATGGTCTTACGTGGGATCGTAGATCGATGCCAATGCCATGTCCCAGACATGGTCTTACATGGGATCATACATAACTCTAATGTCATGACATTTGTATCCTAACTATTCCTAAGGTTCAACCGAGATTTTAAGGTATCGAACTCATTGAACCGTCATCGAGTCATCATTAATTAAATCCATAAAGACAATCATTCATTTCATGCAATATTAAAGCATTAAATACATAATAATGTAACATTGCATTATTTACACACAAACTTACATCGGTACCCAAAATATGGCTACTATTTGATTTAGTCCACAATCTTGTTCTTTCCTCGGTTTAGGTCTGAACTTCATTTTTCTTGATCTATAATAGAAAATTTTGCTTATTTAATTATCACATTGTTCAAAATAGTCCATAAATCATACTTTAAAAAAATTACAACTTTGCCCCTAAACTTTCACATAATTACAAATTAGCCCCTAGGCTCGTAAAATAAAATGTGGCCATTTTCTTTGTTACCCAAGCCTAGCCAGTTACCCAAGCCTAGCCAAACTTATAGCATGCTCATAGATGCCCACATTTCACATTAAAACATAGATCTTACTACTCATTTTGCATCTTTTACAAATAGGTCCTTTTCATGCATTTCCATCAAAAATCACATTGTAAAAGATTTTAAACACACATCAAATCCTTTTCATGACATTAGGTTACCAAGACGAGATTACATGTAAGGCCATGTCTGGGACATTGGCATTGTATTGTGATTACATATAAGACCATGTTTGGGACTTTGGCATCGTTCATCGATTACGTGTAAGGCCCCATCTAGGACAGTGGCATCTATATGTGATAACATGTAAGACCATATCTGGGATATGGCATTGTACGAGTTATATGTGATTGCCAAATATCCTTAACTGAACGGTTCAATGGGCAAAGTCAAGTCGAGAAAGAATATGTGAATGAGCTAAGTGACCCAAGTACGTACAAAATTTATACAAGTATTGAAAAGGGGAAATATTTGATGAAATTGATTAAGACATTGAATATATGTTCAATGAGAAAGGTTTTTAAATTTGAATGTGGTTAGCTATGTTTAGCATATTTGAATTTATATGCAAATATTCATGTGTTGACTTTATTTGCATATGGCTTACTAAGCTTTTAAAGCTTACTATGTTTATTTTCCATTGTTTTATAAATTATCAAAGCTAACTCGAACTTGGGGATTGTCGAGAAAACATCATCACACTATCGATCATTTCGTTAGTACTTTTCGGAGCTTTGTATATATGGTATATAGCATGTATAGGTTAGTGTCATCTTGGTATATTTTGAATTATGATTTAGCCATGAGATTTGACTTGTAAATGTTGGTGTGTATGGCCATTTAAGTTGGCTTGAATTATATGTTTGATAAGTTGATAAGTGATATATGTGATGTACATAATGCCTTATGTGCTGGCTTGTTTGGTATGATATATGATTGCTCTTTTGGATAGTTGTAAGTTGGATTATTATTACTTGTAAATTGGTATATTTTGTTTGATTTCGAGGTGATGATATGGTGTGTTTTGGTGACATGAAATAGATGATATGTTGATGAGGAAATGCATTTAGAACTTATGTAAGTCTTGATGATTTTGGCATATTGATTTGGTATGTTTTTGAATATGTAATTGAGTAGTTGAAATGGTTGTGGATAGATGGCATGATATTTGTATGAATTGGCATGTTTTTGGCTGCCTATATATGTATTGAATTTGTACTATTTTGGTTACTTTGTGTGCATGAGAGAAGGGTGACAAATTGGCTTTGCAGATGGCCTATTTTTGTCCACACGGGCAGAGACACGGGCATGTGTCTCAGCCGTGTGTGACACACAGTTATGTTACACAGCCGTGTGTCCCTTGAGGTACCCTTCGAATTAAAGTCAGTATACCCTATAGGTTTGGCATGGCCTAGACACACGAGCGTGTCTACTGGTCGTGTGTGGCACACAGGTTGGTACACGGGTGTGTGGCCGGCCGTGTGACCCCTAAGTCAGTAACCCCTTTAGTTTTCCCACGGCCATGGCACACGGACGTGTCCTCGGCTGTGTGGTGCAAGTGATTATGTATGCCCTATTTTCACAGGCCTGTGACATGGGCGTGTCTGGTGGCAGTGTGAGGCAGACGGCCTGTTCACATAGGTGTGTGACCCTGTAATGTTTGAAAATTTTACGTGTTTCCCTAAAGTTTATAAATGTTATCGGTTTAGTCCTGAACCACTTCTAAGCATGTTTTAAGGTCTCGTAGAGCCTTATAAGGGACATTGTGAATGATTTGAATGAATTTTATATATGTATGCATAAATATATATGTTATGTATGTGAACGATGTGTATTGATCAGTAATGCCTCGTAACCCTATTCTAGTGATGGATACGGGTTAGGAGTGTTATGTTTAATTGGTATCAGAGGTACAGTTTAGTCGAATTTAGGACTAACGTAGCGAGTGAGAGTCTAGCTATACATGTCATATATATAAACTATGATAGTATGATGATTCCTGATAGTTAAAATGTATTTTTATATAGTAAATGGATCCCGAAAGAGCCATAGCTGACGATGTGGAAAGTAATACACCCACTCCCGCTCAAAGGGCAGTGCAGTCTAATTCTAGACTCGTAACTAGTAGCCACGAGAGAGAGGGTAAATAAGTCTTCTTCCAGATGATGAGTGAGTTTTTCACAGAATTCGTATGAACGAATACGGTAGCTCAACAACCTCCACCCCCACTTGTTGCTCAAGCTATAGACCAGATACGATTGAATAAACCGCCAATAGATAAGATTCAGAAACACGGGGCTGAAGAGTTTCAGGCTATAGTTGATGATGATGCTGAGAGAGCTGAGTTTTGGCTCGAGAACATGATCAGAATATTTAAGGAATTGTCATGTACTTCTGAAGAATGTATCAAATGTGTGGTATCTTTTCTTAAAGATAATGCATACCATTGGTGAAAAATGTTAACATCTGTGGTTCTTAGAGAACAGGTTACTTGGGAGTTCTTTCAATCCAAGTTTTGAAAGAAATACATAAGTCAAAGATTTCTCGATCAAAAACATAAAGAGTTTTTAGAGCTGAAAGAAGGTCTGATGATTGTCACTGAGTATGAAAGAGAGTTCGTACGTTTAAGCAAATATGCCCGAGAGTATGTGTCTACTAAGGAGATCATGTGTAAACGATTTGTTGACAGGTTGAATGAAGATATAAAATTGTTAGTCGAGATTCTTGAATTGAAGAAATTTTTCGTGCTGGTTGAGAGAGCTTGTAAAGCCGAGGATCTCAGCAAAGAAAAGGGAAAAGCTGATTTTGAAGTAAGAGATACGAGAAAGAGATTGATGAATAAGACGTATCAATCTTCATTGAAGAAATTTTGAAACTCATATAATCATTCTAATGCATCAGTGGGACATTCAAACAGAGATCGTGAAAAGCAACCTGTGAGTTCTAAAGCTCGACTTACATCTATTGCTAGTGTTGGCAGTGTGAGACAAAACTGACTTGAATGTGGACAGTGTGGAAAATGACATTTCAGTGATTTTAGATCGAATGATCGGGCTTGTTTTAAATGTGGATCATTAGATCATTTCATTTGTAACTGACCTGAGTTAGATGAGCAAGAGACAGTACAAAACACGAGGCCGAGTAGCACTGAAGTTAGAGGGAGACCATCTCGTAATGTTGGAAATGTGAGTGGTGGTAGAGGTGTGACACGAGACACTGCTGTGAGATCTGATGCTAGAGCACCTGCACGAGCCTACCCTATTTGCACTCGTGAAGAAACGTCATCTCTAGATGTTATCACCGGTACTTCTACTCTCTATGATACTAAAGTTATTGCATTGATAGATCCAGGATCAACTCGTTCGTATATATGTATGAATTTAGTATCCAGTAAGACTTTGCCTGTAGAGTCTACTGAATTTGTAATTAGAGTATCGAACCTATTAGGCTAGTGTGTGTTGGTTGATAAAGTGTGCAAAAATTGTCCGTTGATGATTTGATATTTTTGTTTTCCAGCCGATTTGATATTGTTACCATTTGATGAATTTGATATAATTCTGGGTATGGATTGGCTAATGTTGCATGATGCTATTGTGAACTGCAAACGAAAGACGATTGATTTGAGATGTCAGAATACTGAGATTATCCAAATTCAGTCAGATGATTTGAATGGCTTGCCAGCAGTGATTTCATCGATGTTAGCTCAGAAATATGTTAGAAAAGGTTGCAAAGCTTATTTTGCTTATGTGCTTGATACAAAAGTGACTGAAAAGAAGATAGAATCAATGCCAGTTATGTGTGAATATCTTGATGTGTTTCCTAAAGAGTTACTGGGTTTACCACCTATTCGAGAAGTTGAATTTGGTATAGAATTAGTGCCGGGAATGACTCCTATATCATTAGCTTCGTACAGAATAGCTCCAACAGAGTTAAAAGAATTGAAAGCTCAGTTGCAAGAATTAACAGACAGAGGGTTTACAAGACCGAGTTTCTCGCCCAGGGGTGCTCCCGTTTTGTTTGTTAAAAAGAAAGATGGCACGATGAGAATGTATATAGACTACCAACAGCTTAATAGAGTGACGATCAAGAATAAGTATCCTCTACCCAAAATAGATGATTTGTTTGATCAGTTAAAAGGGGCTACAGTGTTTTCAAAGATAGATTTGAGATCGGGTCATTATCAGTTACGAGTTAGAGACTCTAATGTTTCAAAGACAGTTTTTTGAACGAGATATGGACGCTATGAATTCTTAGTTATGCCTTTTGGACTAACGAATACACCTGCTGTCTTTATGGATTTAATGAATCAAATTTTTAGATCATACCTAGATCAGTTTGTTGTTGTGTTCATTGATGATATATTGATATATTCACGAAATGATTCTGAGCATGCGGAGCATTTGAAAATTGTATTGTAGACTCTGCGTGATAACTAGTTATTTGCAAAGTTTAGCAAACGTGAATTCTGGCTGCGAGAAACTGGTTTTCTGGGACAAATTATGTCAGCAGCAGGTATTCAAGTCGATCCGAGCAAGATATCTACGATTATAGATTGGAAGCCTTCGAGAAATGTTTCTAAGGTCCGCAGTTTTCTAGGACCAACGGGATATTATAGATGATTTGTGAAAGGCTTCTCAGAAAGATGTAAAGTTTGAATGGTCAGAGAAATGTCAGAAAAGTTTTGATCAGCTGAAAGCTCTTTTAACTGAAGCTCCAGTGTTAGTACAGCCAGAATCAGGTAAAGAATTTATGATCTTTAGTGATGCATCGTTGAATGGTTTGGGCTGCGTTTTGATACAGGAAGGCAAAGTAATAGCTCATGCCTCGAGACAGTTGATGCCACATGAAAAGAATTACTCGACTCACAATTTAAAGTTAGCAGCTATTGTGTTTGCATTGAAGAGTTGGCGCCATTATCTGTTCGGTGAAAAATATCATGTTTATTTAAATCACAAGAGTGTAAAATATCTGATGACTCAAAAATATTTGAATTTGAGACAGCAGAGATGGTTAGAATTGCTAAAAGATTACGAGTTAGTAATTGACTACCATCCGGGAAAAGCAAATGTTGTTGCTGATGCATTAAGCTGAAAATCTTTGTTTGCTCTACGTGCAATGAATACTTAGTTGGCTCTATCTGATGATGGCTCAGTTGTAGCTGAGTTTAAAGCGAGACCATTGTTTTTACAGCAGATTTATGAGGTTCAGAAAGTTAATAATAAAATGTTAGCAAAATGAGCTCAATATGATTCCAACCCTAATTCAGAATTTCAACTTAATTTTGATGATTGTTTAAGATTTAGAGGCCAAATATGTGTTCCGAGAAATTCAGAGTTGATTTAGATGATTTTGAATGAAGCACATAGTAGTCATTTATCTGTTCATCCGAGACGTACGAAAATGTATAATAACTTGAAACAACTTTACTGGTGGCATGGCATGAAACGAGGTATCTCAGAATTTGTTTCTAAATGTTTGATTTGTTAGCAAGTTAAAGCTGAGCATCAGGTACCGTCTGGTTTATTGCAGCCGATTATGATTCCTGAGTAGAAATGGCATAGAGTGACTATGGATTTTGTTTCGGGTTTGCCCCTATCTCCGAGAAAGAAAGATACGATATAGGTTATGGTTGATAGATTGACAAAATCGGCTCATTTCATTATGGTATGAACAGATTATTCGCTTGAAAAGTTAGCTGAGTTGTATATCTCCGAGGTTGTGAGATTACACGGAGTACCTATTTCTATTATTTTAGATAGAGATTCGAGGTTCACATTGAGGTTTTGGAAGAAACTGCAAGATACACTGGGTATAAAACTACATTTTAGTATCGTATTTCACCCGCAGATAGATGGTCAATCCAAGCGAGTTATTCAGATACTCGAGGATATGTTGAGATGTTGCATTCTTGAGTTCGAAGGCACGTGGGAAGGTATTTGTTGTTGATTGAATTTCCATATAAAAATAGTTTTCAATCTAGTATTAAAATGGCACGTTACGAAGCTTTATACGGTCAGAAGTGTTGAACATTATTGTACTGGATTGAGCTTAGTGAAAATAAGATTCACGAGGTCGATCTAATTAGAGAAACAGAAAAGAAAGTGAAAGTGATCCGTGAAAGTTTGAAAGCAGCGTCAGATCGCTAGAAATATATTGAGTTTCAAATCGAGGATAGAGTGTTTTTGAAGGTATCTCCATGAAAGAAAAAACTTCGATTTGGTCGTAAAGGCAAATTGAGCCCGAGCTTTATCAGACCATATGAGATTATCGAGCGAATTGGACCGGTTGCTTATCGGCTAGCATTGCCGTCTGAGTTAGAAAAGATTCATAATGTATTTCATGTATCGATGCTTTGACGATACTGATTTGATCCTTCGGATGTTATTTCCCTGACCGAAGTTGAGATTCAGTCAGATTTATCGTACAGTGAAGTACCGATTCGAATCTTAGCTCGTGAGATCAAAGAGTTGAGAAATAAAATAATAGCGTTCGTAAAAGTATTATGGCATCAACACTGGGTGGAAGAAGCTATGTGGGAACCAGAAGATGCTATGAGAAAGAAATATCCAAACCTATTCACTGGTAAGATTTTCGGGGACGAAAATCCCTAAGGGGGAGAGATGTAACAGCCCGATTTTGGCTAAATCAGAACAATGATTTTGGAACAACAAATTCGAGGTCGTAAAATTATTTTAATATTATTTTCTATGTTTATGGCATGAAATTAGATATGTGTGAAAGTTTCGTGTGCTAATTTTATCGTTTAAGTGGTTAATTTGAGAAAAGGACTTAATTGCATAAAATGCAAAAGTAGCATGCTATAGTTAAAAGTGCCTAATTGTTATGATTTATTAAGTGTGAAGCCCTTATGATGCTATTAAACCATTTGAATAATGGATGGACAATTATGCCTATAGTTAGTGGAATTTTAATGTTTATTCATTAAGGATAAATATGTCATTTTGTAAATAAGTTAAGTTAAATTAAATAAAACAAAGTAAAAAATTAAGCTTCATTTCATCTTTTATGGCCAAATGAAGCAAAGAAGAAAGCTAAATTATGGCTTTGATATTCGGCACTTGCATAGCTTGATTGAGGTATGTTTTGAGCTCGATTTTTTATGATTTCTATGTTTTTGTGATCGTTGCTTTGAGTACTAGCTAGCCAGTGTCTTAATTTTTGAAACTGTTAGAGATTTTGAGAGTTGCCATTGATGAATTTGTGAGCTTTGTGATGGTTGATGATGAATTATGGAAGTTAGATGTTAGATTTTCATGTTATGTTAAGTGATTTTTGATAAAAATGCATACTAAGGATTAAATTTAAAAAATGTGAAATGTTGTGGTTAAAAGTGTGAAATAAATGAAAATATGGGCTTTTAGGGACCTATAGAGAATTCGACTAAGCATGAGTCTTATTGAATTTTGTGAATTTGATGTATTTATGAAATAAGGACTAAATTGTAAGAAATGTGAAAGTTTAGGGCCAAAGTGTAAATTAGCTTAAATATGTGTTTGTGGATGAAATTGATTGAGTTAGTGATTAAATGGATTGATTTTGAATATATATAGATCAAGAACGAAAGAGATCGGATTTAGATCGAGGGAAATCGAAAGTTATCGAATAGTTGATCCGGTCCCTCTATTCCGACTACTAGGTAAGTTCATATGCAAATAAATGTCTTTAAATTGAATTATATGTGTTTACTTGTCATTGAATTGTTATGAATGTTGAAAGATCAATTACGAGCAAGAATCGACAGAGTTACGACATCCGAAAGTCCCATGCGAACCTTAGGAATAGTATAGGATACGAATGTCATGACATTAGGTTACCGAGATGAGATTACATGTAAGACCATGTCTAGGACATTGACATTGTATTGTGATTACATGTAAGACCATGTTTGGGACATTGGCATCGTTAATCGATTACATGTAAGGCCCTGTCTGGGACAGTGGCATCGATATGTAATTGTAACACCCTGAAAATTTCTACAGTAAGATATTATCCTTAATATAGTAAAATAAGAAAATAAAGTGACAAGAAGAGGAAAATTTTAGTTATGTCACTGGGAAGTATATTATGACATATTGATTCAAGAAAGGACTAAATTGTAAAAGTGAGAAAAGTTTTGTGGCCCAAGAGTAAATACTCAAAATTTGAGGAATTAAAGTGTAAATATGAAAAGTTGAAGGACTAATAGTGAAAATATTTTAAGGGTGGAATGATCTAGAAACCAAGGAAAATTGATGAATTAGGACCAAATTGAATAGGTAAAGAATTATGAGGGACTAAATTGCAATTTTACAATATTAAGTGATGACTCCAGAATGGAATTTTAAAAGATCAATAAGGGCAAAATGGTCAATTGGAAGAGAGAGAAATCTAGAGACAATGATGATGTTGGAGATATTTTAGATAAATTAAATAAATAAATATTAGTTTATTAATACTTTAAATTGATTTTTAAATGATATTTTATTATTTTATTATTAGTTTATTTAGTATATATAAGGAAAGAAAGATGAAGAATCATCATCTTTCCTTTCCCATGCAAACCAACGTGAGAGAAGAAGAAGAAAATGAGTTTTTCTTTCTTTACAATTTAGTCTTTCTACCAAAAATTCATTATTTTCACCTAAAAATTGAAAGAATTTCCATAGCCATCAAGAGAGAAAGATAGCAAGGAGATGATGGGGAGCAAGAATATCAAGTTGGATTTAAGAAATAGAAGCTGGAGGAGAGAGAAAATTCAAATTAAAGATTGAAGTCAATAAGAAAAGGTAAGAACATCAAGATTTCAATATATTTTTAAGTTTAATATTGTTGAAAAAGCATGGAATTGATGTTAATTTAGAGTTTTCGTATATATGGCCTTATGTTCTTGTCATGTTAGTGAAGAGAAAATAAGAGAAAGTGATGAAAAATAGTGTAGAAAAAGAAAATAAATGTGTTATAAACATAGTAATTAATATCTTGCACTAAAACAGTTCTAGACAGCAACAGTAGTCTAACTTTGAAAAATTACCAAAAATTGTATAAATCGAATTATAGGATGAATAAAATATGAAATTAAAGCTTATTGAGTCCAATTTCTTATAGAAGAAATTATGTAAGCAATGAAATTTTAAATCATGAGATATAATAAATTTTGTGAGATAAGGTCAGAATGATTTTGGGTTCCCCTGTTCTGACTTTGGAAAATCATCAAAAATTGGATAAAAATAATTAGGGACTTAAATTTATATGATTAAAATTTTTAATGAGTCTATTTTCAATAGAAATAAACAGAAACATCATTTGAATCCTGTACAATGAGATAATTAATTTTTAGTAAAGAAGGGTCGGAATTGTCAGACAGCTGAATAAGGGTGACTTTAAAGAATAAACAGTACTTATTGGCTAAACAAAAAATTCTGAAAATTTTATGGTAAGAAGATACATAAGTCTAGTTTCATGGAAAATTAGCGGATCTTAATTTTGAGTTATGTAGCTCAAGATATAAACAATTTAGTGACTATAACGCAAATGGATAATTTTGAATATACATAAAAATAAATAGTGAAATTATTGATATTGTTACTTGTAGCATGTTATATAAATTAAGGATGTGCAACGAAGAGGAGGAGAAGGAAAATATGTATGAATATTCATCTAGCAAGGCTAATTTGCATGTTTTAGGCTCAGGGACTAAATTGAGTAAAATTAAAACTTTATGGATAATTTTGTAAAAATGTTAGAAATGACCAATTTGCATGAAATGGATTATTTTATTATTTAAAATTAAAAAATTGAATGAAATTATTAATTTAGCTCAAGATCGAGGAAAAACATGTTTTAAGGATTAAATTGAAAAGTGTTGAAATTATGGAAAATTCTGATATTTTATATAATTCATGGGTTGTTATCAATTAGTTCGAGAATAACGGCTGGAAATAAGGATTAAATTGTAAGAATTTTAATTTTTTATCCTAATGATGAAATCGTCATTAATTAAAAGTTTAGGGGTAAAATGGTAATTTTGTTTAGAGCATTAATTGAATGTATTAGAACATGAAATAAATAAAAACGACGATCGAATTTCTTTATAAAAATCCGGATGACTCGAATATGAGACTTGAACGTGGAAAAGAAAAGATATCGGATTAATGAAATTATAAACATGAACAAGCAACGAGGTAAGTCAGTGTAACTTGAATTGTATTTTTTTAAATGCATGAAAAATCGATATAATAAATTACCTGATTTATGTTTATGAAGAAATGGAAAAAGAATGATATTTATCATGACATGTAAATAGGTGATTATCTTTGATACGTTGATACAAGGAAATTAATTAAATTGAGACGAGTAATAAATTCAAGTAAAACATATCGAGAAAAATAAGTACGTTAAGGGACAATATGTTTGATTTTAATTGGTTCCAAATATGAACGTTAGATGTAATGAAATATCTGATAAATAAATCGGTAACTCTGGTAATGCTCCGTAACTCTATTTCGGTGACGGATTCAGGTTAGGGGCGTTACAGTGAAAACATGTAAGACCATGTCTGGGATATGGCATTGTACGAGTTATATGTGATTGCCGAGTATCCTTAACGATTCTGAACTGTTTAATAGGCAAAGTCAAGTCGAGAAAGAATATGTGAATGAGCTAAGTGACCCTGGTACGTACGAAATTCATACAAGTCTTGAAAAGGGGAAATATTTGATGAACTCGATTAAGACATTGAATATATGTTCAATGAGAAAGGTTTGTGAATTTGAATGTGATTAGCTATGTTTAGCATATTTGAATTGATATGCAAATATTCATGTGTTGACTTTACTTGTATATGGCTTACTAAGCTTTTAAAGCTTACTGTGTTTATTTTCCACTGTTTTATAGATTATCGAAGCTAACTCAGACTCGGGGATCGTCGGGAAAACGTCGTCACGCTATCGATCATCTTGTTGGTACTTTTCGGAGCTTTGTATATATGGTATATGACATGTATAGGCTAGTGTCATCTTGGTATGTTTTGAGTTATGATTTAGCCATAAGATTTGGCTTGTAAATGTTAGTATGTATGGCCATTTAATTTGGCTTGAATTATATGTTTGATAAGTGATATATGTGATGTACATAATGCCTTATGTGTTGGCTTGTTTGGTATGATATATGATTGTTCTTTTGGATAGTTGTAAGTTTGAGTATTATTGCTTGGAAATTGGTATATTGTGGTTTGATTTTGAGGTGATGATATGGTGTGTTTTGGTGACATGAAATAAATGATAAGTTGATGAAGAAATGCATTTAGAACTTATGTAAGTCTTAATGATTTTGACATATTGATTTGGTATGTTTTTGAATATGGAATTTAGTAGTTCAAATGGTTGCAGATAGATGGCATGACATGTGTATGAATTGGCATGTTTTTGGCTGCCTATATATGTATTGAATTGGTACTAATTTGCTTACTCTATGTGCATGAGAGAAGGGTGGCAATTTGGCTTTGCAAATGGCCTATTTTTGTCCACACGGGCAGAGACACGAGCATGTGTCTCAGCCGTGTGCGACACACGGTTATGTTACATGGTCGTGTGTCCGCTGAGGTACCCTTCAAATTAAAGTCAGTATACCCTGCAGGTTTGGCATGGCCTAGACACACGAGCGTGTCTACTGGTCGTATGTGGTGCACGGGCTGGTACACGGGCGTGTGGCCGGCCGTGTGACCCAAGTTAGCAACCCCTTTAATTTTCCCACGGCCATGGCACACGGGCGTGTCCTTGACCATGTGGTGCAAGTCAGTATGTATGCCCTGTTTTCACGCGGCCTGTGACATGGGCATGTCTGGTGGCCGTGTGAGGCACACGGCCTGTTCACTAGGGCGTGTGACCCTGTAATGTTTGAAAATTTTACGTGTTTCCCTAAAGTTTACAAATGTTATCGGTTTAGTCCTGAACCACTACTAAGCATGTTTTAAGGTCTCGTAGAGCCTTATAAGGGACACTGTGAATGATTTGAATGTATTTTATATATGTATGCATAAATGTATATGTTATGTATGTGAACGATGTGTATTGATCAATAATGCCTCATAACCCTATTCTGATGATGGATACGGGTTAAGGGTGTTACACAAATATACGAATGGGTAGATCCCAGATCAATCAAAGCAACAACATGAGTATCATAAAGAGAAAAAGTACTCGTAATCACATCAAGAGATAAAGTCTGTAACACCCCTTACCCGTATCTGACGCCAAAACAAGGTACGAGGTATTACCGGACTTGAGTACTTGTAATCATTTAAAACCGAGACACAAAATTTCATCAATTTTGAACTTTTCAAACATATTCAAGACTATCTACATTAAATGACTTTATACAATAGAGACCTTCAAATAACATAGGTCAGTATTTTAGGCCAACTCCTAGCAACTTAATAACAATTAAACGAGTCCCCATACATGCCAAAGACTTAAAAATACGTTAAAACCTTTATATATGGATCAACAGTTTGATAGTATGATTTAACCTCCGGCGACCTCCAACTCGAGCTAACATCTGTGACACTATAGGAAAAAGGAAAGGAAGGGAGTAAGCATTATAGCTTAGTAAGTAAATATGTAAATATTAATAAACAATACATTATCATACATTAAACAAATTCACAATATGTTCCCGGAATATTACCATCACAAACACACATATTTTCACTATTACAATTAAGCTGTCTAGCAGAGTACCAGCAGCTAAATTATTTATTTCTGGAGATACAGAACTCCAAATTACAAACCGTTAATTTTCCTTGAAACTATATTAACATATATTTTTACCATAAAATTTTCAGAATTTTTAGTCTAGCAAATTAGTACAGTTTATTCATTGAAATTACCCCTATTTCACTTTTCAGCTACTCTGACCACTCTTCACTACAAATACATTTTATCTTCGTACAGAACTCATATTATATCATCGTTTATTTTATTTAAAACTATACTCATTAAGGATTTCAAACATACAAATTATATCCCATAATTATTTTTTTAAAATTTTTAATGATTTTTCAAAATCAGAAAAGGGGATCACGTAGTCATTCTGAACCAGTCTCACAGAAACTTAAATATCTCAGGATATAGAATTCCTTTGCTTGATCTGTTTCTTTTATATGAAAATAGACTCATTAAGCTTTAATTTTATATCTCATTCAGTCTCTGATTCAATTTATACTATTTTTGGTAAATTTTTAGATTCACATCACTGCAACTATGCAGAACAGTTTTATTGTCAATTTTGATCTTTCACACTTCAATTGTATTCATCACTTACCCATAACAATCTTTCCAATTTCCAATCACATATCGAGCATATTGCTCATGAGTTACACACATATATACTTACACTTATCATCACAAATTCATACACAATTTCATTTAATCAATTTCCCGCTTGAACGCTTGAATAATAATGAGATCTGTGATGGTATCGCACACAGCCCACCTTTAAAATCGAAGCTCTCTTGTACACATAGTGGCCTTCACTTAGCACCACTCATGTGACCTAGCTTGATTGTACACATAATTTTGGCTCTCTTGTACACATGGTGAACACTTAGTACCACCCATGTGACCTAGCCACTTTATCTCGTAGCTCTCTTGTTTACATGGTGTCCTTCACCTGAACCACACATGCAACCTAGCTACATTTATCTCAGTAGCTCTCTTGTCTACATGGTGTACACATAGTATCACCCATGCGACCTAGCTACATACCATCTGTATCTTTCGATTCCGAAGGTTCAAACGGGAAGTATCTCACTTTCTAATACTTTATTCCATTCTTCCAATAGTCAATTATAATTCAAAAATCAGCTACAATACATAAAATATGCTGAAATATAAAAACGTAATAAAGATAATGTATTATTTACATACAAACTTACATACTTTCTCATTTCCATTTCGAATTAATATTGAACATTTAAATCATCATAATTATACTCACTTTCAACACCTCGGCAATCATAGTAAATATATAAATTTTACATTGAAACATGCATAAATTAATGCTTATTATACATATGAACTTACCTCGAGACTAAAACAGCCATTTTACCAACTTTCTCGATTTTCGATTTTTCTCCCATTCCAGGTTCAAATCTCTTTTTTTGGGATCTAAAACATCATATTTTACTTATCTAATTAATGTACTATTCAAAACATTCCTTAACTCAAACTTTTGCAAAATTACAATTTTGCCCCTAAACTTTTGCATATTTACACTTTTGCCCCTAGGCTCGGAATTAAACTTCATCCCTTATTCTTATGTTTTATGACATGCTGATCATTTTTCCCTTCTATGGCAACATCAAATTCTCTCTCTAACACATAGTTATGAATAATAACAACTTTTACCGATTAAGCCGTTTTACTCATTTTTGCTTAAAACCGCTTCGCAAAAGTTGTTTAACATAATTTCAGCCTTCATATTCTACCATAAAACATCAAAGTAAACACATTTCACCTATGGGTATTTTTCCAAATATGAACCCTAGCTTAAATTATTGCTAGAATAAGCTTAATCAAGTTACCGGGATTCCAAAAACGAAAAAAACTTGAAAAATGGGGCTAGAACGGACTTACTATTGAGCTTGGAAAGCTTGAAAACCCTAGTCATGGCTTCCCCCATGCTAATTTCGGCCTCCATGATAAAGATAGTCAATTTTGGCTTTATTTTCCCTTTTTATTTCTTTTAATTACCAAATGACTAAAATGCCCTTATCTTTAAAATTTTGTCCTATTCATGCCCATTTTTGTCCAAACAAAATATAATGGTCTAATTAACATTTAAGGACCTCCTCTTTAAAACCCCATTTCAATCAAGTACTTATGAATTAGAACACATATTTTGCAACTTTTGCAATTTAGTCCTAAAAGTCCAATTAAGCACTTTATCAGTAAAATTTCTTAACGATATTTTTACACAATATTTTAATCAATAAATAAACCTTAAAACTTAATCGAAATAAATTTTTTGACTTCAAATTCGTGGTTCTAAAACCATCATTCCGTTTAGGCCCTAAATCGGGCTGTTACAGCAACTTCTGCAAATAAGCCCTAATAGGCAAATGAAACATGCAATCTATAAAATTTCTTATCAATACTCTAACACATGCATCTAATCACTCGGTAAATCATAAAAATTAATCGAAATAAACTTTTCTATCTCAGATTTGTGGTTTCACAACCACTATTCCATTTAGGCCTTATTTCGAGCTGTTACAAAGTCTTTTCACCAGCGTGAATGGCATAAATCCTCGCAGGTGCCTTACCCTCGGGTCTCACAACTGGATCCCTAGGTGCACTCTTACTACTTGCTCCATTACCTAGATTTCTCTGTGGTCTCCCTCTAGAAGTAGCATTAATCGATCTTGCACTTTGAAATCTTTTCTTTTCAATCATTTCAGGGCTGTCTCTAATGAAATGATCTTGGGAACCATACTTAAAACAAGTTCCATCATTAGCTCAGCACTCGCCGAGGTGACGTCTACCACAATGTGAACACTCTGATCTACTAGGTTTAGCGTTACCAACACTAGCAATTGAAGTAGTTTGAGCTTTTGAAACCGAGTATTGGTTACCCTTATTTCTATTTGAGTACCCAACTGAAGCACTCGATCGAGTGTTAAACTCTCTCGGTTTCTTAGATGAGGATTGCAGTGACTTACTCATCTGTCTCTTCTTCGAATCTCGAGACTCAAACTTAGCCTTTCTTTTCTCTTTAGTTAATTCCTCGGCCTTGCAAGCTCTCTCAACCAGTACAACAAACTCTTTTAATTCTAGGATGCCAACTAGCAATCTGATGTCTTCATTTAATCCATCCTCAAACCTCTTACACATGATGGCCACAATCGATACACACTCCAGAGCGTACTTGCTAAGTCTCACAAACTCACGCTCATATTCCGTTACAGACATTCGGCCCTGTTTTAACTCAAGAAATTCCTTTCACTTTTGATCAATAAACCTCTGAGTTATGTACTTCTTACGAAATTCCTCTTGGAAAAATTCCCAATTAACTCTCTCCCTTGGTGCAACCAACACAAAGGTGCTCTACCACTGATAAGCCGAGTCTCTCAGGAGTGATACTACACACTTCATGCATTCCTTAGGTGTGCATGATAATTCATCAAATACCTTGATGGTATTCTCGAGCCAAAACTCTGTCCTTTCGGGATCATCATCTACACTAGCTCGAAACTCTTCGGCTCCTTGTTTCTGAATCTTATCAACTGGAGGTCTATTCAGTCTTACGAAGTCCATACCTTGGGGTGCTATGGGGATAGGTTGAGGAATAGGTGGGGGTGGAGGGGGTTGAGCGTTTGGGTTCGTTCGAACGAACTCTGTATACCAGGCATTCATCATATGGAGAAAGGCTTCCCTAGCCTCATCTCCTCCTCCCTGACTCACGGCCACAGGTCTACTCTCAACTAGCGCTGCCCCTTGAGTGGGAGCCGGTGCATTACTTTCTACATCATCAGCTTCAGCTCGATTGGGATCCATTACTATATGAAAACACAATTTAAAAAGGTTAGGAGTCGTCACACTATCATAATTCATTTATGGCCTGTATAGCTGGACTTGTACACATGCTATGTTAGTTCGAGAATTGACTAAACTGTAGCTCTGAAACCACTAAATGTAACACCCCTTACCCATGCCCGACATCGACAGGATATGAGGCATTACCTGTAACACCCCTAACTTATATCCGTCGCCAGATTAGGGTTTTAAGGTATTATCGATCATATCACAGTTCATACAGATATTCATTACATTTCACAATTTAAAATTTTAATCTAACATATATCAAAACAAATTATATATATATATATACAAAACATATAACAAATCATCTATTTCATTAATTGAATTAGTAACCGATCATTATATGGCTTTAGCATAGGTATAAATTATACATCAAACAAAACAAATTTCAGAATTAAACTTATCAATCATTTATGCGGCATTGATATAATAGTCAATATGAATTTACCTGTTTTGTGCATTAATGCAAATTAAAAACATCCATTCGGACGTATGTATATATATATATAAGCATATCCAAATAAAGCATTATGGCAAGTCACATTTACGGATTAATATACAACCTAACATATAATAAGCACAACCATATTTCACCAAGTTCAAACACAAATCACCATATCATCATTAACCATCTTCGGACACAATTAACAATTTATTTCATATTATAATTCAAAAACTAAGAATTATATCTAAACATTATACTAAATTACATATACATGACCAATTCACTTCACATCTATTCAGCTATCAATTTAATCACATAAGATTATACCAGACGTAATGATACCTTAACCAAATTTACCATTTCATAATTATTTAACCTTAAATATTATACACATTATGCTAGCTCAATTAACCAACCATTCATTCATAAAACGTATTTCCATCTTGCCATAACAAATCGTATCAAACTAGCCATTACACAATCAACCATGTGTTCATCAATTTACCTCATTACCAAGTTATGATCAATTCACTAAACAAATTATACTCATACATTTTCATTACAAATTGAATATAAAGATTATTGCACATTCGAATATACATATATATTTATAAATTATTAAACCAATCATAAATATAAAACATATCATATAATATACATACCAAATTAATCTCCAACCACGTTTGGATTTAATTGAATATTCTTTATCACCAAATCACATAATAACATCTTCACAAAACATATCAACAAAAAATCAAATATACTTTTATCCATGCATAAACCATAGCCAAATCAACCTCAAATACACATCCAAAATCACCAACCATTTTCAAAGTATATAACACATATAAACATGACTAAAGTTTCATATAATCACTTAACATATTAGCCATTTTCGCATGGCTTAATGTATATACACAACTTCAAACTTATTAAACATAACCTAGCTTACACATGCCATAAAGTCAAGTTCTAACTTATAATATACCAAAAACGGTCGATAGTGTGATAGACTTTGTTGATGATCCCCGAGCCCATAACTTGAATCCAAAATCTATAAAACAGAGGTAAACAAGAACACAAACAGTAAGCTATTTAAGCTTAGTAAGTCATCAGCAAATAAACATCTCAATAACATAATCAACTCAAACTATACTATCATATTCACATTAAATCACAGACTTACAATTTCATGTATATCATGTACTTTCACATATAGCATTAGTTGGAACCGAATGTACATGCATATATTAACAAAGTACATTTACTCTCGTACACAAATACTCATGAATCAAAATATAACTTAATATACATATTCATACTATATGGCCGAATATACTACTCAAATACACATATGTTCACATTAATAACTTGTAAAATTTAGCATAACATATCAAATGACCAACTTACCTTAATTTCAAATAAGTGATCAACTAACTCATACCTGATCATTTAGTTCGTTTTACACCTTTGAACACAACTTATCATTGCCTGTTGAACAATTCAGAATTGAATAGAATACTCGGATAATCACATATATCAAACAATGCCAACGTCCCAAATGTGGTCTAACATGATATCTCATATCGATGCCACTGTCCCATACAGGGTCTTACACGAATCAAATACGATGCCGATGTCCCAGACATGGTCTTACTCGTAACCATATATCGTTGCCAACGTCCCAGGCGTGGTCTTACTCGAGAACACATATAGGAAATCCTGTGTCATGACATATGTATCCTAGCTATTCCTAAGGTTCGTACGGGACTTTCGAAAGTCGTAACTCAGTTGAAACGAATTCATAAACATAGCTGTCAAGCTTGTACGCATTCGGCTAACTCATTTATATATTGACATATTTCATTTCAGCATATATAACTCACATTTAATTAAATTAACAAAGTCTATTTGCTTATAAACTTACCTCGGACGATGAAAAACGGAACAGGACGACTAGTCGACAACTTTAGTTTTCCCCCGATCCAAATATGATTTCTTTGGTTCTTGATCTAAACATATTCAAATTAAACTCATTCAAACATATTTTCAATCAATTTAGTCCAAAAACACATAAATGGGCAAATTACCATTTTACCCCTGACATTTCATACTTTTTACAATTTAGTCCAAATTGCATAAAACACAAAAAATGTAAAATTTGCACACATCATGCTTAGGCCAAATGTTCCTAGTGTTCATACTAGTCCATACATTTCATTTGTTTCACATTTCAGTCCCTCAATTTATTATTTTTTCAATTTAGTCCTAATTACTTAAAATCATCAAAAATTCCAATACAAAACATATCAATCCAAGTCATATCTTTCATATTTCACCAACTAATATGGCATAACTCAAATATTCATTAATGGCATAACTCAAAATATTCACCAAAATAAAAAATTTGAGTATGGGCCTTGTAGATAACATAGCAACGACCTCAAAAACGTAAAAATTATCAAAAATCGATCTAGAACTTACCTTGAATCAAGCTTGGAAATTGGCCGAACCTAAGCTTTCTTTATTTCTTTTTCTTTTCTTTTGTTTCGGTCATTAGAAAATATGAAGAACATGGCTTTTAATTATGGTATATTATATCAAATATATGTTATTTATTATTTTACATATTTAACCTTTAAAAATTAATAACTAAAACACATATTCTAAGGTCACAACCGTCCATCAATATTCCATATGGTCAAATTGAAACATAAATACCTCATATAAGAAAGACATCATCAATTCGACCTTTTTAAAAATAACCATCAAATTTTCACTTTATGCGATTAAGCCATTTTATTAAATCGGGCACTCAAACAATAAAATTAAATCACGAAAATTTCACACATATGAATTCACATATAATAAACACAAAATAAATTTTAAATATTTTTTTGACTCGGATTCATGGTCCTGAAACCACCATTTCGATTAGGGTCTAAATCGGGTTGTTACATTACTGGACTTAATCACAAGCAACATACAAAATCGGGCCATAAAAATTCTGTTCCAATTAAATACATTCATACATATGCAAATTGTCCCTTATATGGGCCTAAGAGGCCCAAAACATACATCGAGTATAGTTCGGGACTAAACTGATAACTTTAGAAAACTTTGGGAAAACTTAGAAAATTTTCATGAAACAGGGTCACACGCCCGTGTGTCTTGGGACACGCTTGTGTCCTCAGCCCTTGTAACTCTATGTTTATGACTTCATCAATACAATTAGGGTCACACGGCCAAGACACACCCCCGTGTGGTGAATTAAATTCCAAAAATTAAGTGCAGACTTCACACGGCCTGGGCAAACGCCCATGTCTAGCGGCCGTGTCCTTCACACGGTTGAGACACACGGTCGTGTCTCTGCCCGTGTGTTTACTACTAAGCATTCTGTTTTGCATTTAATAGGGTGCATGGGACACACGACCAGAGTTCACGCCCATAGGGCAGACCGTGTGTCACATACGGCCTAGACACACGTCCGTATGCCTACCCATGTGGACAACTTTGAGGCTATATTCCAAGCCTTTTGTCACCCTTAATGACACATGAACACATGTACGTTCATAATCATGGCTCATGCAAGTGAACTTCTTATCAATTTATACTTGCTTAAGACTTCATATTTTATTTAGACCAAGCTTACCAAATTCACATGCAATACGAAATATCAATTTACTTCCATTTCATACATTCATGCCCTAGTTGTTATTATGCCATTTACTCA
The DNA here is from genome assembly GCA_025698475.1 of Gossypium anomalum. NCBI lineage: Eukaryota > Viridiplantae > Streptophyta > Magnoliopsida > Malvales > Malvaceae > Gossypium > Gossypium anomalum. Next base: position 30,485,789 of record CM046961.1, read on the forward strand.
CATTTCCATCATCAAACATCCATGATCATATCCACAATTCATCTATGTCAAATGAATTTAACCACAACATGAGTAAACGTAGCACATGCATGTATATATGAATAGGATTACATCCCTATAATTAATATGAGCCATATCTCATGGCCATATACAAAATGAATCATCAAATCATTATAAGCCAACACACTTGGCTAAACCAATATGACATAAAATAAAAAGACCAAGTCCCTATACATGCCATACTCAAAATACTTAAATTTACTATACCTAAAAGATTAGTTTGATAGTGTGAATCGAGCTCCGACGTCCTTCGATCCCCGAGCTAGCTTGTGACACTATAAGAAAATGGAAAAGGAAAGGGAGTAAGCATAAAGCTTAGTAAGTTTGCATGTAAACAATGAACAACATTAACCATGCAATATTATACACATAACATAATAATATTTATCACAATGTCATCAAGTATCATAGGTACATTTTAAGTCATGTCATTTACATAATGTACAATAAAACTTGTGATCATAATTTATTCATTCACTCTTTCGAGGTCTCATTGATTCATAATCTCAATATTTATGAGCTTTGTGTATGTACCTGAACTCTTTCAATAGGATCATACCTTGTCATCTCTTTGACATAATTGTTGGATTACCCATTGAACTACTTGAAATACTACAGGATACTTGGGAACCCTCATACACATGGTAGGATGCCAATGCCATATCCCGGATATGGTCTTACATGGGATCACATATCGATGCCAATGCCATGTCCCAGACATGGTCTTATATGGGATTACATATTGGTGCTAGTAGCCCAGCTATGGTCTTACACGAAATTACATATCGATGCCAAAGCCATGTCCTAGACATAGTCTTACATGGGATCGTACATAACCCTAATGTCATGACATTTGTATCCTAACTATTCCTAAGGTTCAACTAGGATTTTGAGGTATCAAACACATCGAATTGTCATTGAGTCATCATTAAGTAAATCCATAAAGATAATTATACAATTCATGCAATATTAAAGCATTAAATACATAATACTATATTGTTGCATTATTTACACACAAACTTATCTCGGTACCCAAAACATGGCTACTATTCGATTTAGTCCACAACCTTGTTCTTTCCTCGATTTAGGTCAGGACTCCATTTTTCTTGATCTATAATAGCAAATTTCGCTTATTTAATTATCACATTGTTCAAAATAGTCCGTAAATCATACTTTGGTAAGATTACAACTTTGCCCCTAAACTTTCACATAATTACAAATTAGCCCCTAGGCTCGTAAAATGAAATGTGTTCATTTTCTTTGTTACCCAAGCCTAGCCAAACTTCTAACATGCTCATAGCAGCCCACATTTCTCATTAAAACATACATCTTACTACTCATTTTGCATCTTTTACAAATAGGTCCTTTTCATGCATTTCCATCAAAAATCACTTAGTAAAAGATGTAAAACACACATCAAACTCTCATATTCTACCATTAAACATCAAAATACATGCATGTCACACATGGGTAAAATTTCAAACATGAAGCCTACTTCAAAATATGGCTAGAAATAGGTAAATCGTGTTACGAGGGTTTCAAAAATGTAAAGAGCATTAAAAACAGGGCTAGGATACACTTACTATTGAGCTTGAAAGTTTAACAAAACCCTAGCTATGGCTCCTTGAGATTTTTGACCAAGGTGAGAGAAGATGGACACAATTTTTGACTTATTTTCCCTTTTTATTCTTTTATTAACCAAATGACAAAAATGCCCTTAAGGCATTTCTTTCAAAATTTTCCTATTCATGCCCATTTTTGTCCATAAAATTAAAAATTGGGAAAATTACTATTTAAGGACTTTTAATTAATAATCCATGGCAATTTCATGCTTAAAGCTTCTACTACTCACATTTTGCAACTTTTGCAATTTAGTCCTAAATGACAAATTGGACACTTTATCAATAGAATTTCTTCATGAAACTTTCACACAAGTATGAAATCATATCATAGACCTCATAAGAATCATAAAATAATTATTTCTACTTTAGATTTATGGTCTCAAAACCACTGTTCCGACTAGGCCCTAATTCGGGATGTTACAGAACTCGAGATAAACTATTATGAAATTATACTTGTAATATAAAGGGATGAGTTATACATGTTAAATGAATACATGTTGTTGAAAGCATATGTGCCTGGAAACTTGATCATTGTTGAGCCCATATATGTTTTGATGTTATTATGGAATATATGATTAACAAGGGCAATGAGAATGTGTGTAGGGCTTAAGATCAAACTGATTGATTATGCCTTACGTAATTACCTCAAAATAGAAGGAATGGTAAGTTAAGTACCATGTTATACTAACTTACTAAGAATTTTATGCTTATTTAGTTTTATTTCCCTATTTTAGAGTAAATCGAAAGCTCGTTGGATTGGAAGCTCGGCGGAGATCACTCACACTATCCATCGGCCCATATCGGTACAGTATGGTAAGTCAATTATGGTTGTAATGGCATGTATAGGATATATTGGCCATATTGGCGTGTAAATGTAAATGATGCTTGTAATATAGCCATTGGAATGGCTAGTAATGGTTTGTTTAAATATACTTGTAATGTCAAATTATGGTAGCTACATATATGTTAAGTAGTTGATCAAATCATGCTTAATATATGGATTGAACTAAGGTATGATTTTAGACATGTATGCATGAAATTTTATGCCATGATGTATGATGGAATTTGTTAAATTTGAATGCTTGAATTGGTTGGTTTATGGATGTGAGTTTAAGTGCAGGTCATTAATGTGAATTTGGGTGAGAAATGAAGCAAGAAATGGCTTTATTTTGTTCACATGGGCAGACACACGGCCTAGTAACATGGGCATGTGGTTAGGCCATGTGTCCCCTGCACCTTAATTTTGAGAAACAGAATGCTCAGAATTGAGCACACGGGTGTGTGTCTTGGCCGTGTGTAACCTGCACCTAATTTCGAATTAAATTAATTAACCACATGGCCTGGCACACGGGCGTGTGGCATGGCTGTGTGTGTAAGTCAGAGAGTTACACGGAGTCAAACACGGCCTCTAGCATGGGCATGTCCCTTGGAACACATAGGCGTGTGAGCCCTGCACCTTGGAAAAATTTTGAAATGTTACGAATAATTCTTAGAGGTTCCGATTAAGTCCCGACTCGATTCTAATGCTCGTTTTGGACCTCTAGGGTCCATTGAAGGGACGTTATGAAGGATTTCAAAATTTGAATAGTAACTTTCATGATTTATCTGTAAATATTTCTAAAAGTTTCGGTAATGCTCCGTAACCCTGTTTCGGCGACGGATACGGGTTAAGGGTGTTACATTTCACGTGTAAACGGGAATTGTAATGCCTCCGTACCCGAGATCATTGCTGGAGTCGAGAACGAGGTGTTACTAACCTTAATTTATCACTTAAACAGCTCAAACAATTTATTTTAAAAAGTTCCAGACAAGCTGATTAACTGCATCACAGTCGCTTAAAAATTCATATCTCGAGTTCCGAAACTCAAAATTAAGATCCATAAATTTTATATGAAACTAGACTCATATATCTATCTACTAATTTGTTTTTAGAATTTTTGGCCAGGCCAATTAGTACAGTTTATTAGTTAAATCCTCCCCTATTTCAGGGTTTGACTGCTCTGACCTCTGTTCATTGCGAACCACTTTTCTCTTTGTACAGAATTCAAAAGACTATGATGTTTGTTTCTCTTAAAACTAGACTCAATAAGGAATCTGTACATATAAATAATGACTTCTAATTATCTTTATAAAATTTTTAGTGAATTTAAAAATTCGGAACATGAGATCCAGAAATCACTCTAGCCCTGTTTCACAAAAATTTAAATATCTCATAAAATATAACTCATATACCTGTTTTGTTCCATCCATATGAAAATATACTCATAATTATTCAATTCAATATTTTATTCATTATTTAATTATATCTCTACTATTTTTAGTGATTTTTCAAACGCACGTCACTGCTGTTGTGAAATTCTGTTTTATCGCCAATTTCACTTTACTATAGATTTTCATGGATTAAATAGCATTTCAAACATACATGACATCATATATGATTTAGATTGGCCATTCCAATGGCTAATCATTTACAAACCCCTTTATTACCAAACCATAACCATATCATAAGATCGTTTACACAAAGTAAGTATAGTGCTATACATGCCACATTCAAAGCGTACAAGCCATTTTACCAATTTAAGTCTTCGGATAGTGTGAATGAGTCTTCGACCTATCCCGATTCTCAAGCCGACTTGTCAGAACTAAAATGAATAAAAAGGAGGGAGTAAGCATAAATGCTTAGTAAGTTCACATGCAAATAGCAAGTCACATAATCATGCAATTCAACATAAACATCATTTGCATAAACAACACCAAGACATTCACATTACATTTGCATTTAATATCTTACTACGATTTCATCTTACCAAGTTCTCAACCCGAGGGTTTAAGCACATGCCTGTCAAATTTTCTCATTCACCACACTTACCAACATATCACCTTCGTTTTAGGCATTCTCCGTATTCACTTAAGATTCACCCGTTGAACACATCGGAATATAATTCAAATACACGGATTTCATGAACGTAAGTGTCATACGCGCAGCTAGACAAGCTCAATAGCCTGCGGAACTTATGTAGCCAAGCTACCATGTAACCTGCCCATAAGTGAACTCGGACTCAACTCAACGAGCTTGGGCGTTCGCATCCATAAGTGAACTCGGACTCAACTCAACGAGTTTGGAACTCAATATCCTAGTGACATGTCACTTGTATTCTAATCTATTCCCAAGGTTCAAACGGGCTTTTTCCTCGATCACATATCTTTGTCGTCTTCCATGGAATATTGAAATCTACACTCGGTAGAAATTCATATTTATCAAGTAGTAAACATAGTATGCATATTACTCAATAATAACCACAAAGCATAATATTTCATGATAAAAATCTTCATATCATATAAATAACTTTAATGATAATAATCATCATATCATATAAATAACATTATATTACTTAAATTGACAATTATGTTACCACATTTACACATGAACTTACCTCGATACAAAATATTATCAATCGAGCTTACTCCTCGTAAACTTTGTTTTTCTCTCGATCACGACTTGAATCTCATTTCTCTTGATCTATAATGCCAAATTAATCTTATTTAATACATACATTCACCAAAACAGCCTTTAATACGAACTTTGGCAAAATTACATTTTTACCCTTAAACTTTTACATATTTGCACTTTTGCCCCAAGGCTCAGAAATTAAACTTCATCCTATTTTCTTATGTTTTATGACATGCTGATCATTTTTCCCCTTCTATGTCAACATCAAATTCACACTCTAGCATGTACTTATGACTATTAGGTATTTTTATCGATTAAGCCCTTTTTCTCGTTTTCACTTAAAACCAAGTAGCACAAGTTATCTAACATAATTTAAAACCTCATATTCTACCATAAAACACCAAAATACACAAATTTCACCTATGGGTATTTTTCCAAGTACGAACCCTAGGTTGAATTATTGCTAGCATAAGCTAAATCGAGCTATCGGGATTTCAAAAATGTAAAGAACATTAAAAACGGGCATAGGAATCACTTACAATCAAAGTTTAAAAGTGTTGAAACCCTAGCTATGGTGGACAGAAAAAATTCAGCAGCAACTTATGGAGAAGATGATCATTTTGTGTTATTTTTCCCATTTTATTTCATTTAATATGCAAATGACCAAAATGCCCTTCCTTACTAAACTTTCAAAAATTCCATCCATGTCCAATTTTTGTCCATAAACTTAGAAATTGGTCAAATTGCTATTTAAGACCTCCTCATTAATATTCCAAAATAATTTCATACTAAAAACTTCTAGAATGCAAGTTTTGCAAATTATTCAATTTAGTCCCTAATCTCAACTTAAGCACTTTATGCATAGAATTTCATCACGAAATTTTCACATAATCATGAAATCATATCATGAACCTCAAAATAATTATAAAATAATCATTTCTATCTCAGACTTATGGTCACAAAACCACTATTCCGATTAGGCCCTAATTCGGGATATTACAGGAATATTTTTGCTTCTCCCTTAGTGTGCTGCTCATGTGGCTAGTGTTTAGGTCAAACTGATAAGTTAGTAGAAAATCTAATAGGTTAGTATTTTATTTTTAAACTTTACTTTATTTTATTTTTGGGAAATTTTCTCCCAATTTTCCTTACACGTATCCCACTCTCTCTCCTACTCTCTCATTTGTCGTTCCTTTGTTTCGTTCTTCCCATTTTCCTTTTTTTTTTTGTTTTCTCTTTTATTTTTCCATCTTGTCGTCCTTTTTTTGTTAAAGTGACATTGTTTTGGTAGGTGTTATTGTTTGTTGAGGGCCTATACCAACCATTTCTAGTAAGTTTTGTGGTACTCCGCCTTAATTTCTTGTTTTGGCGAATTTATTTAAGTTTGGTGATTAGTTGGCCAACTTGGTGGCTTGTTTGTTTTGTGTTTCTAATAAGTATAGTTTTTAAGTTGAGCATGTTGTTGGCGAATTGAGTTTAGGAGCTGTTGCATCCTTGGGTAAGTATTTGATTGCCTTGTAGAGGCTTATTTTTGGTGTTAGGGCTGAAGGTTTATCCATTGTGGCCAAGTAAATTGATTAGATTTTGGTGCTTCAATGCTAATTAATTCATTTTTAATTGTTGTTTTTAGAGCTTGAAAGTGTGTCGTATAATCGTTTTCCAGAAAATTTAAGGTGTGCAATGAAAAACCCAAAAAATAGCGAACGGCGTGATGTCGAAAAACTCGTTGTCGATGTCACATGGCTGTTTAAAAGATCATGTGAGCCACACGATAATGTGCCAAGCCGTGTGCCAGATCGTTTCTATCACACAATCTGGGTTAATTGGGTTGTGTGGGCCATACGAACGTGTGAGCCCATTTTCTAGAAATTTCACCTAAGGTCGTATTTATCTATGATGCGTATTTAGCCATTCCATAGGTTCCATATTGTATAAATAGGACTTGAAAGCATGATATCTAATAGTATGTTTGATTATGTTAATTTGTATATCTCTGAACCTGCTATATGACCATTCATGTGATGTTATTACGAAACTGATTTGCTTTTGTTGAATTTTTGATACATCTGTTCTACAAAGCATGGAATTCCATGCCTTCTGATATATGTTATTGTACAAATGCATGTCTTATATGCTTTTCATTCAAATTTTGTATTTGCATGCCATGTCTCATTACTTGAGGTTGGGATATTATAGTAATATGGAAGTTTTAGTAGTTTAATGATCTGCACTTTCTGCTGGTTTAACCACATTTCTGTTACGGCAACTTGGCTGCATTTATAGTGGCTGAAGCACACATATCTATTTTGGCAGTTTGGCTGCAATATAGTGGCTTGACCACATATATCTGATTTGGCAGTTTAAACTGCAACTCTGGTGGCATTGTCCACAATTATCTGTTGGAGTGTTTTTAGATGGAAGAGTTCTGGGCAACTTTAATTTGGTGTGTAGAGGAGATGGGTAGGAAGTTTTTTGAAAAATTTGCATTTTATTTTCTGAAATATTGCATTGGCATAACCATGTATGCATAGTTTTGCCATTCCAGTTTGATGAATTCTCTGAGACATTTTGATTTGTTTAATGTGCTATTTGTGATTCTGTTTGAGTTAAGTTATACACTGAGCTTTATAGCTTACCCTTTTTCTTTTCACCATTTCAGGTAATCGACAGAATTAATATTGGGCGGCGTTTGGGAACTCGGATTAGTTTTCTCACATAAGACAATTTGAAAAATTAATAATGAAATCCTTCAGACTTTTGGTTTTGGACAATTTTTTTGGATTCAATTTTGGCTATGGGTTTTTGTTACTTAGTTAAAGTTTTCTGCATGGTTTTTGTTAGTTAACAATAAGTGTTGCCTTTCAAAATTAAACAGACTAAGATTTTTCTGCTGCAAAATTTAAAATGGTTTTTACAAAAGTTAATAATGTAAGTTTTAGAATATGCACAATCGATAAATTTATATGTTTTCACTCGTTTAAATCATGGTTTTCAATTATCAACTCTGAAATTTTTTATACAAATTTTTATACGGAATTACGAGTTTTACAAAGCAAGTGACTTAAGTATTATGATTTCATAAAGTTGGGCTTTCAAAATTAACAATTAATAAATTCATATAAACGTTTTAAGAATGAAAAGTTTTCCTATTAAGGAATTCAGATGTGTTTTTTTGTAAAACTTTGATTTTCGATTTCGTAATGAGACACGTTTTGAAAAGTAAAATTTCAACGTATTGATGTAACCTTCCAAATTTGGCCATAACGTCTAGGCCAAGTTTTGGGTGTTACAGCAGCGGCAAAGCAAGTGATCCAGGAAGCATAATTACTGGTAAGGTGAAACAAGTGAACCCTGGATTAAAGACAATGTGGGATGTTCTGCTTGGGCTTAGAGATAACTTCTGATGACTTCGCTAGTTATCCTAGGAATTAGTTATTTTATGTTTTCTTATATCTTCCCTAATGTTTGCAACCTATTTACTTCATAAATATCTGAATTTTAAGTATACGAATATAAGCCAAGTTTGATTTGAAATTTTCTTAAATTACAAGTTCATTCTTAAGTAAATAAATTGTTGAACATAGTGTACACAATAAGCCATAACGTGTAATGAATCAAATTGACTAATGTATAAAGAGTTTTCCAAAATTTACTATGTAGAGACAGGGTGTGAACCTTATCAGTTGGTGGACTACTTTCAAGCAAACGTTTAACGTATTTTGATAATGCAGAATAAGAGGACACCCTGTGAACTGAGTTCGCGAAATCTGATTGCGTAGGGTTAATTCACGCACTTTACCTTGTTAAAAGGAGTTGTTATGTTTACGAACCCAGTTTGCAAGACCAACCCTGCTTAGGTAAACTTAGAACCTTTGTATAATGCAAACACTTGATAGAATAATTATGCGAACCTCATGAGATCTGTTAAGCGAGCCCTAGAAGAATAATTATGTGAACCCTTAGCAAATAATGTGCGAACCCCTACCAATTTTGCATGTGAACCCTTACACTTTATGTATGCAAACCCTAAATTAAATTCAAACCATGTATTACTTACTAGTTGTATTTTTTTCTATACATACTTATATGATATTCCGCTGCACAATTAATAAATTAAGCATATTTTATGTTTGAACATGGTGGTGTGATAGAGCTTAGGTTGGGCGATTTTGGAGTCACTTAGGTGGCTAATATGGCACTCCATAGCTTGGGTTCGACAATCAAACCGGGTTTAGGATGTTACATTGTGCATAATATTTATTGGTATAATATATTAATTTTTAGCATAATATAATTTTTTCCCTCCAACTTTGCAAAAAAAAAAAAAAAGTCATTTTAGCCATGCATTTAATTTTTTGCCTCTTTTAGCCATTGAACTTGCATTGTTTGTCAAATCACCCAAAAATGGATGGAACAGTTAATGTTTGTTAACTTTGCTAACATGACATACACGTGGCACATCAACAATTAATTTTTTTAAAAAATTAAAAATATTTTTTAAAAATTTTTAAATAATTTTAATAATTTTAAAAATTATAATTTTTAATATTTTAAACTTAATACATAATTAATTGCTGATGTTACATCTGCATGGCAATCCACATATATGTCATGTTAGAAAAGTTAACAAACATTAACTTTTCTATCTATTTTGAGTTGATTTGACAAACAATGCAAGTTTAAGGGCTCAAAAAGGTGAAAAATTAAATGCAAGGCTAAAATGACTTTTTTTATTATATAAAATTGAAGGGTCAAATAAGTTATTATACCAAAATTATTTTAACTAAATTGAATTAAATGGATAAGGAATTAAATTATTAATGGTATTGATAATCACAATGCTTATATACATCATTTTTTATAAAGTTGATATACGCATAAATAAACTATAATGAGATAGTTGATATGATATGCAATGCCAATTATAACAAGAAATTTTTATTATGTTATCATTATTTATAAGTCGAAATGATTATTACGTTAGAAATAAAAATAATTATAACTTGTAAAACATCAAAAGTATTATTTGAATTTATCTAAATCCATAAGACTAATTCAAATTCGAAAAAATCTAAATTTTAAAATTAAACCCAAAAGAGGTCGAGCATAAAAAAAAATCCGAGTCGATAAAACTTTGCTAGAGTTAATCTGAGCCCGAAAAAATTGAAGATTGAAAAGATTTGAATCCTAAAACAACTCAAATTGAGCTCGCCCGCTTGCTATCTGTACTGAAAAGTTGCTTGAACCACTTCTAATGCATTCTATCGGTAGGTTATTAACCAAAAAAAAAAAAAAGTGTCCATTTTCTTCATAAAAGTATTTGATGTACTAAAAATATCTATTATTCTATACACTGTTAGAGAGTCAAAAGATGGTGAGTTATTTAAATTAAGTGAATTATTATTTAAATATTAATAAATATAAATCAAAATTTAAAAACATCAAATCTATATTAAAAATTACATCCTTAAAATATTTTGAAGAACTTTACAAATGAAACAAACAGAAAATTGATCCCCCAACATGTGTGGTTTCCTATAAAGAATAGTAAAACAAACCCAATTATCATCTAAGAGAAGAAAAAAGTTAAGAAAATACAATAAAATCAATGAGTGAGTGAATGACATTGAAAGAAAAATAATCAGTAACAAGACAAAGACCATAAAAAGGGAGTAAGAAATGGGGCCAAAATTTTTGGCTTGGAAGAAGAACAAGAAGTTTCTTCAAACCTCACAGCTATACAATGGGGTCAACAATAGATATCATTTCTCGTACAAATAAATCTATACAGATAGAGAAAACGCGTGCATGCAAATATCAAATAAAAAGATGGGAGAAATGGGCTTCAAGATTTTGGTGTCTGATATGGGATTTTGTGTGGGGTTCCAACTATTTCCATCATAATATACATTTGTAAGAGATAGGAAATTTGTTTCTTCAGATTCATTTATTTTTTTTTTGCATGTATATAGAGATCAAAGATGATTCATTAGAAAAAAAAAAAAAACATTTCTGATTTTTTTTTTTCAATTATTTGATGTCTAGAAAAGTGAAATTGTCCACTACGAAAATGTACAAAAATTGCTATCAACATGGTGGGTTTTGGGTTTTTCTTTTTCTTTTTTCTTTTTTTGAAAGTGAAGATATATATATATACATACAAAAAATATATATGAGAACTGTATGAAATTATTGGTAACATAATGTACCCCATTTGTGATATGGGTGATGGTATTTGCTATTTTGGTTGTATTGTTCTTTTTTGAAAGGGAAAGAAGATAAGTGCTATTGATAAAAAAAGTAGGTTTTGTCTTTAATTTAAAGCCTCACCTTTTCTTTTCTTTTTTTTTTACTTATTGTCACTTTATTTACTTTTATATATATATATATATATATATATATATATTGTGTTGGGTAAATTATATCTGATTATCAGCTTGAATTTGTGTATGTTTGTGTGGAATATTTCATAGTTAACGTTTTATCTGATGTACAACATTAATTTCATACCAATAAATATGGAAAATAAAAAAAAGAATTATATAATTTTAGACTTATTTAAGATTCAGGTTATTAAGTTAGAAAAAAAAATTAAAATTAAATTTATATAAAAAAATTAGATCTGTCAATTTTAAGTAAAATTTTTAAATGCGACTAAACTTGGTATTAATTTTATTGATTAAAAAGATTATAGTTAAAATTCAAATTTAGTAGATTCGCAAAAATTATTACATATAATAACCCTACATATTTCACAATCCTATACGACAACAGGAACACTAAATTTTAAAAAATATACTCTAAAAAAATAAACAACGAAAGAAAAATACAATGCATAGTGTAATTGATATTATGAGATCTATGCATGTAATACTCAAATGTTATGTAAATATATTTTTTTATTAAATTACTTAAAAATGTCAAAAAAATATTTACCAGAATTGGTCAATTTTGATTTTACAAAAGCACTTCTAGCTGAAGCGTTTTCAAAGCACTTCTTACCACATCAACACTAAAAGTGGCAACAAAAATATTTTTTTATTTCCTAGTGTCACCTATTAACGTGGAAATAAAACTTATAAAACAGGTCTTTATATAGACCCAAAGTCTTATTTTTCTTATTTTCTTAAGTGATGTGAGATTTAGATGTGTATATATAGACTCATAATCCATTCGCAGTTTGTTCCTAAACAATGTGGGATTACTTACTCTTTTACCAACATCTTTTTATCATGTTTGGAGCTGTGAATAAAATGAGAGAGAAATGTGAAGATGTGTGTGTGAGAGATATTATTAAATAATAATTCAATTCAATTTAATTTTTTAATATTAGCAAAAATGTTATGTATCAACTTTTAATTAGTTGAAAGAATTTTTTGAGGCCATAATAGTTATGAAATTATAGTTTAGATCGTCTTTTGAAAAAAAAATTAAATATTTAATAAAAAATTATATAATTTGAAGGTTGCTTATTTCAAAATTTTTTATACAACAATATTATAAAATATAAATAAAAAGATGATAATAATAATAATAATAATAATAATAATAATAATAAAAGATACCAAATAAACATGATTATAGTGATAATTACTAGATCATATGATACTTTTTTATTTTTATTTACATAAATGCTAAAACTCCAAAATTGGTTATGAATTAAGTGAAATGAACTCAACAAAAATAAATAAAAATAAATAAAATTTCAATATAAAAACAAAAATACAACACTCTAAATTCATATCTTTTTATTTTTAATTTAATATATATTCTAGAATACTCTCTATATTTCTATAGAGAAAACAAATTTGTGTAGCCTTTAGTCTTATATTGTTATTTGCCAAAAAAAAAGATAAAAAGTTTGCAAGTGTAATAATATTTTTAAATATAAATTAATGCATGATTTTAAAATGAAAAAGACCACAAATACAATACGAATGTATAAAATTTTCCTGATAAAAAAATGAAAGAAAATAAAAAAATTATAAAATATAGTGTAGCCTTTAAATCTTATGTTAAAAGAAAATAAAAAAATATAAAATATAGTGTAGCCTTTAATATTATCTTGTTAGTTAAAATAGTAAGTAACCCTACATTGTCTAGAAACAAATTGCAAATGGATTATGAGTCTACATAGAATTATATCCCACATAGCTTAAGAAAATAAGAGTAATGAGACTTTAAGTCTATATAAAGATCTGTTTTGTAAATTTTAATTTCACGTTAATAGGTGACACCAGAAAAAAAAATTTTGATACTACCACTATAATGTTAATGTAACGAAAAATATTTCTAATTGGAAACGTTTTTGTGCAAATCAATTAGAAGGAAATGTTTTCCTAAAATGAATCTATTCTAATTTTCTTTTTAGTATTTTTGAGTAATTCAATTTTTTTTTCATTGACTTCTACTCAAATGTTTTAATCAGAAAATAAAAATTGTTTGATCATATCATCGGATTGGATTCTAGCCATATCAAGAGTATTATTATTCATTGAAAACGTAAACCCGAACATTTTGAGCTACTGGACAATATCCATTGATTGTGCATGCTTTTCAACCTATGATGTTGATTTATCTTTACAAAAATGAGTTGCTATATAATATGATATAATATAATAATATAATATAAATGGATTTGCGTTAGGGAAGAGCACACAGAAAATAGGTTATTTTAATGTATTTTCTCACATTAAAACAATAGCAGGACTTCTGTCATTTTCATCTAATATTTATTTTATATATATATAATAATATATAATATGAAGAAATGATGAGGGCTAAATCAGATTCGGATGAAACAGACATTCATTTACAATGAACTTTCCCCCTTGGCTGCTACAAGAATATATGCCTTGATCCATTTGCAGTTTTTATTCCCAAAAAAATGCAAAAAAAGAATTTACATTACCCCATTATAGAAAGCCACCAACATACTATAGAATAAGTACTATTAAATTGAATTAAATATGGCTCAAGATTGGTTGCAATAAATGTTAGTATTTGACCTAAATTAATACTATTACTCTAAAACACGTCACATGTTTATTACTATTTTGGTTACAAGATCAAATCTATATACTTGTGTTGTTTTCGATTTGATTTTTTTCTTTTAGGTTCTAAGTTAATGTTTGGATCGAATTTTATCTAAAATTGTATTTGCATTATAATAATTATTTGGTACATAAAAATGAGCTGAATTAAAAACTTGTTATGTGTTTTCTTTATTTTCTTTTAATGCATATCGAATTTGAAAGTTTTCATATTCGAACAATTTTGTTCTTTTGAATTCAATTTTTTATAGGATTTAACTGAAATAAGTTTGAGTGTATATTATGTTGGTGCAACAAGTTTTTATGCCACTAAATTTATATTTGGTTGGCAATTTTTTACATGATTTTATGAGTAATTTTTGTGTTGAATACTGTTGATTGCAAGGACACTAGCGTGTAGATGTAAGGGTTGTCTTTCCATTTATAATGAGTTTTGTCATCTAAGTATATTTGAGATAATCCTCATGTTGTTATATTTGAATATTTTTCATCCATTTCTTAACTATAAATTATATGTGTGATATTACGGTGATTTAATATAATTATTCCATTTTTCAAACTAGTTATATCGATCTTTATTGAGTAAATTGTCGAATTGAATTGAGTGTGCTAGCTGAGAGGAACTTTTTTTAATGCAAATCAGTGTAATCAAATTATTGTATTAGTTGATCTTACGCTTTTTACAAGAAAGATTTAGGGCTAATTTAATATTGTTTTTAAGAAGTGTTTTTAAAAAGTGCGGTGTAAAAGTGCTTTTAAGAAGTAATTTTAAAAAGTTTGGTTTAAGATTTTAGTGTTTAGCATTGCTATCAAAAAGTACTTTTCAGAAATAAAATGTCTATTTTAGACATGGTATTATCAAATAACAAATATGTAATTAAGCACCAAGAAAAAAAAAGGGAAAGTATCATATTGTTGGAGTGGTGAAAAGTAATTAAGCACCAAAAGTGCTTTTGATAGAGGAAAAGCTAAAAATTTCAGTAAAAAGCAACTTGTTTAGCACAGTTTTTCTTCCAAAAGTGTTTTTCAAGCCAAAAGTGCTTATTTTAAGCAATACTAAACAAAACCTTAGTTATGGAAAGTGTTTAAATCAAGTCTTGTACGTGAATTTATAACGAATTTCTCTATGGCAAGGCACTGCAAATGTAGGTTGTTGAATCAAACTACATAATCAATTGGTTGTGTTATTTTGTTTATTATTTCTATACTTAGCGTTTCTTAAGCTGCCTTTGAATAAACAACAACTAAGAAACTTCAACACTTACAATTGGAATAAGAGCTAAACATCAGACATACTTGGTAGGATTCTATTGTTGGTTGTTAGATTATAAAATGAAGATCAATTTCTAGGCCACCTATGCTTGATGGCTCAAATTATGCCTATTGAAATGCACAGATAAGAGCCTTTATAAAGTTGATTGCTGAAAAAGCATGGAAAACTATATTATCTAGTTGGGAGTCTCCTGCCACTAAAACAAATAGAGTTCACACTCCTAAACCTAAAACAACATGATCAACTGATAAGAAGAAAACAACAAATTACAACACAAAGGCCTTGAATGCTATCTTCAACAATGTATAACCCTAGTAATTCGGGCTCATCTCCTGTCACATCTCAAAAGTTGAGTTAGAAGAAATTGGGTTAGTGAAACCAAGAGTGGTCATGTCTTGATTCTTGAGTTAAGATTGTGAAAATTTGACAAGGGAATTAATTTGGTTCAGTGGTTAAGTGTTGTATTAGTGTGTATGAGGTTCTGGGTTTGAATCCTTTCTCCTTGAAGTTTGTTAATTTTTTTTCGAACCCCTATCTTTGAAGTTTAAATAGTATTTTCACTCAACTGATAACAAGAATGAGCCTGTTGGTTCAGTGGTAATGCTTCAGCTTACCTTTTGGTCTTGTGTTTGAATTCCTGTGTAGGCAAAGTAGAAATTATTTTGTTTTAAACTCTAGGGAAAATCTGATAAAGATAACTAATCAGATTTAGTAGGAGTTAGTGGGGATATGAGTGGTTTTAAAACAAATATATTGTAAATTTCCCTATTTTCCCTCACCCACTAAACCGTCCACTATTCCCTCACCCATTTTCACTTTTTTTTTTTCTTTTCTGTTATTGTTTTCTACTTGGTTCTTTTCAACTATTCTTTTTTTTTTCTCTCTTGAGTTCTTTCTTTTTCTTTTGCTTTGAATCTTGCTTTTTCCATTATTTATTTGCAGGACTTCTGTTGACTCTTTGATTTTGTTTATAATCCAAGGATAGTGTAAGCTTCGTTAAGTTATTTTGTGGTTATTTTGGTGTTAATTCGTTTTTTGTGCGAGGGTGAAATTATTAGTTTAATCTTCATAATACATTATGATAAGTATTCTATTGATTTTCTTATTAGGCGAAAAAGGTGTGATTTAAAATCCTTCAGCAGAGTAATTGTCGTTATAGTTGCTGTTTCTATGGAGTAAGTATTCAAACGTCGTTTTAGGGACTATTTCTTTAAGGAAAAAAAGTATATTTGAGTGTAATTTGGGGGGTTAAATTATGTTGTAATTGATTTGTTTAAATGTTGTATGTAGGATTTGGAGTGCGATAGTTGTGTGGATTATTAGAATTTTCATCAGGTGTGTGATTCTAACCTAAAATGTCGATTACAACTCAGAAACACTTGAAAACAAAGGTTGTTTCTGAAACTACTCTGTGTCACACGACCGTGCATTAGGTCGTGTGCATCACACGAGTGTATGGTCAGTTGTATGGCAGACAGTTGGGGCACATAGGCGTGTGCGATTACATGGGCAATTTGTGTAGGCCGAGTGGGACACACGGGCGTGTGTGATCACATGGGCAGATTAGGTAGGCTGTGTAGGCCACACGAGCTGGCCATTTAGGTCGTGTGGGCCTATTTTTTAAAAATTTTCACTTAGGCCCGTTTAACTTAGAAATTCGTAATCAAACCTTCCGTGGGGTTCGTTAGGCTTAAATAAGACTCGAAATGTGACATCTGTTCATAAGTGATAGCATGTGATATGGTTAAGGTATGTGGAAAACGTATGTATGACTTGTGTTCGGATAACTTTGAAAGCATAATTATGTGTAAAAACATGTATGACATCTGTATTTCGAATAACTGTTAGTATAAGCATTATATTTTGATCTGTAAAATATGTTTAGGTATGCATGACATTCTATTCATGTGATATATACGCATGTTATTATGATTATGCATGTGCATTGGGGTGGGTTTTGATGATAGAGGAAGTGTTTTAAGGCAGTATTACTGTAATTTTGGCAGTTAAACCGTAATATATGTTTGGTAGCTTTGTAACACCCTTAACCCGTATCAGTCGCCGGAACAGTGTTACAGAGCGTTACCAGAGTTTCTAGAACATTTATAGATAATTCATGTCGAATTTTATTCAATTGCCAAATTTACAGATAACGTCCCTTAAAATGGACCGCTGAGGCCCAAAACGAGTATTAGAATCAAATCGGGACTAAACCTGGAACTCAGGGAATTTTTCGCGAAATTTCAAAAATTTTCCAAGATACAAGGGTCACACGCCCGTGTGACCCTTGGACACACCCATGCTGAAGGCCGTGTTCGACCCCGTGTAACTCTCTGACTTGTGCACACGGCCAGCCACACGCCTTTGTGCTAGGCCGTGTGGTTAATTAATTTTCTTCAAAATTAGGTGTAGGTTTCACACGGCCAAGACACACACCCGTGTTCTAGGCCATGTAGCACACACGACTGAGACAGACGCCCGTGTCTCTACCCTTGTACTCAATTCTGAGCATTCTATTTCTCAAATTTAAGGTGAAGGGGACACACGATCTATCCACACGCCCATGTACCAGGCCGTGTGTCACACACAGTCAAGACACACGCCTGTGTGTCTACCCGTGTGGACAAAATAAAGCCATTTCCAACTTCATTTCTCACCTAAAATCATACCAATTACCTGCACTAAAACTTACATCCAAATACCAACCAATTCAAGCATTGGACTCAAGTAAAATTTAACATCTAAATATGATATAATACTGTATACACATATGTTTATAATCTTACCTTGGTTTAACCTAGCATTAACATCATTTGATCACATATTCTTAACATAACACATGTGTGTTTATCATAATAACCTACTTTATAATACCAAAATAAACCATTACTAGCCATTCCAATGGCTAGGTTACAAACATCATTTTCAAGCCAGCAATGGCCAACTTAACCTATACATGCCATTATATCAAAATGATTTTTTTTTACTATATATATACCCAAAATAAGCTAGTGGATAATGTGATGATGCTCCAACTGAATCCCAACGTTCGCGAGCTTCTAAGCATTATAAAACAGGGAAAGTAAAACCTAGTAAGCATTACATGCTTAGTAAGTTCCCATAATAGGAATTAAAACTTACCAATTTACATTTACTAACATTAAGCATTCAATAACATGCCTTTTCATCAATTTAGACAATTTACCTAAACACATACACTTAATCAAACAAGTTAGTTACATAAATGTTCAAATATGCATCAAGTAAGCATAAATGAGCTCATCATACTATATTCTTTCAAGGCATCATTCATTTCGGCTCATAATTCTCATATCATGTCAAGTGTCTTATCTGTTGAATCATTGAAATTCTGATGGATATTCAAACAGTACACTCAAGGTGTACAATTTAATAACCCCTCAATTCATATTCAGGAGTACCCATTAGGGCACTTAATTGGAAAGCACACCACATAACATATAACAGGATTACTAGCCCAGGCTAAATCCTTTTGTAATATATGCTCAGAAGAGCTCAATTAGGATTACCAGTCTAGGCTAAATCCTAATTGTAACATATGCTCGAGAGGGATTATATCGGGATTACCCATCTGGCTAAATCATTTCAGAAATGAGGTCAAAGGATTACTCGTCCAAGCTAAATCCCGTTAGCAACAAATGCAGGACCTCATTCAATAAGGAAAATCACATTTATCCATCGAATTCCAATATTCAAACGGAACTTAAACCTTTTTTTCCAACAGTTTCTAGCACATATTCATTTCTTGTATTGTAACATCCAAATAATGCACATAAATATAAATCACATTCTATACAAATACAACATTCAATTAAACATATTTACATGCTCAATTAAGTTACACGAACTTACCTCGACACTTGTTCGCGTATATAAATCTACTAATCTGAAACTTTCTCTTTTCCTCTATCTAGCTTCGAATTTGTGTTATTCGAATCTATATAAATGAATTTATTCATCAATTTATCACATTTCATATTCAAGTGGACTCAATTTACATCCTAGGTAAAATTTCCATTTTGCCCCTAACCTTTCCATAAATTCCAATTTTGTCCCTAGGCTCGGAAAATAAAATTTATGCAATTTACTCTCCATTCCAAGCCTAACAAAATTTCACTATAAAATTTACAGCACATGTTCTATAAAATTCAGAATTTTTCTTCAATTTTCACAACTTTACATTTTAGTCCCTAAATCATGTTTTCATCAAAAATCACTTTGTAAAAGTTATTTATCTATCAATAGCCTTTCATTTTCTACCATAAATTTCAAATTTTCAGCATATTCATCCATAACATTATTTCCATACTTTGATAAGTTTTCAAATTGATCCCCCAAATAAATAGATTAAGCTATCCCGGTTTCAAAAATATCAAAATTACTAAAAACGGGACAAGAAAACTTACCCAATTAAGCCAAGAAAGTTTCTTCTCTCTCTCCTAGGGCTTCCATGTATTTTGGGGATGAATATGACATAAAATAAGATGATAATTTCTTTTTAATTATTTATCATCTTTTAATTATTTCCATTTCCAATTTAGTCCTTAGACTTTTCTAATTTTTCCATGAATGAATCATCAAAAATATCTACTAACTTTTCTTTAATGGTCTAATTACCACATAAGGACCTTAAGTTTTAAATTCCATAGCTATTTGATCCTTCTAGATACTAGGATCCAACTTTTGCAATTTAGTCCTTTTCCATAATCAAGCACTTAATCGATAAAATTTTCTTATCAGAATTTTCGCACGACATTCCTATTAAAATACTATCCATGCAAAAAAAATATGAAAATAAATTTTCTTTCCGGCTCGGATTTGTGGTCCTAAAACTACTATTCTGATTTCACTGAAAAATTGGCTATTACAAGCTTAGTTGCACCATTATGAGTGGCATACCACCACGACCTAATGCAATTGGATGGATGGACTCTTGTAGTCCTATTTGGTGTGATTGGTTGGACAGAGTTGGTGTGTAGCGAATAGGGTAGGATTTGTTCTGATTTGATATGACATTCTAATTTGATATATGTTTTTGGTAATGTGAAATTCTGATATGATATTTGTATATGTGTACATTATAAGTAGAATTCTATATGGGTATTTAAATTTGTGTAAGTTATAAGAAAATTCTATTTGTGGTCCGAGTCACATATTGGGCTTCTAGCTCACTTGTTTGTTTAATACGTTTTAGGTGATCTTCAGAGACGGCATGCGGGAGCTCGGATTGTTTTCTGAGCTAATTAAATATTGTGATTTACATTAGTAATTTATTTGGACTTTTGGGATTGTAATTTGTTTTTGGTTTTTGTTTTATAAGTTAGTATTTGATATTTTTAAACGTAAAAATTAAAAAAAATCACACGGGTGTAAAACCTAAATTGTATAGGGTTTTCCTAGTCTTTTTACCACCTTTTTACTAAAAAATAACACTAATCTCGAGCATTTGTTAATGAATTAGTGAATTTTGCTTAAATCTCAATCATGAACATGAATTTATGAAATATGCAAATTTGTGCTTTATTATATGAGAATTTTTTGCATAAAGTAAATCATTTTCATGTTATTTATTAATGTGCTATGTTTTAATAATGCAGTGGGACCATGAGGCGATATAATATGGAGCTCAGTACAATTCTTGCATGGACATGAACAAATCCACCCTACATGAATGGCAAAACCACGCAAAATTGGGTCATAAAAAAGTTAATTTGACCTAATTTAAGTAATGATACATGGTGGACATGTCTGGTTATTTATTGGGTCATGAAATCATCCAACAAGAGGGAGTCAAGCCCAAATTTGGCACAAGCCTGTGGCTGCCCAAAAATCAACTTTGGGACAATTATTTGGAGTCCCTACACTTTGAAAATCATTAAAAATCAGCACATGAAGATTGCTCAAGAAACCATCCACTCCATGGCTAAATCTAGCATGATTCCATGCTTAAATTAAGCAACCAATCCTCATTTCCACTTGTTATGGCCAGCCATTAATGGGAGAGAACTAATGGATCTTTAACACCATTTTAATAAATTCAGCCACCAACCTCAAGTATAAATACCACACCCCTCTCACATTTTCAATTAAACTCAAGTATGTAATTCATTCATACATGATTGGATGCATTTGAATTAGCTGAGCGATCCTAACCAGACAACAACTAATGGACACAATAATTGAAAAGTGCATGCTTAATTTAGATCCTGATCTGACTAAATTAAAGGTTCACAATAACTTTGACGAGCTGTATTATCTAGCATAGTTTTTAGATTTATGTGATTAAATTGTTTCAAACCTGATCCATCCCTATTACTTCACATGAATTCTAAGAAACACTTAGTTTAATATGGTCAGTAAAATACATATTTCACTAAGTAAAAGATTCTGCAAGAATTTAATTTGGTTTCCAAACTCATGAAAGATTAAGTTGCCATGGAGTGTTTCTCGACACTGCTAAGTATGAGAAAAATAAACTAAGTTGAACAGTGTAATTATCCTAGCATATTCATGTTATTGATAGTTGAATTTTTGTGCTTTTGTTACTAAACTCATCTCATACATTTAATTTCATACTTTGCATTTCGCTTAAATTGTATTAGGGATCATCCTACATTTAGATAATTTAATTTAGCTTAAACATCATCATTCAAAATATTGAGTTTTTATCACCAAATTGTTAACTTTAATTTTACAATTAATTTATTAACATACATAGTCCCTGTGGAGACTATAACTCATTTACTTACTTTACTACTTGATAACGACTGTGTACACTTGCACAAACCTAAGCATTACAAGTTTTTGAAGCCGTTGTTGAGGACTGTTGCCTTAATAATTTTTGTGAAATTATTCTTTTCAATTTGGTTTTTATTTCATTTTTATCCAAATTCTAACCTTAATAATTTATTCTTTATTTTTTGTGATTTATTTTTCAGGTGTTTATGAGCATAGATCGAATTATCGATTTATCACCTGTAAACCCTGAAATCAAGCAGACGTTTAGACAGAGAAGACGTGAACGATCAGCTCAAAGAGAAGTTGAGATGGTCCTTGGAAATCAAAATGATCGACAATGTAATGGAGCCAATCATGTGCACAATCCAATCCTTATTATTGATGACAGAGATCATGCCATAAGACAATATGCTGTACCCCTTTTTAATGAATTAAATCTGGGAATTAAAAGATCAACGATCAAGGCACCCCAGTTTGAATTGAAACCTGTGATGTTTCAAATGCTCCAAATGGTGGGCCAGTTTTGTGGAATGCCCACGGAAGATCCAGACCTTCACCTTCGATTATTCATGGAGGTGAGTGATTCTTTTAAGATAACCAGTGTGACTGAAGATGCATTGAGGTTGAAGTTGTTTCCATACTCGTTGCAAGATCGAGCATGAGTATGGCTTAATTCGTTTCCGCCAAGTTCAATATCTACATGGAAAGAATTAACAGAAAGATTTTTGGTTAAGTATTTTCCACCAAGCAAAAATGCTAAGTTGCAAAACGAGATAACCACTTTTTCACAATTGGATGAAAAATCCTTGTACGAGGCAAAGGAAAGATTCAAGGAATTACTTTATAAGTGTCCTCATCATAGGATTCCACATTGCATCCAGTTAGAGACGTTTTATAACGGTTTCAACGCGCATACAAGATTGATGGTAGATACTTCTGCGAATGATGCGGTTTTGTCTAGGTCTTATAATGAGGCTTATGAGATCATTGAGAGGATCGCTAACAACAACTACCAATATAAAAAAATCTAGCAACTTCAAGAAGACGAGTAGTTGGAGTGCATGAAGTGGACGGGCTTACATCATTCTCAGCTCAGGTATCTTCTATTTCTTCAATGTTGAAACAATTTGCCGCTAATGGTTCTAATAATTTTGCAGCCTAGTTACCAAGTCAGTTTTATGTTGTTTTCTGCGTATGTTATGGTGATGGCCATTCTTTTGAGAATTGTCCATCAAATCCAGAGTTATTTTATTATGTGGGGAATCAACACCAAAATAAAAGTGGACACGGACTACAGTCCAACTTCTGTAATCTTTTATGGCAGAACCATCCAAACTTTTCTTGGAGTAACCAAGGAAATGGACTGAACAACTACACGCAACATAGGCCAAGTCAACCCCAAAGGTTTAATCAACAAGTTCCAAAACCACCAGAACCTAAGTTATATAACAGTTTAGAGAACTTGTTGAAGGCATACATTGTGAAAAACAACGCCTTAATCCAAAGGCAAGCAGTAACGATGAAGAATTTGGAAAGCTAAATGGGTCAGTTAGCTAAAGAGCTTCGTAAACGACCGCAAGGAGCCTTACCGAGCAATACAGAAAATCCAAGGAATTTGGGTAAGGAACATTGTAAGGTAGTGGCTCTATGAAGTGGTAACACTTTAGAGCCTAAGACGATTGTGATTGAAGATGAACCTACTGAGAAAGAGGAAAGTCAACCAACAGTTGAAATTCCTACACCAGCAGAGCTAGAACTTACAAAGTCTGATGAGGTAAAATCTGACCCAATAAATTCTTAAAAGCTAACATCTTCTTTAGATGTAGACTTATCTCCTCAGGAAAGTTGTCTAGTTCAACCCAAAGTTCTAACAGTTCCATATCCTCAAAAATTCCAAACAAATAAGTAGAAACAAAAGGTGTAATTCAACATGTTTTTAGGTGTTCTAAAGCAACTGCATATCAATATCCCGTTGGTGGAGGCGTTAGAGCAAATGCCCAATTACGTAAAGTTCATGAAGGACATTTTATCGAAGAAGAAAATGCTTAGTGAATATGAGACTGTAACATTATCAAAGGAGTGCAATGCGTTCTTATAGAACAAGCTACCTCCAAAACTGAAGGACCCTGGAAGTTTTACCATACCCTATAATATTAGAGAATCATAATGCGGTAAAGCTTTGTGCGACTTAGGAGTAAACATAAACTTGATGCCCAAATCTATTTTCAAGCTATTGAGAATAGGTGAAGTAAGACCTACAACTATGACACTCCAGTTGATGGATTGATCTTTAGCATACCGAAAAGGAAAGATTGAGGATGTTTTGGTAAGATTTGATTAGTTTATTTCTCTTGCCGATTTCATTGTCTTAGATTTTGAAATAAATAAGGAAGTGCCGATCATCCTAGGGAGACCTTTCCTAGCTACGGGAAAAACATTAATAGACATACAAAAAGGCGAACTCACCATGAGAGTTCAAGATGATCAAGTAATATTTAATGTTCTGAAAGCAATGAAATTTCTCAATCCAATGGAGGAATGTTCAGTGATGGAGGAGCTAGAAACTTTAGTTTCTATGGAATGGGAGAATAACTTTGAAGACCTATTGGAGAACACCTCAGGGTCTGAACCATTGGAAGATGAAGAAGGTAATGAAAATATGGCTTTGATGGAAGCCAATTCGACGAGCTATGTTCAACCAGCACAATTTGAATCGTTAGAATTAGAAGTTCGGGAATTTAAACAACCAAAGTTGTCAATCGAGGAGTCGCCCAAACTCGAACTTAATGTACTTCCTTCTAATTTGAAATATGTTTATTTGGATAACTGTCCTACTTTGCTTGTGATTGTTTCAACGAAATTAAGAGAACACCAAGAGGAGCAGCTAATCAAAGTTTTAAAGAAATTTAAAAAGGCAATTGGTTGGACCATAGTTGACATTCGAGGTATAAGCCCTTCCTTTTGTATGCATAAGATTATCATAGAGGAACGTGAAAGAGGTAGAATCATTAGGCAAAGGAGACTCAACCCTATCATGAAAGAGGTACTTTAAAAGAAAGTGAGCAAATGGTTGGATGCGAGAATTACCTACCCCATCTCGGGTAGTTCATGGGTAAGTTCCGTACAATGTGCACCAAAGAAAGGTAAAATTACGATTGTTGAGAATTAATGTAACGAGTTAATCCGAACGAGAACTATCATGGGTTGGAGAATCTATATTGATTACAAAAAATTAAGCAAAGCCACTTGAAAAGATCATTTCCCATTGCCTTTTATGGATCAGAGTTAGATCGACTAGCTGGTAATGAATATTACTGTTTCATAGATGGATATTCAGGATACATCCAAATAGTTGTAGCCTTGGAAGACCAACACAAAACCACTTTTATTTTCCCGTACAGTACGTTTGCATTTAGGTGAATGCCTTTCAGTTTATGTAATGCACCTGCCATTAGCAATGCATGATGGCAATATTTACTGATATGGTTGAAAATTTTGTTGAGGTTTTCATGGATGATTTTTCAATTTTTGGTAATTCTTATGATGTTTGTTTGAGTAATTTGACTAAGGTACTAAAAATATGCGAGGAGACAAATCTTGTCCTTAATTGAGAGAAATATCATTTTATGGTTAATGAGGGAATTGTCTTAGGACATGAAATTTCCAAAAATGGGATTGAAGTTGATAAAGCAAAGGTGGACGTAATTAAAAATTTACCACCACCAGTTAGTGCGAAAGGAGTTCAAAGTTTCTTAGGCCATGCCAATTTTTACCGAAGGTTAGTAAAAGATTTTTCAAAAACTTCTAAACCTTTTTGTATGCTGTTAGAGAAAGATACAATTTTTAATTTTGAAAAAGCATGTTTAGATGCTTTTAAAGAGTTGAAAAGTTGGTTAATCTCTGCCACAATAATTGTTACACCTGATTGGAACTCACCTTTTGAGTTGATGTGTGACACAAGTATCACGTGTAAAATGATATCCAATTTTGTGCAAGTATACATGTCAGTTCAAGTAGTAAAGTGATGAGTGAGTATCGTTCACACGAAAATCGGATTGAGGCACAAAATTGGTCAATTTATTGTAATATGGTTAATATTATGGTAAACTAAGGTAAGTATGCAATAATAATTCAAAGGAATGATGATGTATGTGATAGAAGGAATTGATGAATTATTGGAAATGAAATGGAAAAAGTGAAAGCAGAAATGCAATGGCAATAGCAAGAGTGATTATCCGAATAGAATGTAAACAAAGAAATAAGCAACTAAATATATTGTGAAAAAGATACTGCAACAAAGAATAAGAATAGAGTGATATTGATTCGGAAGGTCAAGATTACCCAGAATCAACCCTGACTTTCAATAATGACCTGGCAAAATTGTATCTACTTTACTGCACAGAAAAGTTCTAAAATAGTCTGCTTCTTGTGAGTGCAAAACGTCAAGTTACTTTGCTAGTGTCTATAGGCTTTTTAGGTATCTTACACGGGTTCCTTCTGTTTGATCATGACTCTATGTCTAGAGTCGACTACAAGTGTCGATCAGATACTTGCTCATTTCATTTAATTTTAATCCAACCAATCCAACCCTTTCGGGATTAGAATTAGTTTATAGTCTGTGAACAACCCTCTATGTGTAACACCCCTAACCCGTATCCGTCGCTAGAATAGGGTTACGAGGTATTACCGGATAATACACATACACTTAAGCATTCATAATCAAAATCCATTCAACATATTCATATTGTCCCTTATAAGGCCTTATGAGACCTTAAAACATGCTCGGAAGAGGTTCGGGACTAAACCAATAACATTTGCAAACTTTGGGTAACTTAGGAAATTTTCAAACATTAAAAGGTCACACGCCCATGTGAACAGGCCGTGTGCTTCACCGACCACGGACACGCGTGGTGTCACGGTGTGTGAAAGCAGAACATACATCTTGACTTGCACCACATGGCGGAGACACGCCCGTGTGCCTTGGCCGTGGTAAAACTAGAGGGGTTACTAACTTGGGTCACACGGCCAGCCACACGCCCATGTGCCACACACGGCCAGTAGACACGCCCGTATGTCTAGGCCATGTCAAACCTGTAGGGTATACTGACTTAATTCGAAAGGGTACCCTAAGGGGCACACGGCCGTATACCAAGGCCATATGTCACGCACGGTCGAGCCACACGCCCGTGTGCTCAGCCGTGTGGAGTGAAAATAGGCTTGGTAAAAGCCAAATTTCTCACCCTCCTCAAGCATACCTAAACCACATCAAATTTCCATCATTTTATACATATATAAGCAACCAAAGCATGCTATTTCATACACATTTCATGCCATCTATCCTCAACCATATTTAAAACATACTAAATCATTATGCCAAAATCATCAAAGCATAAATAAATACCAAATGCATTTCCTTATCAACTTATCAACAATTTCATGTCACAAAACATACCATATCATCATCTTAAAATCAAACCACAATATACCAACTTCCAAGCAATAATACTCCAACTTACAACTATCCAAAAGAGCAACCTTATAACCATACCAAAACAAGCCAACACATAAGGCTTATATACATCACATATATCACTTATCAAACACATAATTTAAGCCAACTTAAATGGCCAAATACATACCAACATTTACAAGCCAAATCTCATGGCTCAAAATCATAACTCAAAACATATCAAGATAACACTAGCTTATACATGCCATATACCATATATACAAAGCTCCAAAAGTACCAACAAGATGATCGATACTGTGATGACGTTTCCTGAAGATCCCCAAGTCTGATCTAGCTTCAATAATCTATAAAATAGTGAAAAATAAACACAGTAAGCTTTAAAAGCTTAGTAAGCCATATACAAATAAAGTCATCATATGAATATTAGCATATCAATTCAAATATGCTAAGCATAGCTAAACACATACAAGTCCACAAACTTTTCTCATTGAACACATATTCAATATCTTAATTGCATTCATCAAATACTTCCCATTTTCAATACTCGTATGAATCTCATACATACCTGAGTCACGTTTCTCATTCACACATTCTTTCTCAACTTGAATTTGCCCAATGAACCATTCGAAATTGTTAAGGATACTCGAAATCACATAAGCTCGCATAATGTCATATCCCAGATATGGTCTTACATGTTATCATATATCGATGCCACTGTCCTAGACAGGGTCTAACACGAAATCATAATATGATGCCAATGTCCCAGACATGGTCTTACACGTAATCATAATACAATGCCAATGTCCCAGACATGGTCTTATATGTAATCACATCTCGAAAACCTAATGTCATGACATTCGTATCCTATACTATTCCTAAGGTTCGTACGGGACTTTTAGATGTCGTAACTCTATCGATTCTTTCTCGTAATTACTCTTTCAACATTTATAAAAATTCAATGACAAATAAAAACATATAATTCAATTTAAAGACATTTATTTGCATATGAACTTACCTCAGTCGTAGAAACAATGAAACTAGACGATTACTCGAGTACTTTATTATTGCCTCGATCTAAGTCCGTTTTCTTTTGCTCTTGATCTATACATATTCAAAATTAATCCATTTAATCACCAACTTAAACAATTTAGTCTTTAAACACATATTTAAGCCAATTTGCACTTTGGCCCTAAACTTTCACATTGCTTACAATTTAGTCCCTATTTCATAAAAACATAATTTACAACAATTTCAGTTAAACCCAAGTTATCCGAATTTCTATAGGCTCCTTAATAGCCCATATTTATCAATATTTTACACATTAACCACATTTTCATCTTTTCACAAATTAACCACTTTTATGCAATTTCACTAAAAATCACTTTACAAAACATGATAATCTATCATCAAAAATTCATATTTCATTATCAAATACCTAAGAACACAATAACTCACCAATGGCAACTCTCAAAATCTTTAACAGTTTCGAAATTAAGATACAAACTAGCTAGTACTCAAAGCAACGATCACAAAAACATAGTATTCATTAAAAATTAAGCTCAAAACATTCCTCAATCAAGCTATGCAAGTGCCGAATATCAAAGCCCTATTTTAGCTTTCTTCTTTGCTTTATTCGGCCATAAAAGATGATAAAATGGCCACCATTATGTTTTGTTTTAATTTAATTAACCTTATTTCACTAATTACTATTTTAACTTTATATTATAACATAAAAAATTTGTAACACCCCTAACCCGTATTTGTCGCTGGACTAGGGTTAAGAGGCATTACCGAACAAATCGGAACAATTCACATTCATTTCATAATCAACATAGAATCAAAGTCACACATCATTATAAAGTCCCTTACGTAGGTCAACGAGACCTTAAACATGCTTTAGAAAGGGGTCGGGACTAAACCAAGCTCATACAAAATTTTCTTGAAACTTAACAATTTTCTAAGTTACAAAGGTCACACGCCCGTGTGAATAGGCCGTGTGCCTCACACGGTATTAGACACGGCCATGTGTCTAAGCCGTGGCTAAACAGAGCATGCATACTGACTTACCCACACGGCCGGAGACACACCCGTGTGCCTTGGCCGTGGTCGAAATTGACTTGGGTCACACGGCTGACCACACGCCCATGTGTCTAGTTTATGTACCCTTCGAAATGGCCACACACGCCCATGTGCCAAGGCTGTGTGCCTTACACAGCCACCAGACATGCCCGAGTGTCTAGGCCGTGCTCGAGACTGACTTGCTTTTAAAAGAAACACTGAAGTACACAGTCGAAACAGACGCCCGTGTGCTCAACCATGTAGGCAAATATAGGCCATTTGTAAGGCCAATTTGCCAACCATATTGGGTCATACATATAAGCCAAATTCAAGCATCAAATATACCACATTTCCAACTAATTTCAAACACAAAACATACGTTATTCATTTGATATTATTATAAACCAATATCATCCTTATCATCCAAACCAAAACATACCAAAATCACATTTCATACTCATTCATTCATACATGTCATTATTCCAATTTTTCACATCCATTCTCATCTCAAAATCATACCATTTCCATGACTAATTCACATAACCAACTTACCAAATTGAGCATTTCTTACTAAGCCATTTAAGCATATCATAACATACCATTTTTGAACACAAAACATATACCAAAATTCATTCATAATCACATCCATAACCAAGCCATATCACATGACTAGATATACACATTACAAAGCATATTCTAATACTTCTAGCCTATACATGCCATACCTCAATAATCACATTTTCAAAAGGTACCAAAATAGAGTTTGATAGTGTGGTGATGATCCTCGACGATCCCCGAGCTTCCGATAATCTATAAAACAATTGAAAACACAAACAAAGTAAGCTTTCCAAAGCTTAGGAAGCCATATACAAATATACTCATCACATAACACATTTCATTCTCATATAATTCATACATATTTCATATGTCCACATATAAACATATACTTACCTTTCATTCTTAATCATAATGTACATTACAAACGTTCCTGAATTGAGTACTTACTCATATAACCATTCATTTCTCGGAATTCCCGTTGAACTGTTCAGAATCAATAAGGATACTCGGATAACTCGAAAAGCTCGTACAATGCCAACGTCCCAGACGTGGTCTTACATGTATCAAATATCGATGCCACTGTCCCAGACAGGGTCTTACACGAAATCAAATACGATGCCAATATCCTAGACATGGTCTTACACGTAAATCACAGATCGATGCCAATGTCCCAGATGTGGTCATACACGAAAGCACATATTGGATCCTATGTCATGACATATGTTTCCTAACTATTCCTATGGTTCGTACGGGGCTTTTCGAACATTGTCGCATTATCGAAAATTTCTTGGATTCCATATTTTGAGTTCTCAAATCCATTCAACACAATTTAAATATCACATAAGCCATTAATAATTCAATTCAACACATTTTTTTGTATATCGACTTACCTCGTACGAATTCGAATGGACAGAATCAACTACTCGACGACTTTCGACTGTCCTTGATCTAATTCCGTTTTCTTTGGTTCTTGATCTAAATAAATTCAAATTTAACTTATTCAATCCACATCCATTCAAATCAATCCATAAACACATAATTAGGGCATTTTAGAAATTAGTCCTCACATTTTCACATTTTAACACTTTAGTCCCTATTCATAGAAATCACAAAATATACAAAATTTCCATATATACATGTTAGTTGAATTTTCATGTAGTTCATATAAGCCCACATATTTTATTTATTTCATATTTTAGTCCCTCAAAATCTCATTTTTACAATTTAGCCCAAATTACTCAAATTCATCAAAAATTCAAAGACAAAATATATTAACCCAACATCAAGCTTCCATTTACTATCATCAAACTTCATAAAACTCATAATTTCATCAATGTCTCAACTCAAAATCATCAACAATTTCAAAAATTGAGACATGGGCTTGATAGAATACAGAGCAATGATCACAAAAACATAGACATCATAAAAAACAAATCAAAACATATACCTTAATCACCAAATCTCTTAGCCAAACCCTAAAAGCTTTTATTCTTTCTTATTCTTTGATAATTTTGGCAAACATGGATGAATAAATCATCCATTAATATGTTTTGTTTTATTATAATAAGTTGATTTACATACTTACAAATTTAACCTTTATTAAACCATATAAATATCACTTAATGGATGGTCATTAATGTCCATTAACTCTTTCAATGGTCTAATTGCAACATAAGGACCTCTCAATTAAAGAGACATAGCAATTAGACACTTTTAAAAAATAGCAGGCCACTTTTGTATTTTACGCGATTAGGTCCTTTTTGCAAATTAAGCACACAAACGATCAAATTTTCATACAGAATTTTTACACGTACTAATTCACATATAATAAGCACGGAAAATAATATTAAAATATTTTTTTGGCTTGGATTTGTGGTCTCGAAACTACTATTCTGACTAGGGTCTAAATCGGGCTGTTACAAAATCACTTAATGGATGACTATATTTTTCCATCCCATTAACCAAGGTCAAATAACCACATAAGGACTTACACATTTAAATTTTATAGCAATTAAAGCACTTTAACAAGTAGAATGCAACTTTTGCATTTTATGCGATTAGTCCTTTTATTAAATTAAGCATCCAATCGATAAAATTAAATCACGAAACTTTCACACATACATGCTATCATGCTGTAAACATAAAAAATAATATTAAAATAATTTTCTGACCTCAGATTTGTGGGTCCAAAACCACTGTTCCGATGGCTGTTACACTATGTCTAGAGATTGTTGCATTTTAATTAAGAAATAAGAACAATCAAATGAAAAAGTAAAGTAAATTAGATATATACTGCATCCATAAAAAAAAATTAAGGTTTAATCAAAAGTAATCCTAACCCTATGAGATTTAGATCATGGGCTTGGAAATAAAATTCCAAACCAAAATATTATCCAACATTGCTTTCAACTACTTCAATTCAATCTTTCGAAGGAACACTAATGGAAATGATGGAAGAACTTTGTAAAGCAGCTTTCCCTGACCTAGTCCACGCTTTGGCAGCACAGCATCCTATGATGGCTAAGAAGGACAGCTTTCGACTTCCTGTCCTTTGTGCAGCCGGACCCTTATTCATGCCTAAGGATCCCTCTCACATTTTTTTTTCTCGCCCTTTGTCAATTCCCCTTTAACCACTTTTATAGATAGATTAGGCCAGGGTTGACTAACAGCTAGTGATTATCTTCTCCTATTTTAAGGGGATTTATTTGGTGTAAGTTTGAATTTGAACTCGGACTATCGCGCAGAAAATGTTGACTTGGTCTTCCCAGCATTGCGACGGCATCTGCGCTGGCAAAATGTCTATACTTTGCTTTGACAAAACATCACTCCTTTATTTCCTCACTCCAAACCCTGTTCCTGCCACACAAAAAAAAAAAAAAAAAAACTCCATCGCAAGCGATTAGAAGCACCTAATTCCAACAGAGTCCAAGTCCTAATGCAAAGTAAAAAATGCTAGCTAAATGTCCTAAAATGCAACAAAATGTACTTAAGTACAAACAATTAACTAGGTCTAAAGGCATGAAATATAAATCTTTTCAAGAGTTATCACACCCCTAAACCTGAGTTATTTCTTGTCCTCAAGAAATATACATCTAAATGCATGAATGCACCCATCTTGCCTTGGAAAAAAAAATTTCTCGTACTGCCTAGCTATTCTAAAAAAAATTATACCTCCTTCTCACTAAAACTAATTTGAATGTTAAAGGTTGTTTAGCAAAGGTAATGAAAAAATTTCTCCCTGAAAATAAAATTTTCTTAGCACCCATGCATTCTGTAACACCCCAAACCTGGCCCAGAAGTTAGACCCGAATCTGACATGTCACATTGAAGTGTTTTTCGAAAACCATGTTTTCATTAGAAACCCTTCTTATTTAAAACATAGTGCATTGAAAACTTCTTAATTTTATTTCCAGAATTCCTTTTTACTTTGTAGAAGCTAATTCTAAAAGTAATCGATTTACGAAAATGTGATGTTTAAAAGTTAAGTTGCAAAAACGTAGTGTTTTGAAAACCGTGATCTACATCTAACAAATATCAAACATAGTAAATAAATTTTCCCAAATGAAAGTTAAGAAAGAAAATAAGAAAGCCCTATTACAACCCAAATCAAAAACCAAAGGGCTTAACTAAATAAACGAAATAGAAAAACATGTGCAGATGTGTGGTCGCCTCCGAGTCCTTCTGCTACACGGATCCACCAACGCTGGGGATTACCTGGATAGTTAATAAACCGGGTGAGTTTACGAAAACTCAGTGTGTAATCCCCTTACTAGAGTAACGATCGATATCTGAAACAAAAATAGAAAGCGATCTAGGCTAGAGCCCTTTACGCTTCTTGATGCAGTCGATTCAGAGCATACGTGGGCCACAGCCCATTACAAATCACTTAGGTCTCAGCCCTTGTCAGAATCAAACCATATGCATAATGCAAAAATGTATGCTAAGCCACCCCATCCAACCACTATACATCAACTCCGTCCCGCGGTACACATCATGTGGGGATATAACTATCGACCCACCATCCAATACACATCAATGGTAGCCCAGTTGCGGTACTACCTTCATTCCAGCAAGCTGCTAGCATATATATGGCTTTAAGCCTTCAGTAGCGGTATTATAATTGGCACAAAGCCATCGGTAACTGTAATAAGTTTGGCACATAGCCATAACCGGGACACAGCCCTAGGTAAATGTGATCGACACCGAGTCGTCAATAATCATATATTGGCACATAGCCTTAGGCAAATACGTTTGGCACACAACCATAATCAGGTTGGCACAGAGCCATATGTAGGTTGGCGCAAAGCCATAATCAGAATAATTGGCTTTAAGCCATCGGTAGCTGTATCATGTTAGGCACATAGCCATCAGCGATGGTAATATAGTCGGCACACAGCCTCGGGTAAATATGATCGACACAGAGTCGTCAATAATCATATATTGGGCTTAAAAGCCACCGGTGGATCCACGGTCGTCAAGCAACCATGCGATCCTTAATCGGTGGATCCACGGTCGTCAAACAACCATGCGATCCCCAATCGGTGGATCTACTTTCGTCAAGCAACCATGCGATCCTCATATACTTCCTCTGTTCCATAATTCCCACCCATGTGCAACATAATATTATATGAATGCAGCAAATATACACACGACATACAAAATCATACCAATCACAGTCACAACAGTCCAATCACAGTTATACATTCTCAGTCCGAACATAGTCAAATCAATCAAATTGTATTATCAGTGAGTCATATACCCTAGAGGGGCAGAATGGTCTTTTTACCTATTAGGGGTATTTTAGTCATTTCACCGTACAAGGGTGTTTTGGTAAATCTCAAACCAAGGGTATTTCGGTAATTTTACAAATCAAGGGTATTTCTGTAATTTTATAAATAAGGGGTATTTCTGTAATTTTCCAAATCAAGGGTATTTCGGTAATTTTACAGGTCAAGGGTATTTTAGTAATTCTACCCTATAGGGGCATTTCAGTAATTCTACCCTATAGGGGTATTTCTATAATACTAGCCTACAGATATGAGATTCATATAGTCTAATCCAATATTTACTACACAATCATTCAGTCCAACTCTACCTCCTTCGCAGCTCAAATAGCAAAATAAATACTCCACTGCGCATCCCAAGACTTGAACCTCAGATCTCATGGTTACACAACACGCCACCTTGCCACTCCACCACAAGGCTTTTTGTGTGATAAAAATGTCCATAATTAACTTTAAGACATATGTGCCAGGGTCCAGATTCACTTAAGAGAAAAACCAAAATGAATTGTAAGAGCCAAGACTTGAACCCAGGCTCCTTTGCAACCTTAAGGACGCCATAACCATTAGACCACATGCTTCCTTGTGTCATTTATTTAACACAATAATTTAAAAGGTCATCATCCAAGCATCCAGGGTTTTATTGACTTAATATCAAAATTTTTGCAAAAGCCCAGGTTTGAACCCAAGATTCCTCCAACACTTCTCAGGGCCATTAACCACCAAAGTAAACATTTAATTGTGTCATTTCCTTGCACAATTAAATACTTATATACAACCTCTTTACGGACCCATACTTAAGGCCCAATACTTCTAGGCCCAAATTCGGGGCGTTACACATTCTCTCTTTTGTCCTATGGAAAATATCTTTTTATTTACTTAGTTCATTTGTTACCTAAATAGAAGTCACTTACTTTAAGCCCATATCAAAATATATTATTCACATTTTCATATATGTATTCATTTCCTTTTTCTCTATTTTTTTGAAGCAGTAAAGTATTATTATTAGGGGATTTAGCATGCCTCAAAATTTTTTGACTTGACAATCATGATAGAGCATACACCGAATTGCCCAGTACTCAATCATGTCACAATTTAAACCAAAATTCACTCATAAAGCTAAGGCTTTTAACTAAAAAGATGGATGGAGCATACAACTACCTCATTAGCTACTTAGTCCTTTCTTACAACGGAATTCCCTTAAAATTATACCACATACTCTTACTTAGGTCCTCCTTTCTAATCATCAACACGATGGAGCAAACAAATTAATGCTAACCTACTTAGCAACTCTAAGCATTGGAGTGCATACTTTTTTAAACAAAATGCCGTGGCAATTTAACTAATGTTTGGTTTAAAAAATCCCTAAAGGCATTAGAAGGATACTTTCTATATTTTGAAAATTCATAAAAAAATAGAGTATAGGACATCCCATTTTTAGAAATCAATTTCCAAGCAACTTAGCCTAAGCTAACTTCACCCAATCCATTGTTACTTGTTCTAAGTATCTCAAAAAAAATTTAAGCTCATAATTGAACATCCTAAAGAAAAACTGTACTTCTTATAGACAAAGCAGTATTTCAATAGTTATTATGCCATGACAAAATATCCTATATACCAAAATGAACATACAAAATGCAACCTAGATGCACAATACACCTCCAAACCTAAGGGATGAATTTTCCTCAATGCATGTAAAATCATGAACATTATATAACAAGTATGAATATGCACATAAAAGAGAGAAAAAAAAATATGCAATGCATGAGAGAAAAACAAAACTTAACTTCCTTAGACTAGAACGTTGGCACTACATTCAATTCTTTCTCGTAGACTTGTGAACACTGACTTTTTATCTTATCATCCTTTTTCGTAGGTCAACATTCTCACATTCTTTGTTGGTTTCTGTTAGTTCATCGATTGCTTGATCCTGTGTAGTCATGGAGATGGGTGAAGATGTCAATTCAGGAGTTTTACCTTTTTTAGTGGCAGTAGCTGGTGTAGTGGTAGGGACATTTGTTTCTTCCTTTCTTTCTTCTAGTTCCTTCTCTAGTTCGGGAGAGGTTGTCTTTTCTAACTCCTTGTCAATAGCTTTTGCTTTATCTACATTGACTCTTTCAATCACGACTTTTCTAACTCATCATCAACAGCTTTTGCTTTATCTACAGTGACTTCTTCAGTCACGGGGTTAGTTTTGGCAGCAGGTGGAAGTGGCTTTTTTCTGCACTCCTTAGACGAGAGCAAAGTAGCTGGGAAAGTAGGAAATTCTGGCATAGGTCTTGAAAATTTTTTCTAAAGGGATCTTCTTAATGGAAAATCCCTATCTTGCACATACAACCAGTACTGAGCCTAGCATTCGTTTCTTTGTTCCAACTCTTCCATCATTTGGTATTGCTACACCTTAAACAGAGACAACCTCTATTCTAACCATTTTAGAGAAGTCAAGATTTTCTAGTCATGAGAGGTGAGAGATGTTGTTGGAATATGTATGGTAGGGGAAGGTTGATTTTGTTGGGATGCTGCGGCAAACTCAGTTCCTCGAAGCTTGGCAAAAATTTCTTGCGTTATCCCACAATTAGTGGGGGCAACGTCCTCAGCGTCAACTAAAGACATATTTGTCATCTTACATAGGGCAAAAATAAGGGAAGAAAAATTCAAACTCCTGACATTCTTATCAGCACACCTATGGACCTCTTGGAAGATAATCTTCCCTACATTTATCTGTCTTCCTTGTAGAATAGAATGCAACAACAACATTTCTTCTTTTGAAATAGTCATGCTATGCGTAGATGACATAAGATGACTCTTGAAAAAGTGGTACCACACCTTCCCAATTGGTTTTAATGCAACTCTTCCAACCGTGTAACACTCCTAGCTTGAAATAATCCACTGTGTTCCTTCAATGCATAAATCCTCTAATACTTTTGCCAACCCCTTCAGTGTAATATTCTCGACAAATTCAAAATGCTCGTGTCTAACCTCCATGATGCCGAACTAGGCATTAATATAGTCTTTGTCGAATGTCAAAGATTTACCCTGCACATAAATGAAGGGAGAATCTGGGGAATTTACATTATCGTAAAACTCTCTTACCATTTTACCCACAACATCCCCTGGGTGTAGACAAAACCTGCTCCAGTTGTGCTTTTCTAGAATCAAGGATACCAATTTATCGTACCCCATGTGGGGTTCATCCTTCAACAGAATTCCATGTTCAAAGCAAAATGGTCGCTTTAGAATATTAGTTGAATACCTTGTGGTTACATTAGCATTGAAGAATATATTTGGTTGTGGGGCACTAACGTGCGAAGATTCTACTATTTTAGAAATACTCCATCCACTAGCCATGAAGAGAAGGTTAGAGAAATAGAAAAGGAAAATAATGGAGTAAACAACAAATAGCAGAACGGTTGAAGACGAGAGAACCGTAAAAATGTGAAATTTGTGAGAAGTGGGATGTAACAGCCCGATTTAGACCCCAGTCAGAATAGTGGTTTTGGGACCACGAATCTGATTTATAAAAATATTTTAATATTATATTTCATGCTTAAAGTATTTGAATTGATATGTGTGAAATTTTCATATGAAAATTTTATCGTTTTGTAAGCTAAATTTTATAAAAAGGACTTAGTTGCGTAAATTGTAAAAGTGGTATTCTAATTGCTAAAGTGCTTAATTGCTTTGATTGATTAAAGATGGATCCTTATGTTGTAATTTGGCCATTAAACCATAGGATGGATGGTTATGGGCTTATGTTATATGGTTTTCCAATTAAATTATAAAGGTTAAAATAGTAAATGGTATATTAATAAGAAATAAATAAAACAAAGCCATAATAGTGTTCATCTATTTCATTTTCTTCAACTGAAATAAGGAGGAAGGAGAGTATGGAAGCTTGAGAGGAGGTCAGTTGCATGTAGTGGAAAACCATGAAATTGATTGCTTTGAAGTTAAATATTTTGAAGTGGAAGGCTAACTCTTCTAAACTTTCCTTTGCCTATATCTTTTCATTAATGAATTTTGGTTAAATTATTTATTTAAGTTTGACCGAATGTGAGAGTGAAGGAATAAAATTTGAATTGATAGAATCAGTGTTGGGAAATATTAGCAAGCTTTCTTTGAATTTTTATTCTTTTGTGTTTGTGAATTGGGGAAACTATTAGATGCTATCCGAATTGTACCCCTATTAGTATTATTAATTGCTGCTCTGTTATTACTGTTCAATCATGGTGTATGCATGTTGTTTTATGAACTGCTGTTGGTGTATTAATGCAGCAGTAAATTGTTATTTAGATGTTAATAAATGTAGTCTGAGTGACTTTAAATTATGTTAATAATGGTTAAAGTTGCCAATGAATATATATAGTGATGTATTTATTATGTCTGGAACTTGAGAAAAAGAGTGTTTGATACTGTTATTAATGTAGCTGAGATGATAATAAAAGAATAGATTAATGCTGCATATGTATGATCGAATGCCTTTTGATGTGTTATATTAATGATATTTATTAGTTGTAGCTTATGTGTAAAAATCTGAATGTTAAAGGGGTTAATGCAACCGTTATTAAAGTTATTAAATGAGGATAAAATCAGAGTAAATGCTACAGAATTTATGTTTTAATTGTTAGTTAATGAGTTGATTAAGCAGTGATAAATAGCCGTATGTTTATATTGTTTGGACAATTTTTAGATTATTTATTACAATAGGAGAACAAGGTGATAATAATGCTGATTAATGTTGTTTAAATTGTTAAAGAGTGTAATTAGTGATTAATATGTGCTGCAATAATAAGTTAACTGTTAATTATTATTAAAATTTGTTTTAGTAGGTCAATTGGGCTGTTAGAATGCAGAATTTAAATGCTATCTAAATTGATATCAAATATCCAATTATACTATCATATTTTAATTTTGTGTATTAATGTTATTTATTAAAGAGTATCTTAATGCTGTCCAAATATGTAAGTCTTTGAGACTTTCTTTTAGGTGTAACGCCCCAAAAATCTAAATATTTATTTTTCTATGTGGTGATGCATAAATGCTTGTCTGCTTCAGTGGTTGAGTGTTCTGAGGAGTGTTGGAGAAGTATTGGGTTCAAGCTTTGGCTTGTATAAAATTTTGTTTTTGCTTGAATAACCCTGTCTTTAATCGATAGGCTTCTTAACTAACTGTTGGTTAAGCATGTCAATGAAATGCCTGATGGTCTAGAGGATAGAGGCGTGTGGAGTGTTTTAGGGGGTCTGGGGTTCAAGCCTTAGTAACGCAAGATGAGCATTTTATTTTGCTGTTAACGCTGGGGAGGTGTTATTGTTTGACTAAAATTGAATGCTTGTGTAGTGGGGTAAATTGAGGCCGAATTCTAGGTGTATGTTGGAGAGAATTTTGGCTAGTTGGGATATGGTTAGGTGGGATGTGGTTGAGAAATCTTAGGAGTGATATGGGGAGAGAAATTAGGAGATTTTGAAGGGAGTGAAGAGGGTGTGCCGAATGGGGACTCTGCCTCTAAGTGTGCGATTTAAACTAACTTCGGCTATATGAGGCACTAAGTGTGCGATATCGAGATAGCTTTGGTTAATTGAGATGGTACTAAGTGTGCGAAATTATTATAGCTTTAGCTAACCCTTAAGGCACTGAGTGTGCGAATGGTTATAGCATGAATAATCTTCGGAAGGTTTAAAATATCATAACGAGAGGTGAGAATGAAAATGAATGAATACAGGAAGGTCTATGTACGTATAATACCTACGTGGTAGATGGTATTATGTATATAAAGTTACTGAAATGGTATAAACATGTGGATGGTGTTGGTATAAATTGGATAGATGATTTGAGAATTTATAAATACTTATGTATTGATGTTTCATATTTTATACTCTGTTGATGATTTTTAGTACGAGCTTACTAAGCTTTTGAAAGCTTACTTTGTGTGTATTTGCATTGTTTTATAGATATCGAAGCTACTGTGAGCTCAGGGATCGTCAAGGATTGACACCACACTATTGAACCTCATTTTGGTACTTTTGAAAATGTATATTTTGAAGTATGGCATGTATAGGCTAGTAGTTGTGGGATTATGTTTTGTGATGTATATATTTTTAGCCATGTGATATGGCTAGTTTGTGTTTGAACTCATAGTTGATAATGGCTTATGGTATGTGATGTTAATGTGCAATTGTGGTATATTTTAGTTGGTCAAAAGAAATGGTAAATGTTGATAAGTTTTGGTAAGTTTTAGCATGAGATTGAATGATGTATGGAATGAAATGCTTGATATGCTTTTGATATATGTTTTGAAAAAGATTAGTAAGGCTTATGAGTATGGATTTGGGTGACTATTATATGAGATGAATGACTTATGTTTTGGTGTGGAATTTAGCTGAATTGGTTGTGCAAATATGCTTGTTTCTTTGCTTGTACGTTGACCCAATTTGGGGTGGCAAATTGGCTATTCAAATGGCCTATTTTTGTCCACACGGGCAGAGACACGGGTGTGTGTCTCAGCCGTGTGCGACACACGGTCATGTTACACGGCCCTATGTCCCCTGGGGTACCCTATGAATTAAAGGTAGTATACCCTCCAGTTTTCGCACGGCCTAGACACACAGGCGTGTCTATTGGTCGTGTGAGGCACACGGCCTGTTCACAGGGGTGTGTGGTCGGCCGTGTGGCCAAGTCAGTAGCCTCCCTAATTTACACACGGCCTAGCACACTGGCGTGTCTCGTAGCCGTGCGGACAAGTTAGTATGTATGCCCTGTTTCGCCATGGCTTAGACACACGGGCGTGTAACCTTTAAAAAGTTGAAATTTTTTTATAAGTTTTGAAACTTTTATATGTTATCGATTTAGTCTTAGATGCATGGATTAGACCTTGTATGCTCGGTTTAAGTTCGTATTGAACATGAATGACTGGTATTTATGAAAATGAGATGATATTTGATATTTGATTGTTCTGAACTATGTTACGAGTCAAGTAATGCCTCATAACCTATTCCGGTGACGGTTACGGTTTAGGGGTGTTACAGTTACCTTGGCTGAACATCTCCATCTCACCCTTGTTGTCTCGCTTTTGGTTTTTTGTAAGTGATCACTGATTTGTTGGGTTCAGGTGCGCCACTCTTTCTTCCTCTCCCTCAATTGTCTTCTTTGGTCGAATACTGGTAGGTGAGTCACTGTCTCACTCTCTTATTTTCCCCTTTCGGTTCTCCCTTTTCTGAGTATCATCCCTTTCTTTCTTTCCCTTAACACCAATTATCTCCCTTTCCTATGTTACTCTTGCAGATTAATCTTTATTCTCGTTCTTGTTCGATAAGTCATAAGCCTGCAATCCTCTCTGTCGTTGTTGGTAAATGGGTATAGTTGACAAGGTGTTGTGCTTCAAATTTGACTCTAATGAAAATGGGGTGACTTTTGTGTAGGTAGTAGTCGAAGTCGGTTCGTATTCTTTCCTAGAAGCCAAAGGTGCGATTGCTATTATTTTAGGGTAAGAAGACGGTGATCGTTTTGGAACTCCATTACTTTCCTTTGATACATGTGTTAAGTAACTGATTAGGTTTCATACTAATTTTTCTTCAGGTAGAGAAAGTGTTCAGAACTCGGATTAACTTCAATCGCATAAGGTGTGTAATCACACTGCTATTAGCATAGATCAACAAAAGTAGGAAAAGTACGACTATTAACGCTACACGAGCGTATGCTCGCTCGTGTGGTGAGCTGAACGCACAAAACGTGGGTGTTTGACCGTTGAGGCCACCATGAGAGATTTCATGGGCCTAGGCCGTTTTTGGCCACGTTGGGCCAAAATGGGCCGTTTGGGCCCCGCACAGGTAAACCACGCGAACAAGGTGAAGATTTTTAGGCTAGGCTGTGTAGTTCGCACGACTAAGGACATTGTTTGGGTTTATTGGGCCACACGAGCGTGTGGGCCCTCATGGGTCGTGTTATGGGCTTTGGGCTTATTTTCACTATTTGACCGTTAAGGTTGCACGAGTCGTCCGAGATGATTGTAGACCTACTGTAGGGTCGGTAAGTACATTTAGACCCCGTATTGATGAAATGATTGTTATACCCCTAAGAGGTAAAATGATTGATATACCCCTATGATATATTTGACTGTATTCGAGCATGACATTTTGTATACACGTATTATATTATGACATGACATGATGCATGGGGGTGGGATTGATATAATTGGAGGAAGTGTACTGTACTAGCAGCTTTGCTGAAAATACTGATTAGTGCTGCAACTGGTGCTATATTCTGGAGTGTAGGGATGGGTGGGTTGATTTTATCCCCACATGGAGTGTAGGGCTAGACGGAGTGGAGTGTCGAGGATAGATGGGTAGGTATTTCTATTTGCATATCTGATACTGTACTGAATTGGGCTAAGGCCCAGACTGTTTTGCACTGCATGATTGACTATTTGATAATTAGTGATTACACACTGAGTTTTCGTAAACTCACCCTTCTGCTTATCTGCGCAGGTAATCCTTAGGCGGGTTAGAGCTGCAAGGAACTTGGAGATGGCCACACCACTGTTTACGTTTTCGTATTTGACCTTTTAGTAAAAGTAGTTTTATTTGGGTAATTTTATGTAATAAGGCCGCTTAAAGTTTTTATTTTTATTTAGGGATTTATTTATATTGGTTTATATCTGTTAGTAGTAGGACTCGGGTTTTCAAAAGATAAACGATTTTCAACTACCACGCTACGCAACTTGTTTTAAAAGCTTCTGCAACGAACGTTGTTTTTCAAGTGTAATAACAATTTAGTATGACACATGTTTTGCTAAACCAACCTGTGTTATAACTATGAACAAAATATGTTAGCTTCTCATAAAGATCACAACGAGGTTTTAACACAAAACGGACTTTTCCAATAGAACTACGATTTCCAAAACACTCTCCAATTTGACATTACAGATTCAGCCATAACGTCTAGGCCAGGTTTGGGGGTGTTACATTTGGTTTCATAAATTATTAT
This sequence comes from Gossypium anomalum, assembly GCA_025698475.1. Lineage (NCBI taxonomy): Eukaryota > Viridiplantae > Streptophyta > Magnoliopsida > Malvales > Malvaceae > Gossypium > Gossypium anomalum. The sequence goes on from CM046961.1 coordinate 30,529,871, forward strand.
AAATTCCTACTATATTTATGTTGTCCAAATTGGATAATGACTATGTTTATGTTGACCATTTGTGATGAATAAAGATACTTTTACTAATTGTAATTAAATGATAGAATGGTTTGAGTTGAACTTGATTTGATATTTGAGTTAGTTAACAAATTGATTTATTATGTTTTGATCGTGACAAAAATAGATCGTTTATAAATCGGGGGAAAAGAGAAGGTCATAGAATAATCATCTGCGAACAAGGTAAGTTCGTATCTTATTAGGAGTTACGAAATCATTTTATAATTGCATATTATTTTTATGATTGAATTCAATGCCGAATGTTAATGTAAATATATATATATTCTGAATAAGTTATATATGTTATTATGATATTGAATTGTTCAAGAAGCAGAAAATATGAATACGAGAAAGCATCGACAATGTAATGATATCCCCGTATGAACTATAGGAATAGTTAGGATACATATGTCATGACATAGGATTCCGATATGTGTTATCGTGTAAGACCACATCTGAGACGTTGGCATCGATTTGAGATTTATGTGTAAGACCATGTCTGGGACATTGGCATTGTATTTGATTTCGTGTAAGACCCTGTTTGGGACAGTGGCATCGATATTTGATTACATGTAAGACCATGTCTAGGACGTTGGCATTGTACGAGCCTTTTGAGCTATCTGTGTATCCTATTTGATTCCATACGGTTCAACGGGCATTCCAAGAAATAAGTGATTAAATGAATGGCATTTTTAGTTAGGTACGTTGAAAGGTATACAATGTTTGGAAATGAAATGTGACTATGTGCAAAGGAAATATAAACAAATGTAAAAGATGTGATTTATAAAGTTGCATATGTGAAATTGTCAGATACTATATGAATGAAAGGTGAATTTGAATATATATGATGATATGAGATTTATATGAGAAAGATATATAATTAAATGTGTTATTTTCCATAATGTACTCATTTGGCTATATAAAGATGTGAATTAAATGATATATGAGAATTGAATTGAATAAGATTGTGAAAGCTATAGTTAGATAGTTATATAGTATAATATTGAATGATGATAATTTGAAATGAGAATTTGTTATAAAATTTAGAAAAGTTATGTGTGATAGCATATCATGCTTATGGTATTGTGATGAAATTATTTGCTATGTTAAGTTTTATTTGAAATATAAACAAATGTAAAAAATGAGATTTATAAAGTTGCGTATGTGAAATTGTCAGATACTATATGAATGAAAGGTGAATTTGAATATATATGATGATATGAGATTTATATGAGAAAGATATATGATTGAATGTGTTATTTTCCATAATGTCCTCATTTGGCTATATGAATATGTGAATTACATGATATATGAGAATTGAATTGAATAAGATTGTAAAAGCTATAGTTAGATAGTTATATAGTATAATATTGAATGATGATAATTTGAAGTGAGAATTTGTTATAAAATTTAGAAAAGTTGCGTGTGATAGCATATCATGCTTATGGTATTATGATGAAATTATTTGCTATGTTAAGTTTTACTTTAAGATACGAGCGTACTAAGCTTTCAAAGCTTACTCTGTGTGGTTTTCCTATATTTATAGAGTTATAAAGACTGACTCAGGTTGGAAGTTGCTGGAGACGTCATCACACTATCTGATTATCGCTTCGGTAAATAAAAGCTTTGAGTTTTGGTTATGTGGCATGTATAGGTTAATTTTAAGACGATTCATTTTGATTTGAGTATATATATATATAGCCATGCGAAAATGGCTTATTTATGATGCTAATATTGTGTACATTTGGTTGTGTATTGATGTCATTTTGGTATGTTCATAGTTGAAAATTTTGTAATGTTTAACATATGATTTTAATATGCTTTGATGCAGAGAATAGGCATAAAATTGGTTGATAATATTATGGATTGGCTGATATATGTTTGGAGTTAAGTTTGGCTGAAAATGTTGCATATATGATGCTTAATTTTGGAATTGTAGGGAGCACCCAAATGGGTGGCATATTGGCCTTGTAAATGGCCTATTCTTTTTACTCACACGGGCAGAGACACGGGCGTGTGTCTCTGTCGTGTTACTCGAAGGCCATTTCAAAATGAGTCTGGGAAGACTACACGGTCGTGCACACACAGGTGTGTGCTAGGCCGTGTGGCCAAGTCAGTTTCAACCACGGGTTAGACACACGGGTGTGTCTTGTGGCTGCGTGGATAAGTCAGTATGTATGCCCTGTTTCGCCACGGCCTAGACACATAGACGTGTCTAATGCAGTGTGAGGCACACGGTCTACTCACACAGATGTGTGACCTTTGTAACTTAGACAAATATTTAAGTTTTGAAAAGTTTTGTATGTGTCCGATTTAGTGCCGACCTCTTCCTAATGCATGTTTATGGTCTCATTGACCTAAGAAAGGGATTTATTGTTGTTGTTTGACTATGATATAAAGATGCATGACTTTTGATTGTGAAATGATTGTGAAATTTTCCGATATGTCCGGTAATGCCTCTTAACCCTAGTCCAGCGATGGATACGGGTTAGGGGTGTTACATGGGAAACGTGAACCAGTTGAAGAAAATAAAAAGGGATAATGGTGACAGTTTTTAGGGAATGGGAAACTTGGGGGAGAAGGGTTATGACGTGGAGGAAAAGTTAAAAATGGAATAGACTTTTGGGGGAAAAAATGAAATACCTGAGCCCTACATTGTGGGCTTCATACTCTGGGTTTCCCAATATTCACTAAATGCAACTACCTAAAATAATTTCCTTTGGAATTTACTAACTAATGACATGCATTTTACTGACTAATGCAGTACATATTATAACTCAATATGCATACATCATTTACTCTATAACCGAAATATCACCCCATATATATATACCTTGAGATAATATATATATCAAACCAATACATTATGTGCAAATATATATATATACAAGTGCCGAATCACAAAGTTGGTTATAACCATCTCATATAATTTTCATCATATAACAGACTACACAAGTACATTATAATAACTTCCAAATCAATTCATGTTACAAATTTATACTTCACAAGAATAAATCATTAACCAAATATAAACATATATCCAATACACAAATCTTACCTACCCTGTAATAAACATATCAAAATAAACTCTTTCTATGTTCAAATATAACCTAATATCCTTTAATGCCAATTCACATAGTAACACCTTAATCAAACATAACAACCAAATTCACATATACTTTTATCAATGCATGTACCTTAGCCTAATCAACCAAACATACACATCCAAAATCACCAACCATTTTCAATGCATATAACACATATAAACATGACTAACATTTCATATAATCACTTATCATATTAGCCATTTTCGTATGGCTTAATAAATACAAAACTTCAAACTTAATTAAATAAAACCTAGCTTATACATGCCATAATATCAAGTTTAAACTTATAATGTACCAAAAATAGTCAACAGTGTGATAGACTTTGCTGACGATCCCTAAGCTCGTAACTACACTCCAAAATCTATAAAACAGAGGCAAACAAAAACACACACATTAAGCTATCATAGCTTAGTAAGTCATAAGCAAATAATTAACTCAATGTTAATATCAACTCAACTTAGCCAAACTAATTTATGCTATCATATTCACATTTATTCTCAAGATCACACTTTCATATATAACATATACTTTCATATACAATTTCACATCGGCCAAATATACATAAACTCATATACATGTATTCATAAATCATTTCATAAATATTCACATTATATAATTAAATGGCCGAATACACTTTCCATATACACATACATATTTTATTTACATCACACATGATTTGCAACAATTATCAAGTAACTTACTTACCTTATTTCAAATAGATAATAAGCTAACTCATACCTGATCATTTTAGCTCGTTTTACACATTCGATCACAACTTATCGTTGCCCGATGAATCATTCAGAATTGGATAGGGCACTCGGATAATCACATATATCGTACAATGCCAACGTTCCAGACGTGGTCTTACATGTAATTCTATATCGATGCCACTGTCCCAGACAGGGTCTTACTTGCACACATATATCGGAGACACATATCGATGCCAACGTATAAAACGTGTTCTTACTCGCACACATACATCGATGCCATGGTCTTACTCGCACATCACATATCAGAATCCTATGTCATGACATATGTATCCTAGCTATTCCTAAGGTTCACACAGGGCTTTTAGACGTCGGAACTCGGTTGAAACGAATTCGTAAACATAGCTCCCAAGCTTATTTACATTCGACTAACACATATATATTTCCACATAGTTCATTTCAGCATATAAAATTCATATTTATTTAAAATTAACAATATCTATTTGCTTATAAACTTACCTCGGATGATGAAAATTGGAACGGGACGGCTAATCGACAACTTTAGTTTTCCCCCGATCCAAATTCAATTTCTTTGGTTCTTGATCTAAACATATTAAAATTAAACTCATTCAAATATATTTTCACTCATTTTAGTCCAAAAACACATAAATGGGCAAATTACCATTTTACGCCTGACATTTACACTTTTTACAATTTAGTCCCTATTGCTCAAAACAAAAAATATGCAAATTTTCAAAATATCATGCTTAGGCCGAATATTCACCTTCTTAATACAAGTCCACACATTTCATTTATTTCACATTTTAGTCCCTCAATTTATTATTTTTGCAATTTAGTCCTAATTACTCGAAATCATCAAAAATTTCAATACAAAACATGTTAATCCAAAACATATCTTTCATATTTCATCAACTAACATCACAAAGCTCAAATATTCATCAATGGCATAACTCAAAATATTCATCAAAATAAAAAATTCAAGCATGGGCTTTGTACATTACACTGCAACGATCTCAAAAACGTAAAAATTATAAAAAATCAAGCTAGTTACATGCCTTGATTAAGTTCCAACAATTGTCGAATCCTTGAACCCTTATTTCATTTCATTTCTTTTATGTTTCGACAAAAACAAAGCATTATGAAACTATATTTTAATTTTTATGTTTTATTATAACATACGTTATTTAATAAATTACATAATTATCCTTTATAATATAATATAAAATCTTTATAATGGTTTTATACAACCGTACATCACCTAATATTATGGTCTAATTGAAAATTAAATGCCTCCATTTAAAAAGACAACAACAACTCGGCCCTTACACATTAAACTATCAAGTTTTAATTTTACGCGATTAAGCCGTTTTTTTAATCAGACACTCAAACTAAAAAATTAAATCACGAAAATTTCACACATACAAATTCACACATAACAAACACAGAAAATAATTTTTAAATATTTTTTGACTCGGATTCGTGGTCCCGAAACCACCATTCTGAATAGGGTCTAAATCGGACTGTTACATTTGATTTGTCAGTAAGTTAAAGTTGAGAATCAGGTACCGTCATGTTTATTACAGCCGATTATAATTCCTGAGTGGAAATAGGATAAAGTGACTATGGATTTTGTTTCGGGTTTGCCTCTATCTCCGAATAAAAAAGATGCAATCTTGGTTGTTGTTGACCGATTGACAAAATCAACTCATTTCATTCCTATGCATATAGATTATTCGCTTGACAAGCTTGCTAAGTTGCATATCTTCGAGGTTGTGAGATTGCACAAAGTACCTGTTTCTATTGTTTCAGATAGAGATCTGAGATTTACATCGAGGCTTTGGAAGAAACTGGAAGATGCATTGGGTACAAAACTACATTTTAGTACCGCATTTCACCCTCAAACGGATGGTCAATCTGAGCGAGTTATACAAATACTCGAAGATATGTTGAGATGTTGCATTCTTGAGTTCGAAGGTACGTAGGAAAAGTATTTGTCGTTGATTGAATTCGCGTATAACAATACCTTTCATTCGAGTATCAAAATGGCACCTTACGAAGCTCTATACGGTCGTAAATGTAAAACACCATTGTACTGGACTGAACTTAGAGAGAATAAGATTCATAGGGTTGATTTGATTAGAGAAATAGAAGAAAAAGTGAAAGTAATACGTGATAGTTTGAAAGTAGCGTTAGATCGACATAAATTTTATGCAGACTTGAAACGAAAAGATATTGAGTTTTAGATCGGGGATAAAGTGTTTTTGAAAGTATCTTCGTGGAAGAAAATACTTCAATTTGGTCGTAAAGGCAAATTAAGTCCGAGATTCATCGAGCCGTATAAAATTATTGCGTGAGTTAGACTAGTTGCTTATCGGCTAGCATTACCATCTGAGTTAGAAAAGATTCACAATGTATTTCATGTATCGATGCTTCGACGATATCGATCTAATCCTTCACATGTTATTTCCCCGACTGAAGTTGAGATTCAATCAAATTTATCATACAGTGAAGAATCAATCCGAATTTTAGCTTGTGAGATCAAAGAGTTAAGAAATAAAAGAACAGCATTAGTGAAAGTATCATGGCATTGACAGGGGTAGAAGAAGCTACTTGGGAACCTGAGGATACTATGAGAAAGCAATATCCAAAACCTATTTGCTGGTGAGATTTTCGGGGACGAAAATCCCTAAGGGGGAGAGTTGTAACAACTCGGTTTTAGCTAAATCAGAATAGTGGTTTCAGAACCACAAATCCAAGGTCATAAAATTATTTTTATATTCTTTTTGGTGTTTACAGTTGTGATTATATATGTGTGAAAGTTTCATGTGATAATTTTATCATTTAATAGCTCAATTTGAGAAAAAGGACTTAATCGCGTAGAATGCAAAAGTTGCATCCTATAGGTTAAAAGTGCTTAATTGCCATGGCTTATTACATGAAAGGTCCTTATATTGTAATTAGACCATTGATAGTGGAGATGGACATCAATGGCCTTATATTAGATGATTTTATAATGGTTTCATTAAGGTTAAAATTGTAAAATGGCATATTAATGATAATTAAAATAGAACAAAAAGCCAATTCATGTTATCATCTTCTATGTAGCCGATTGTAAGAAAAGAAATAGGGTTTTGAAAGCTTTGGATGGTTCGACCATTGAAGTTTAAGCATGTAAATCTGTTTTAGCTCGGTTTTTGATGATTTCTATGTTTTTGTGATCGTTGCTTTGAGTACTAGCTAGCCTGTCTTTTATTTTTCAAATTTGATGATGATTTTGTGAAGTGCCATTGATGAATGCTTGAGCTCTTGAATGTTTGATGGAAAATGTGCAACAGCCTATTTTTTAGTCAGATTGGAACAGTGGTTTCGGGACCACTTAACCGAGTCAAAATATTTATTATTTATTCATGTTTATAGCATGATAGAATTATTGTGTGAAAGTTTTGTAAAGAAATTTTATGAAATGAACGATTAATTTGGTAAAAAGGACTAAATGACATAATGCGTAAAATATGAGACCTACTAGTTAAATGACTCAAATGGCTATGAAATTAATATTGGAAGTTCTTAAGTTGATAATATACCCTTGTTAATGTTAGTGGACATTTAGGTCCATAATTTGCATGATTTTTATATGTTTTAATAAAGGTTAATTTTGTAAATGGCTTATTAATGAATACTTAATTAAAACAAAGCCATATTATGGTTCATTCATCTTCTTCATGCCGATTTTAGCAAGAAAGAATCACCATTTTTAGGGCACGGTTCGGCTAAGCTCTTCTAAGTCATTAAGGTACGATTTTAGCTCAGTTTTTATTAATTTCTATGTTTTTGAGCTCCTTGCAGCTCAATCTAGCTAGCCCGTACCTTAGATTTTGAAATTTCTAAAGATTTTGAGATATGCCATTGTTGAATACTTGGGTATTTTGAAGTTTTTTGTTAGATTATTGATGCTTATTAATAGATATACAAGTTTTACAAAATGATTTTTGACAAAAATGAGAATTAGGGATTAAATTGTGAAAGATAGAAATGTTGGGGTTGAAAAATGTGAATAAAATAAAAATAGGAGCTGCTATGAGATTATGTGAAATTCAGCTATACATGGGTTAAGGGTAAATTGCATAAATTTGCCATTTTGTGTAAAAAGGACTAAATTGTAAAGTAGTCAAAAGTATACGGGCAAATGTGTAATTGCTAAATATATGTGAATTAAATTAAGTGGTTACTAAAAATATTGAATTTGATAATATATAGATCAAGATAAACAATTACCGGAATTAGATCGGGGAAAACGAAAGGTAGACGAGCAGACGATAGTTATACGAGCAAATACTAGGTAAGTTCTTATAATTAGAATCAAACCTTTCTATACTTATAATTATTGAAATGAATATGTATAATTGAAATACTTGAAGTATAAATGCCTTATTGATATAACATATATGTACCGAGCCCTATTTGAACTATATGAATTCATTGATTCGAGTGAAATGATACTGAGATTACCGTTTTGGTCGAGCTCTTGCATTTGTTATGGACTCACCAATAGAGCTTACCGTTTTATCAGCTCAAAAGAGCTTACCGTTTTATCTCAATAGAGCTTACTATTCATCAGCTCAGGAGGAGCTTACCGATCATGGCTCGAAAGAGCATGTATGATAATGAATTGACGGATTACTAACATTGTTCACTAGAGTATCCTTTGAATTTCTAATAGGTTCAAAAGGCATAAATAATGTTATACAGATTAGTAATGGTCTATAAATGTTACTAATGTTATACATGATATATGACTTTGGAATGATGCAAAGTATTGTATAAGGGATGGTTTCATGTACTTGTAAAATGACTAACATGTGGTGTATACTTTTGATTAGGTGTTACTCAATTGAATTGTTGATATTTTTAATGTTTCTTTGATTATGTATAAATGGTAAGTTTAATTCTGTATTATACGGGCTTACTAAGCTATAAGCTTACTCTGTTTCATTTTCTATGTTCTATAGAGGTTCGCTAGCTCGTTCATTTTGGACAAGTTGGAGTTGCACATCACACTATCCAATTTCCGATTGGTACTTTTGAACTTGTGAATTTGTAAATATGGCATGTATAGGTTAGTTAGAAAGATGTTAGTTATGCTACTTGATGTTAGGACTTTGGCATATTTTTGTGTATAAGTTAAGCCATGTGATTTGGCTTATTTTGATGTTATGTTTTGGTTGAATTGAAGTGTTCAATTACAGTATGTTTTAGCAAGGAATGATGGTCTTGACATGTGGCTGTTAAATGAATGGATTATGCATGTTGCTAAATAGGTAATTGGATATGAAAATAGGAAGTTTTGATATGGCTAATAATGTGTATTGAAATGGTTATTTTGGTTGCCAATTGAGTTGCATAAATGTGGTCAGTTATGCTTGTAAATGTTTGTGTTTATAAGGTGGCAAAATGGCTTTGTAAATAGCCTATTTTTGTCCACACGAGTAGAGACACAGGCGCGTGTCTCAGCCGTGTGTGACACACGGTCATGTTACACGCTCGTGTGTCCCCTAGGGTACCCTTTTGAATTATGGCAGTACACCCTACAAGTTTGACATGGCCTAGACACACGGGCGTGTCTAATGGCCGTGTGTGTCACACGGACACACACACACAGGCGTGTGGTTGGCCGTGTGACCCAAGTAAGTATACTCTCCAGTTTTCACGAGGCCTGGCACACGGGCGTGTCCTCAGCCGTGTGACACAAGTCAGTATGTATGCCCTATTTTCACACGGTCTAAGACACGTGCGTGTCTACTAGCCGTGCGAGGCACATGGCCTGTTCACACGAGCGTGTGACACTTGAAATGTTGAATTTTCTTCTAAGTTTCTCAAATTTTTAATAGGATACGATTAAGTCTCGAATGCATGATTAAAGCTTGATATGCTTATTTTTAAGTACATAGTGAATGTGAATGAATGATATTGACTGAGATTACACATTATCGAATATATGATTGTTCTGAACTGAGTTACAAGTCCGGTAATGCCTCTTAACCTATTCTAGCAATGGTTACGGGTTAGGGGTGTTACAAAATGAGTATTTGTTGATAGATTATCATGTTTTGTAAAGTGATTTTTGGTAAAAATATAAATTAGGGATTAAATTGTAAAAAGATGAAAATATGGGGTTAAAAGTGTGAATAAATGTGAAATATGGGTTGCTAGGGGTATTTTGGTAATTTAGCTAAGCATGAATTAAATTGAATTGTGTGAATTTGATGTATTTGAGAAGTAGGGACTAAATTGAATAAATGTGTAATCTGGGGCTAAAGTGCAAAAATGCTCAAATATGTGTTTGTGGACTAGATTGAATGTGTTGATGAGTAAAAGAGTTAATTTTGAATGTATATAGATCAAGAATGAAAGAAAACAGATCTAGATTGGAGGAAATCAAAAGTTGATGAATAATCAATCCAGTTCGTTTATCCCAAATACGAGGTAAGTTCATATGCAAATAAATGTCTTTGAATTGAATTATATATGTTTTATTATCATTGAATTGCTATGAATGTTGAACGAGCAAATATGAGCATGAATCGATGAAGTTATGACAACCAAAATTCCCGTACAAACTTTAGGAATAATATAGGATATGAATGCAATGATCAGGTTATCGAGATGTGATTACATGTAAGACCATGTCTGGGACATTGGCATTGTATTGAGATTATGTGTAAGACCATATCGGGTACATTGGCATCGTTAATCAATTTCGTGTAAGACCCTGTCCAGGATAGTGGCATCGATATGTAATAATATGTAAGACCATATCTGGGATATGGTATTGTACGAGCTATATGTGATTACTGAGTATCCTTAACGATTCTGAATGGTTCAACAGGCAAAGTCAAGTTGAGAAAGAATATGTGAATGAACTAAGTGACTCAGGTATGTATGAGAATTATACGGGTATTGAGAAGTGAAGTGAATGATGAACTTGATTATGATATTGAATATGTGCTCAATGAGAAAGGTTTGTGAACTTATGTGTGATTAGCTATGTTTAGCATATATGAATTTATATGCAAATGTTCATGTTTTGACTTTATTTGTATATGACTTACTAAGCTTTTAAAGCTTACTTTATGTGTTCTTTCCCTGTTTTATAGATTATCGAAGCTAGCTCGGACTCAGGGATCATCGGGAAACGTCATCACACTATCGATCATTCTGTTGGTACTTTTACAGTTTTGTATATATGGCATATGGCATGTATAGGCTAGTGTCATCTTGGTATGTTTTGAGTTATGATATTAGCCATGAGATTTGGCTTGGAAATGCTGGTGTGTATGGCCATTAAAGTTGGCTTGAATTATGTGTCTAGTATTTGATACATGTAATGTAGATAATGCCTTATGTGATGGTTTGTTGAGGCATATTACTTATGGTTGTTGTGATGGTTATAAGTTTGCTTAAGTAATTAGTTGTTATATGGTAAGATTACTAGAATTGATGATATGTTGTGGCTTGGCTTTGAGATGATGAAATGGTACATTTTGAAGATTGAAATAGAGGATAGGTTGATAAGTTAATGCATTTTGAAATTAGGTAAATTGTGATGATTTTGGCATAATGATTTGGTATGTTTTGAATATGGAATTGAATGGTTGATATAGTTGTGAATAGATGGCACGATATGAGTATGAATTGGCATGTTTTTTGTTGCTTAAAGATGTATTCAAATAGTGCTATTTTGGTTGCTACGTGTGCTTGTGGAAGGGTGGCAAATTGGCTGTTCAAATGGCTTATTTTTGTCCACACGGGCAGAGACATAGGCGTGTGTCTCAGTCGTGTGTGACACACTTTCATGTTACACGGCTGTGTGTCCCCTGGGGTACCCTTTGAATTAAAGTCAGTATATCCTATAGTTAGACACGGCCTAGACACACGGGTGTGTCTACTGGCCATGTGTGGCACATGGGCTGCCACATGGGCGTGTGGCCGACCGTGTGACCCAACTCAGTAACCTCCCCACGGCCATGGTACACGGACGTGTCTTCGATCGTATGGTGCAAGTCAGTATGTATGCCCTATTTTCACACGGCCTGTGACACGGGCGTGTCTGGTGACCGTGTGAGGCACACGACCTGTTCACATAGGCGTTTGACCTTTAAATATTTAAAAATTTTCTAAGTTTCCTAAAGTTTGTAAATGATATATGTTTAGTCCTGAACCTTTTTTTAAACATGTTTTAAGGTCTCGTAGAGCCTTATAAGGGACAATGTGAATGATTTGAATGAATATTGATTATGAATGTATAATTGTATGTGAATGTTGAGTTCAATTAGTAATGCCTCTTAACCCTAATCCGGTGACGGACATGGGTTAGGGGTGTTACAGGTTCCTTTTCTGCTTGCCTCTTTTCTTTGCTTAACTCCTTAGCCTTGTGTGCTCGTTTAGCCAATACCACGAATTCTCTTAATTCCAGAATTCCAATTAACAGCTTGATATCTTTGTTTAGCCCTTCTTCAAATCATTTGCATATTTCAGCTTCAGTTTGAACCCATTCACTGGCATACTTCCTCAATCTAACAAATTCTTGTTCATACTCAAACACTGTCATATTTCCTTGTTTGAGTTCTAGAAATTCCTTCTTTTTCTGGTCCAGGAATCTCTAACTAATATGCTTCTTTTTAAACTCTATCTGGAAAATTTCGTATGTAATATTTTCAATTGGTACCACAGAAGATATGGTTTTCCACCAATGGTAGGTTGTCTTACAACAAAGATACCGCACATTTCAGACATTTGGCTGGTGTACATGATAACTCATTCAGAACCTGAATAGTATTTTTTAGCCAGAACTCGGCCCTCTCTAGATCTTCATCGGTCGTAGCCATAAATTCTTCAGCCTCATGTTTTCTGATTTTATCTACTGGAGCCTTACCATTTCTAACAGGTCTAGCATCCTGTGGCGTTTCATCACGTTGTGAAGCATGTGAAGGAGGTCATTGAACAGTAGGGTTTGTTCTCATATATTCACTAAACCATTCGTCTATCCATTCAAAGAAGGCTACTTTTGAACAGGTACGGGCTTCTACCACCACTAGATGCAGCTCGTTGAACGGAAGCTTGAGCAGCGCTCTCAGCTTCTTGAGTCTCGGCTCTAACTTGGTTGGAAGACATTACTATATCAGAATACATTTAAAAGTGGTTAGGAGATATCACACTATCATACTTTTTATAATGGCATGTATAGGTAGACTCGTACTTGCTACGTTAGTCCGAGAATCGGCTAAACCGTAGCTCTGATACCACTAAATATAACACCCTTAACCTGTATCCATCGTCAAAATAGGGTTTTAGAGTATTACCAAAACATTCAGAACATTTACAAATAATTTACGTAAATTATTGTTACTTTACTGAGATCATTCAAAATGTCCCTTAATTGGACCCTCGAGGTCCAATACGAGCATTAGAATCAAGTTGGGACTTAATCAGAAACTCATAAAACTTTTTGCGACATTTCAAAAATTTTCCAAGGTGCAGGGCTCACACGCTCGTGTGGTCTAGGGACACGCCTGTGTGCTAACACGCCCGTGTCCCTAACCCGTGTAACTCTCTGACTTTTAAGGCATGAAGAAATTGAAGTCACATGGCCAAGTCACACGCTCGTGTGCTAGGCCATGTGGCGAATTTTATTTTCGAAATTTAGGTGCAGTTTTCACACGGCTGTGTAACACCCCCGTGTTCCATGTTGTGTCACCCACACAGCTGAGACACATGCCCGTGTGCCCAATTCTGAGCATTCTATTTCTCATTTTTAAGATGCAGGAGACACACGGCTGGACCATATGCCCATGGGACAAGTCGTGTCACACACGGCCAAGACACACACCCGTGTGTCTACCTGTGTGGACAAAATAAAGTCATTTCCTAGCCTCATTTGTCACCCAAAACTTACCATTTTCCTGCACCAAAACTCACAAGCATATATCCACCAAACCAACATCATATTCACATAAATATAGCCATCAATCATGTGGTATTATCTCATGCATCAAAGGATATAAACTTACTCTAATCATAAACTTATATGCAAACATAATTCCAACAAACTAACACATAATAAGCACTTGTGTGATTACCAAAATATTACTTCAAAAACTTAGACCACCACTAGCCACTCTAATGGCTAGATTACAAAACAACAATTACAAGCCATCATTGGCCAAATAAGCTTATACATGCCATTATACCAAAACGAGATTTCTATTTGTACCAAAATGAGATAGTGGATGGTGTGATGACTGCTCCGACTAACTTCCAACCTTCGCGAGCTTTGAGCACTATAAAACAAGGAAAACTTAAACATAGTAAGCATTTTACGCTTAGTAAGTTCGTATAGTATAAAATAAACTTACCAGTCATATTTATTAATACAGGCATACATAAATTTACATTCCATCGAATTTGGGTAAGTTACCTAAACACATACACTTATTCAACAAGTTAGTCACATAATCTCATATGAATATCAAGTAAACATAGATGAGCTCATCACATTACAAACTTCCATGAATTTCACCTTTCCGCACTTTAAGAGTCTTTTCCATCGAACTATTGAAATCTCGATGGATGTTCGGGTAATATACACATGTGAAAAAGTACCCATTAGGTTTCATAATAAAAAGGCACACTCTTGAGCTGTACATTTTACAGTAGGATTACTAGTCCAGGCTAAACCTTATCCGTAGCATATGCTCTAGAAAGCTTAATATGGATTACCCGTTCGGGCTAAATCCAATCTATAACATAAGCCCAAGAGGGCTACATTAGAATTACTCGTCCGGGCTAAATTCTATCTGCAACATATACACTATTATTCCTAACACATTGGAATTCAACATTCAACCGGAACATGATAATTTGTCCATGTTACACAACTTAAGACTATTTCATTATGTTTACATCATCTCACACATATCAATACAATCATGTAATTCAATTCAAGCATATTAACAAACATTTTTAAGTTACACGAACTTACCTTGAAAATGGTTCGTATTTGAATTTTAACTAATTCAAAACCTTTTACTTTCCTCGATCTAGTTCCGTGGTTGAACTTTCCAGATCTATATGGGTAAATTTAACTATTAATCTATCACATTTCATATACATTTGCATCCTACTACATCCTAGGAACAATTAACATTTTGTCCTTATCTTTTTTAAAAATTTCGATTTCGCCCTTAGGCTCGGAAAATGAAATTCATGAAATTTAACCCTTTTTCCAAGCCTAGCCAAAATTTATACACTACATTTACAGCACATACATTTCACAAATTTCAAAATTTTCCATGAGTTTTACCGCTTTTTCATTTTAGTCCCTAAATCAAGTTTTCATCAAAAATTGCTTTGTAAAAGTTGTTTATCTATGAATAACTTTTCATTTTCTACCATAAATTTCTAATTTTCAGCATATTCATCAATGACCCAAATTTCATACCCTGATAACTTTTCAAATAAATCCCCTAAATAGAAAGATTAGGTTATCCTGATTCCAAAAATATAGAAATTACTAAAAACAGGACTTGATTTCATACCTTATTAAGCTTGAAAAGTTTTCTTCCTCTCTCCTAGGGTTTCCTTAGAAAAATTGGGGAAGGTGATATGAAAATAGATGATTTTTTTTCTTTTTAATTAATTATCATCTATTAGTTTTATTGATTTCCAATTTAGTCCACACCCTTTTCTAATTTTTTCATGGATTAGTCATTAAAATTTCTACTACTACCCTTCAACGGTCTAATTACCATATAAGGACCTTAAGTTTTGAATTTCATAGCTATTTGATACCTATACCTACTAGAACCCAACTTTTGCATTTTACGCAATTTAGTGTTTTCCCTAATTAAACACACAATCGATAAAATTTTCATATCAAAATTTTCATGTGACCTTCCTATCATGATACCAACCATAAAATAAAATAAAATAAATTTTTATTTTTGGCTTAGATTTGTGGTCCCGAAACCACTGTTCCGATCTCACTGTAAATGGGCTGTTACAGTTAATCTAGGGTATTGACTAAATTGTAAGAGTATAAAAAGTATTGGGGCAAAAGTAGAAAATCAAAATTTTGAATGATTTCATTGAATTAAAGGAAATAGGAGTAAGGACTAGAAGTGAAATTTTACTAAAATAAAGAATGATTCATTAATGGAATTATAGGGAAAGCTGAAGGACTAAATAGTAATTACTTAAATTAGATAATTATGAAAAGCTTAATGATTTAAGATAAAATTGTGGAAAATCTAATTGGTTGGAATATTTAATTATTTGTTATTTTAATTAATAAATTAAGTAGATATTTTTATAGAATATTATAGAAAGATGGTAAAAATCATCCACTTCATTTTCATCTTCACACCACCACCATTTCTCCACTATTTTCAACTTTTGATTTATTTACAAATAGGTCCTTACCACCATTTTCAAGCTCTTCAAGCTTAATTCCTCCAATTTCTTTTATGAATCCTTCGTAAAATATATAAATAAGCCTATTAATGTTATAACCCATTTTTAGACAAATCGAAACAGTGGTTTTGGGACCACAAATCTGAGGTCAAAATAATTGTTTTATTATTATTTTAATGTCTACAGCATGATAGGATGTTTGTGTGAAATTTTCATTAAGAAATTTTATCATTTGAATGCTCAATTTAATAAAAATGACTAAATCGCATAAAGTGCAAAAGTGGTGTTCTAATAGCTAAACGTACTAATAGGCTATGAAATTAAATAGTTAAGGGATTTATGTGGTAATTAGCCCACTAGTTGCTTAAGTGGACATTTATGGACATTATTTATGTATGTTTTAATATATAAGTAAGGGGTAAATAAGTAGTTATTAAAACAAATCAAAATTAAAGAAAGAAAAAGGAAGTTATCATATTTCTTCTTCATTTCATCAACCAAAATTAGAAGGGAAGCCATAGCCAGGGTTCAGCCAAGCTACTTTTACTTGCATGTAACTATTTTTTGTCATGTTTTTAATGATTTCTATGTTTTTAAGATCATTACAGCTTAATCTAGCTAGCCTAGTGACTAATTTGCAAAATAGTTAAAGGTTTAGGGTTTTTCCATTGATGAATGTATATGCATTTTGATGTTTGATGATAGAAAATAAATGGTTGTTGTTAGATAAACAACATTTGTTAAGAGGTTTTTGATAAAATTTTCAATTAGGGATTTATTTGTAAAATGTGAAAATTTTGTGGTAGAAATGTGAAATAAATGAAAAATATGGGCTGCTTTGATAATAAGGAAAATTCGGCTAGCATGGGTAAGGACTTAATTGCATGAATTTGTATTTTTATGAGTTAAGGACTAAATTGTAAAGATGTTGAAATATTAGGGGCAAAAGTGTAATTTTTCCATAATATGGTTTTTGGGCTAAATTGAATAGAATGATAATTAAATAAGTTAAATTTGATTACATATAGATAAGGAAAATGAAGTTCAGATCTAGATTGGGGGAAAAATAAAGTATTAGACTAATCGATCCGTTTCGTCGTTTTTGTGATCCAGGTAAGTTCGTCTATTAATAAGCATTGATATAATTGTATTTTAAATGCGTTATTATTGAATTAATTATGGATACGACCTTTCAGCTTTTTTCAGTGAGTATAAAGCATAGCGCATACTCGAGATTTTGATGTTGGACTTGGCACCAAACCATCTTTCAATGGTTGTTCGTGAGATGCATTAAGACATCATCTGTGACCGTAGACAATAGCTAAGAGGCGAGAAACTTGTCCTACTTCTTATGGACAAGAAAGGCGGGGTTTTCAATTAACTAACCCTTGTTACCAGTTATAAGTGGAGAAGGAACAGTAATTATGCCTAACACAAACCCCTTAAGATCGTATCCTTCTAGAATCAATGAAAGTTTATGCTCCATAAGAGAAAATTGTTCTCACCTAGTTTGATTGTGTCATGTTTGGAAAAATAATGAACTGTTTGTAAAGCAATACTACTATGACCCTGTGAATGAATTGTTTCCCAAGTGTTGGAAGAATGACAAGGAGTATCAACCATTAGAACAGCCACTGTAGCCATGAAAATGAAGGAAAAGAGAGAAAAAAATCCAATTATACCAAGAAAACCTTAGCTCTTGATACCATGTCAAAATCAATGATAAAGAAGCTGAGAAGAAAATGTTATTAACTTCATTAACTTCTTGAGAGTAGCAGACAGAGTATTTAATACAATCAAATAATAGCTAACAATTAACTACATTGTTTAACAACTAACTAACTCCTTTTAACTAACTTCAACAGTAATAGTAACTGATGAAATACTCATAACAAGATTAAAGTGTAGTACCTTAAATAGCTAAGTGATAGTCCAATTATGGTAAATGTGATATGAATAAAAGTCTTGAATGTTTGATGTGTTGTTGATGTATTTGAACATATAATATATGGTACCAATGAGGGTACATTGGTTAGGCATATTAGGTATGAATTTGGTGTATTTGGGGCATGTTTCATCTTGTTTTGAGTAGGTTAAACGATTGGTAATTGAGTTTCTTTGTGCCTAAGAAAGTAGGAAATGGTAAATTTGAGTTTTAAGGTGCTTTTAGGTGCACAAGGGCTGGCCACACGGACGTGTGTCACACACAGGCAGCACATATGGACGTGTGTCTCAAGTCAGTGATTTACACGGGTAAGGACATGGGCTAGGACACAACCATGTGTCCCAACTTCGAGAGTCACATAGCCTAGGGCATTCCACACCGCCTGGCCACACGGGCATGTGTCCCCTATTTTTAGGAAATTTCAAAAATGACCCTAAACTTCCAGAGTTTTCTAAATTAGTCCCTGCCTATTTTAAACTATTTTTATGGTATGGGTTTTAAGAGTAACTTTTACTCTGAATTGGAATGAATTAGCAAACCTATATTAAGTGCATTATACTAACATCATTGAAGATAAAATGAAAAGATAATCATAGTCAGAGTATGGACCAATATTCAGATGCTAATAATTGGAATAGTCTTGTATGTATCAGACTTCTGAAATTTAAGGAGGGATAAATAGTGATAAGAGTGTAGACAGTGGAAGACCAAGTTTAGCATTGCATAGCATGATTCGTTATTCGATTGTGTAATATTCTAGTAAGATAGTATCTCATTGTTTGTTAATGGCTAACTTATATGTTGATTATGATTGATTAATTGTTTTATTTGTTAGTAATGCTCGTGACCCCAAATTCGATGACGAAGAGAGATTAGGGGTGTTACAGATGTTATATGTTTTGATGTGGAAATGAAGAAAAAGAGAAGAAATGTGAAGGATTAGTTGGAGAAAATGGCAATGAAGTAGCCAAGGAGTTAAGAAAGAAGAAAAGATTTCATCCAAGCTTTGATTGTAAGTACTTCAAGAATTTTTATTTATTTCATTTTAATCTAATTATAAATTATTCTAAAATAGTTAATTTAATTACGAATATGTTAATATTATGTACAAAAATTACTAATAATTAATTATAAATATTATTTAAATTCTAATTGTGTAATAGAATGAATTGATATAATGAAGTGGTAGTACCAGGATTAAATTATAAAGTGAATAAAATAAGTCATATGGACTCAAATTTTGAAAAAGAGAATGTGAAAGAAGTGTGATGAAATAGTGATGATATGTAAAGTGGATGTATGGTGAAACTTCAAGTGATAGTGAAATTTTATGTCAATAAGGACTAAGTGGTAAAATGTAATGCCCCAAAATATTTGTTTCTGTTTCTGTAAGTAATTGACACAATTGTCTATCTGCTTCAGTGGTTAAGTGTTCTGGGTGTGTGTGGGAGGTCCCAAGTTCAAGCTTGAGCTTTGGTGAATTTTAGCTTTTTCTTGAATTAAGCCTTAACTTCTAGTTAGCAGGCTTATATTAACCTTTTCTAAATTCATATTAGAATGGGTCTGCTGGTCTGGTGGTTAAGTGGAGTGTTAATATGCTAGTGGTCTTTAGTTCGAATCCCTGTGCGAGCAAGGGAGTTTATATTTTTGCTCTATTATCAGATAGAATTTCGGTTGGACTAAGACTCTGAGTAGTGGGTTAGTGGATGAGTAAATTAAGGGATTCTCTAAATACCTATCAGAATACTATTTTCTGTTTAATTTTTTCCAAAACTGATGTTAGTTTTGTTTCTCTGCCATTTCCCCATTTTCTTTGCTTTCCCCAACCGAAATTCTCCTTTCCTCTTCACTCTTCTTTTGCTACTTTGTTTTGGACGGCAACCATACTCTCTCCCTCATCGGTGACGTTTCTTGGTGTAACTTCAGTAAGTTGCCTCTTGTGGGTTGTGAATTATGATGCTAAGTTTTAATTGAGATTATTTATTCTAAATGATTTAGCAGCATCATACCTCTTAGATTAAGACTTTTCTCGTACTGCTTTGTTATCAAACCAAATTTGAAGCGTTAGGGGTAGGTTTCAACTGCTCCTTGATTCGGTAATTCGTTTGGGTTGGCTTTAATTCGAAGATTGAGTGTTTAACTGAGTGAAATGTTGATTAAATATAGTTTCTAGAGTGCTCGGGATTGTTTAGGCATAAAAAATGATACAGGTGTGTACCCGTAAACACAAAAAATGAGGACAGGTGAAAGCCAAAAAACCAGTCTGTCGATGCCACACGACCGTGTGGTAGGCCGTGTTCAAGGCTATGAGCCACAACATGGCCGTGTTATCAACGAGCCAGGCTGTGTGCAGGTGACACGGCAGTGTGATGGCTGGGCAAGGCCATGTGCGACACATGGGCTCGACCAATTGGGCCGTGTGGGCCACATGAGCGTGTGGGCCCACATGGGTGAACCACATAGGTGTGTCGGATTCTGGGCTAGGCCGTGTGATCCATACGGCCAAGGCCAATTTTGGCCGTGTGGGCCACACAGGCGTGTGGGCCCATACAGGCAGGCCACATGGGTGTGTGAGCCCATTTTTCTAGAATAATCTGTAAGGTTGCACAAGTCGCCCATGTCGACTGTGACCTACTGTAGGGTCGGTAAGCATTACTTAGACCCCTTATTCTGTGATCTGATTATGTGATGTATGTACTAAGCATGTTACACTTAGCATGTGTATCTGACCGATTGTATGATCTGTTAAGTTGCATTATAGCATGCCATATTTGTATGATGCATTGCATCGAGGTGGGGTTGGTGCTATGATAGAGGAAGTGTTCTGAAAGGCTCTTAAGCCTGAGATCTGGCAGCACAGCTGTAGTTATCTGATTATGTGCCGCATTTCTATACAGCACGATGTGTTGGGAAGGGTGGGTCGATTTTATCCCCACATGATGTGTTGGGTTGGACGGAGTTGGTGTGCAGGGCTGGTGGGCATGATTCTGTTATTCTTCTCTATTATGCATGTTATATCTAAGATGGGTTAAGGCCCAATTCGTAATTGATTCTATATCTAAGTGGACTAAGGTTCACATCGATTCTATAAAGGGCTCAGGCCTGAATTATCTATTATTTGGATATATGACTAACTTCTGCTACTGTGTATATTCCCTGTGGGGATTACACACTGAGTTTGCAAAAAATCACTCTTTTCTGTTTAATCTGTGTAGGTAATCCCCGGACTTGATGGATCGGTGCAGTGGAGGGTTTAACAGTGACCACCACAATCAAACTGCTTATTTACAGTTTTTTCGGTTACATCGCTTATTTCTTGTTGGTATTTTATGTATGATGGACTTTGGGACTGTTTGGTTTTAATTTGGGATTTTGCACTGTTGATTATGGCTTTATAAACTGCAATGCAACAAAGTATGGTTTCCCTAAAATAAATTAAGGTTTTTCATAAATGAAACGGTTTTCAAAAATTATTTGGGTTTCAAAAGCTTCCGCGTAAAAGAAATGTTTTAAATCAAAACAATTAGAACACGGTTTCCCGAACTAAGTAAAAGTTAATAATTGGAACGATTTGAAGGTCAATGCATTTTAAAAAACACTCTCATGTGACATCGCCAGATTTGGCCTAGGCCGGGTTTAGGGTGTTACATTTAGTGGTATCAGAACTAGGTTGCAAAACTCAACTGTGGATTTGGGTTTTAAACTTGGTTTTTAAAAAAATGATTGAAATATTTTTGATTGAGTATGTGGTACACTGACTCTCCGGCGCCGATTCTATAAGTTTCTGAAACTCTGTTTAGAATTATTTGAAAGTATGATTAGAACATATTGAAACTACTATAGGTAGTATATCACACTGAAAACACTCTAAGTGGTGTAAACTGAAAACTGTAGTGAGACTACTACTCGCGATAATCAACTCTGAACATTCTGATACTATACTACATAAAATATCTGTTAATAAAATATCAAAACCGTTAACTAATGTATAAAATTGTTAATACAGATAAATTCTAAAATTTACTATGAGGGCATGTGGTACTCGTGGACGGGGTACCAGAGTCGTGACAGAGGCCGTAGAGGGGCTTAAACGGGGTCCTCATCATCTGGGAATCTGCCTAACTTAGATACTAGTGAGACACTGGTATCACCTGTGATAGAGACTGGGCCTCGAGATCGTGCGGTTGGGGATGACGCATTGTCCCAAGCCATGCTACGAATTTTAGAGAGGGTCGCTGGGCCCAACACTAGATCTGGAGGCCGGGGGTCAGTTACAGAACGACTCTGGACCAATGGGGCCGACTTATTCAGAGGTACCACTAGAGTCACCCCTAACGTGGCCGAGTATTAGATGAAGGCCATAGAGAGAATTATGGATGACCTGGATTTTATTGCTGAGCGAAGCTTAAGGGGGGTTGTATCTCTGCTTCGTGATGAGGCATACGAGTGGTGGTTGATGGTTAACGAGGGCACCCAGCCCGACCGACTGACATCAGATTTCTTTAAGACGGCCTTCCAGGGTAAATATGTGGAGGCCAGTTATATTGACGCTAGGAGGCGGGAGTTCTTTAATCGCACTTAGGGAGATTGTTTAGTGGCCGAGTATGAGGCCGAGTTCTTGAGATTAAGTCATTATGTGCGAGGCATGGTGGTGACCGAGTATGAGCGCTATGTCCAATTTAAGGATGGTCTCAAGGACAGTTTGCGAGTTCTGATAGCTCCACAGAGGGAGCGTGATTTTTCTGCTCTAGTTGAAAAGGCAAAGATCGCCAAAGAGGTAAAGCGCACTGAGTGCCAAAACCGCGATAGAGGAAAGATTAAGAGGGATTCAGAGCCCTTGAATTCTGGGATGAGGCGTAAGAAAAAGGCTAGATCTGATGGGCCAATAAGAGTTGGCCCTCCTACTACATCTATTGCGGTGGGGCTTTGTGGGCACTGTGGTAGATGCTATCTGGATGAGTGTTGGAGGACTACTGGGGCATGTCTGAGATGTAAGTCGGCTGAGCATCGTGTTAGAGACTGTCCATTAAGAACTAGTCAGATGCAAGCTCTGGTTACTGAGACTACATAGTCGCTGAGAGTAGTTCAGCAGTCACCTAGGGGCCGAGGTCACCCTAGGGGTGGTAACGGCATGGGCCAAGGATAGAGAGCACCGACAGAGGTGCTGGATCGACTGAGGCATGGTAGCCTGCTTTGGTCTATGCTGTTCATCATCGTGAGGACAGAGATGCTTCGGATGTCATTACGGGTATGTTTTTAATTCATAGTGTATCTTATCTTGCACTAATAGACATAGACATAGGCAATCTATCTGGGTTAGTAGACTATATAGAGATGTCCCGTTAGAGGTGCAAGGGAAAGTGTTTTTTGTTAATCTGATGGAACTTCTGTTTGGGGAGTTTGATTTGATATTAGGGATAGACTAGCTGGTTAAACATCGAGTGAGTCTAAATTGTGTGACTAAGAGGGTTATTTCGAAAATTGAGGACGACAACGAGGTAGTTGTGATTGGGGAGCGTCGGGATTTCCTGACTAATGTGATTTCTACGTTGGTGGCAGAAAAGTTGGTTCAGAAGGGATGTGAGGCATATCTGGCGTATGTAAGTGTTTTTGATACGAGGGATTCTTTGGTAAAAGACATCAGAACTGTGAAGGATTTTCTGGATGTATTTCCTAAGGAGCTATCGAGTTTGCCTCTGAACTGAGAAGTGGAATTTGGGATCGAGCTTATTCTGGGTACAGCTCCGGTATCTATTGCCCCCAACTGAAAGGCACCGAAGGAGCTTACGGAGCTTAAGGCTCAAATTTAGGAATTGCTAGATCGCGAGTTCATTCATCCCAGTGTGTCTCCGTGGGGAGCATCTATTCTATTTGTAAAGAAGAAAGATGGGACAATGAGGATGTGTATCGACTACCGTCAGTTGAACAAGCTAACGATCAAGAATAAGTACCTACTTCGGAAGATAGATGACTTATTCGACCAGTTTAGAGGGGCCTCTGTGTTTTCTAAAACCAATATACATTCGGGCTATCATCAGATGAGAGTTAAGGAGGCCGATGTGCATAAGACGGCATTTAGGACTCGATATGGACATTACGAGTTCCTAGTTATGCCCTTTGGATTGACTAATGCACCAGCGGCATTTATAGATTTGATGAACCGTGTGTTCCAGCTATATCCAGACGAATTTGTGGTGGTATTTATTGATGATATCCTAGTGTATTCCAAGACTGAGGACGAGCAAGATTGATTGTCACTTGCGATAAGTTTTAAAATTTATAAATGATCATACTTAAACTAACTATTATCACGATGAAGGCAAGCGCACCTATCGAACAGTAGTATAATTTTAGCAAGACCGGATGTCAAACCCAAAGGAATTAAAAGTACTAGTATTAACTTTCTTCTTATTATCTAGCCTAAAAATAATGAAGGTTGTTTTATTTAACTAATTAACTAATCTAAGAATGCACAGAAAATAGATTAGGGAAAATACCTTTGGAGAACTGAATGATTTAAGACAACACCCAAGGAAGAATCCACCTAGACTTCTCTTGTTAATTGACTCTGAACCAGATGATTTAATTTAAACCCCTAGTTTTGCATTAACTCGATCTATGGATTCCCTTATTAGATTTGACTCTAATCCGACAGATTTATGTCATCCTATCTCTAGGATTGCATGCAACTCCGCTAAATCATGAACGATCTACTCTTAGATAGGGACTATTCATCCTCCGAATAAGCACATCAATACTTGAATCAATATCCTGAAGTATTCAAACAAGAGTTGAAATCATAATTAAGAACAAATCAAGTATTTATCATACAGTTCAAAAAATATTAACAAGATCCGTCTTAGGTTTCATCCCCTTAGGTGTTTAGGGGATTTAGTTCATAACTAGAAAAGAAAACATCTCAAAAGAATGAAAACAAACATAAAGAAAACCTAAAAACCCTTAAAGGCAATTGAAGGGAGATCTTTAGTCTTGGAGGTGAATCTGGCTTCCGAGATGGATCAATTGGCTTCCTTCGAGTAATTCCTTGATTTCTACTCTGTGTGTCCTTTAATCCTCCTCTAGGGTGTTTAAATAGGCTTTAGAATGCCTAAAAGACCTCAAAATCGCTCTTTTCCGAATAGAACTTAACTTGGGCTCAACAGGGACACACCCGTGTGACATGCTCGTGTGCGATTACTTGAGGCCGTGGTCAAGGCTAAAAGATCAACACATCCGTGCTAAGGTTGTTTTAGGCGGTGTTTGAGCCTGCTAGAATGGCATGGGCGTGCGTGCTACCCGTGTGACGAAGTCCAGGTCGTGTTGTTTTCTCACATCAGCCCATTTTCTTTGTTTTTGGCCCATTTCTTGTTTTTTTTGCTCTCCTATGCTCACCTAAGTATAAAACATGAAATTAAAGGATTAGGAGCATCAAATTCACCAAATCTAAGGAGAAATCATTCATAAATATGTTAAGCATGGGATAATAATATGTATAAATTACGGTTTATCAAATACCCTCACTAAAGATTCACTCAAATCACTCGAGGTGTTTAAGGACAATGAATTTAGCACTCAACAGTCAATATGAAAAGTTATTACCATAGGGTTAGATGAAAATTAAATCTCCACCACTATAAATTGAGATGATACATCAATCAAAAGGTCATTAGAGGGTTGTAACGAGGCTTTGGTTAGGGGGTGTGGTCATAAGTAAAAAGAGAGGGTTAGAATCGAGATTGAATTGAAGAATTACATAACTAGAAAAATATTTAATCATCAATTGCATACAAAAGAGCTTCTTCTCAGAATATGAAATTAAATACTCAAGCTTCAACAATACGACTTCCTGCTAATAGATATGTATGTATATATATATATATATATATATATATATTTTAGAATAAGTTACTAACTATCAAACATAAAACATAGCTAAGCAATTTATTCAAATCAAATCTCGACAAAAATAGGGATAAAGTTAATTGAGGGATTTCAACAATAATGAGTTATGGGTTAATATAGGGTAAATCAATGAATGGGATGTTAGGCTCAAAGGGGTTTACGAAGGATTAATTGTGAAGGTAGGCTTTTCATGGCATGAGTGGGTTAAACCTAAGTGCCTTTATCATCTTGACATATCAAATCAAATGGTGTGGTCTTAACATGCATAATCAAGCAAGTTCTAGAATAATAATTCGATATTGACGCACTTAAAGCAATAATAAAAGTGAGCATGAAAGAATTAATAGATGATCTTAAAGGCTCAATAATCTCACAAAAATTATGGCTTTTTGATGTTTAAACTTGTGGATTTCAATTTAAGATAATACCTAAACTTGGGGAAACAACCTAAATTTTTAAATTCTTAAAAATCAACTTATCATGATTAATTTTCTAATGTCTTAAAGTTTAAATAATCAATGCATGAATTCCTATGTTTTAATTCAAGATATATCAATAAAAATCATAAATCAATCAAAATTCATTCTAAACATGATACGAGAGATTTACAAAAGAATAAGGCAAAATTCAGGGATTTTTCTGATAATAAAATGAATATCCCCCCACACTTAAGATGTACATTGCCCTCAATGTACAAAGATAGAGTTAGTGGCAATTATAGATATAAGATCATAAGAAAGGGAGAGAAGTGAAGCTTCCTGAATGTTAAATGAATGAACTCCCTAGGTTAGAGTTATGTAGAGTGGAGGAGAATACTCCGGTGGTGGTAGAGGTTGGGTTCCACAAGTGCTACGCCAAAAGAATATTATATCTCGTGGTCAAGCGGGGTATGGCAGTCGTGGAGAACCTTTTCCAGTGGAGTTTGAAGTTCCTAAGTGATAGTGACCTTTGGAGCTCTTTATAACTGTGATAAAATCAGGAACTCTTTAGGGAATATAAAGAGGAATAATTACTCGTAATGAAATAACCGAAATTAAAAAATGTTTATAAAATCTAAAAATAAGATAGTATCAAAAGGAAATAAAATGAAAAGTTAAAAGAAAAATGATAAATAAAAATTGAAATAAAAATAAAGATAAAATAAAATAAAAAGAAAATCTTTAAACATCATCATCACCAGATGGTTCGCGAGGTGGTGGTGGCGATGAAATGTGGAGGTGCTGACAAATCTACTGTAGAGTAGCATCAATGTTATCAAATCGCTGAAAACACTGCTACTCAAATCGAGTGATGCGCTTAAAGATGTCAAGATATGAAGCCGCCGCATGAACTGGATGATGGGTGGGTGGTGGCTGAGACGGTGGGTCCTCGTGTCGTGAAGGGACATTATCAGTAATTTCCTCGAGAGCCTCCTCCTCGGTTGATTGGGCGAGACGATACTGAGAAGGCTAGGTTCCACGGTGTTTTTCGATCATTCTCATACTTAGCATGCTCGAGATGCCTTGTGGAGACATCTGGCCAATTAGAGTAAGGGAGGATGCTTGTGCTACTGTGTTGAGGAGCCCAAAGTGCCGAGCCAGTCGAGTCACATAGGGGCCAATGGAGATGACCTCCTTTCGATTCCAATCCGTCTGATGGCGAATAGCGAGGGCGATGAAGTAGGCGAGGTCGAAGACATGCCCATGTGACATACATCATAGGAAGTAGACGTCGTGAGTGTTGACGACGCCAGTGCTCTCTCGCTGTCCTATCAAAGTGTGAGCTAAGATAGGATGTAAGTACCTCAAGGATGGAGGGAGAGCCGATGCCTTGGAGTGACTAGTGCCGTAGGTGGCTGAGCGTGGTACTAACGTGTCCCAAAACCGTGAAGGAGAATGATGAATGTGGCAGTTGAGAGCGTGGAGGTCGTTCCCCTCCTTAAACTCCTCTGTGTAAAGGCTCAATGCAGTACCGTACATTGGGATGCTCCACTGAGGGACTAAACCCCTGAGGTAAAATTGAACTGTGCCGGGATCATCAAAGTTAGTCATGATGTCATGAAGATGGAAGGTCGAGCAAAGTTCGAGTGTGAGCTCAAGGTACGTCGGCTCGATGATCTCGAAGAAAAGTTCCCATGGATCGGTTGTCAGAAGAGCTCTGACCGCGTCAACCAGTTGGACTTGTTCGAGTGCGGCACAGTCAATGTAGCTGCTCACAACTAAAGGTCGAGCCTGGAGTATCTGGAAGAGTTCTTCCTGTGGTCCAAAGGGAAACTGAAGGAAGGGATGGCGAATTTTAGCTGTAGGTCCCGAGAAAGATGATGCTCTCTTCCTTTTCTTCGAAGTAGGGACGACAGCCTTTTTACTACGTGAACTCGACATTATATACTTGCAAGAAGACTTACTATTTCATCTTAATAATTGGAAAAAATAATAGGTAAATGAGTTTGAAAAGGAAAAAGCCATTAATTTAAACTAACAATTTCAGCCAAAACTACTAACACTAACAAAACTCAACCAAAACAATCAATTTGATGGCATAATTTCATGGCATTAGCTTGGTAATAGCATGAGCATGAGCATAGTAATGGCATGGGTATGATAATAGCATGAGGCTTCCTTAACAACTTGATTCAATATGAAATATATGATAAATATTCTAAGAATGCAAATTAAATGATAGAACAATGAGCAAAATGGAAATAATATGAGAAAAATGAAGATTATTATGATAATAAGCATTAAAAATAAGTAAAATAGAAGAGAAAAGAGTAAACAAACGCCCGTGTGCCCTAATTTTAGCCCGTGTGTTTTGCGTTTTTTCAAATTTCGGCACCTCTGACATTCAGCCCACACCCTTGTTCCTTGGGCGTGTTGGTGCACACGGCCGTGTCGTGCGGCAGTGTCTGGCTTCGTTCGCTTCTCTCATATCCGTGTATGTAGGCCCACGCTAGTGTTAATTTGACAGGTTCGACCACGGGTGCTAGGCACAGGCGTGTCACACAACCATGCTATTTTATCAGGTTCAACCACGGTTCTAAGACACGGGCGTGTCGCACGCCCGTGTTGTTTTGGTAGGATCGCCCACGACCATGTCGTACAGCCGTGGCAACTTGTCACATCCCGTGCTTGGGGAAAAATCCTTGCCCTGTTTCACACGATCTATAACACGCCTGTGTGTCTGGCCGTATGGGTGTAGAAAACCTGTATTCAAGAACCCAGTTAGTAAGTTAGGTGTTAAATACTAGAATTTAACAAAATTAATACCGTTAGTGTTTGGGTTGCCTCCCGAGGAGCGCTTATTTATAGTCTAAACTTGACTTACCTTGATTTCACGCGGTCATGGTGGTTCGAGGAGTTTACACTCCTCATTCCTGCTATCATATCAAAATAAGGTTTTAAATGAGGAATATTTACCTTAAACATGCCGAATTTGGAATGATTTACCTCAACTGTACCGTATGGAAAGATGTTAAGTACCGTAAGAGGAATTGCTCCATTTGGTTCAGGAGTGGTAATACGAGAATCTACGACGTCTAAGAGTACTTTGTCTCCAACCTTCAGTTGATTTGAGGAAAAATTTAGCTCATCTTGGCGTGTTTTCGGTTTATGTGTCCACCATTCATCTAGCTCCTCAATTTGTAGCCTTCGTTCTTCATGGATAGGTCCCTTGTTGTTGTTTGAACATGGCTCATGTATGTCCTTCGAACTTATTTCCTGTAAAGTAGGTTGCAACATAGGGTCAGTCTTAGCAGAATATTTTATACAACCACCTTCAACTTTCGATGTGGTGTTTGAATTGCGAGCTTGAAGGGAGATTGTTTCGTCTCCCACACGAAGTGTCAGTTCGTCTGTACCAACATCAATAATTGTTCTAACAGTTGCTAAAAAGGGCCTTCCTAAAATTAAAGGAACATTACTATCCTCCTCTATGTCTAGAACAACGAAATCCACTGGGAATATAAATTTGTCAATTTTAACGAGAACATCTTTAACAATACCCCTAGGAAATCTGATAGTTTTATCTGTTAATTGAATGCTCATCCTAGTTTGTTTGGGTTTCCCAAGATCGAGTTGCTTAAACATTTTGTAAAGCATGACATTGATACTAGTCCCTAAATCTGCCAACGCATTGTTCACATCTAAACTACCAATTAAATAAGGAATTGTAAAACTCCCTGGATCTTTTAATTTATTAGGCAGCTTATTTTGTAAAATAGTTGAGCAAACTGTGTATAACTCCACATGCGACACCTCATCCAACTTTCGCTTATTTGCTAAAAGCTCCTTTAAAAACTTCATTGCTTTCGGCATCTACGAGAGAGCTTCAATAAGCAGTAACTTAATATATAATTTCTTTAAAAGTTTAAGGAATTTACCAAACTGTTCGTCTGAGCGGTCTTTCCTTGTCGTATTGGGGTATGGCACACGAGGTTTATATTCTACACTTATCGGTTTCTGTTCATTGTGATCTACTTTACCTTTACCTTTGCTTTCCACCGTTTCTTGCTTTGGTTCTAGTTCAGATGCAACTAACCCTTCCTCATTGCTAATGTTAATCGCATTAAGTTGTTGCCTTGGGTTAGTTCAGTATTACTTGGCAAGCTACCTTGTGGTCGCTAGGAAATTAATTTGGATAGCTGGCCTATCTGAGTTTTGAGCCCTTGGATCGATGCTTGTTGATTTTTAAGTGCTGTCTCGGTATTCTGGAAATGAGTTTCTGACACCGAGATGAATTTTGATAACATCTCCTCAAGGTTTGGTTTCTTTTCCTGTTGATAAGGTGGTTGTTAGAAGCCCGAAGGATTTTGTGGCCTTTGATTTCCTTGACCACCCATGAGAAATTTGGGTGGTTCCTCCAGCCTGCATTATAAGTGTTACTGTATGGGTTATTTTGAGGTCTAGAGTTATGGTTACCCATATAGTGGACTTGTTTCTCTTCAGTTGTAGGATTGAAGGGTTGATATTCTGTATGTACGCCTCCTCCACTTGAATCATACCTCATCACTGGAT
Organism: Gossypium anomalum; assembly: GCA_025698475.1. Taxonomy (NCBI): domain Eukaryota; kingdom Viridiplantae; phylum Streptophyta; class Magnoliopsida; order Malvales; family Malvaceae; genus Gossypium; species Gossypium anomalum. Next base: position 30,561,069 of record CM046961.1, read on the forward strand.
GTACTTGCATAGAACCAAGTAAACCATCAATCTTTTTATTTAGGAGCTCCACCTGATTTGATAATATATTAACCGTATCGACGTTATAAACACCTGCTGTTTTGGTTGGCTTAGTCCTTATGACTTGCCACTGATAGTTATTCAATGACATCTCCCAACTAAATTCGTAGGCTGCTTCAGGTGTTTTGTTGTTGATGGTTCCACCAGCTGCTGCATCAATCATCTGTCTTGTTGAGGGGTTCACACCATTATAAAATGTTTGAACTTGCAGCCATAAAGGTAACCCATGGTGAGGGCACCTTCGCAGTAGATCCTTGTATCTCTCCCATGCATCGTAAAGTGTCTCTAAATCCATCTACACAAAAGAAGAAATATCATTCCTTAGTTTAGCTGTTTTAGTAGGTGGAAAGTGTTTTAGTAAAAACTTTTCGGTCATTTGTTCCGAAGTAGTGATTGATCCTCGTGGTAACGAGTCCAACCACTGTTTAGCTTTATTCCTCAGTGAAAAGGGAAAAAACCAAAGGCGAATGGCTTCATCAGAAACGCCATTGATCTTGAATGTGTCGTAAAGCTTCAGGAAATTTGTTAAATGAGTATTTGGGTTTTCATCCTGCAAACCATCAAACTGAATAAACTATTATATCATTTGAATTGTGTTAGGTTTCAGTCCAAATTATTTGCAGCAATAGCAGGCCTAACTATACTCGATTCAGTTCCTATTAAAGTAGGTTTAGCATAATCATACATAGTAAAGGAGCAGGATTTTGATTTATTGGGTCAGCAGCAATCGCAGGAGGTACCGAATTTTCTTGATTTTCGGCCATCTCCTCGGTTGTAGTTGAAATATCGTCCTCTTGCTCTTCCTCTGTGTATCTTAGGCTTCAACTTACTTCTCTTCGGTTTCTACGAGCTATACAATCGATTTCTTCGTCAAAAAGTAATGGTCTTGACGGGTTTCTTTTAGTCATAAACTATAAGAACCTGCCAGAAGAAAGAAAAAGAGAATTTAGTGATGAAAATCAAAACAAAATTTAAATTGCAATAAAAGTAAATGGCTAAAGTAATAAAAATCGAGTGTTCCTAATATCTAAGTTCCCCAGTAACGGCGCCAAAAACTTGATTGTTACTTGCGATAAGTTTTAAAATTTATAAATGATCGTACTTAAACTAACTATTATCACGACGAAGGCAAGCGCACCTATCGAACAGTAGTATAGTTTTAGCAAGACCGAATGTCGAACCCAAAGGAACTAAAAGTACTAGTATTAACTTTCTTCTTATTATCTAGCCTAGAAATAATGAAGGTTGTTTTATTTAACTAATCAACTAATCTAAGAATGCATAGAAAATAGATTGGGGAAAATACTTTTGGAGAACTGATTGATTTAAGACAACACCCAAGGAAGAATCCACCTAGACTTCTCTTGTTAACTAACTCTGAACCAGACGATTTATTCACTTGACTTGATCCATAGAAATCCATAAGTTATGTTACTATCTCTATTCAAGACTAATAACGTCTAACCCTAGGTTGATTAATTGAAATCTCTTTCTAATTAAAACCCCTAGTTTTGCATTAACTCGATCTATGGATTCCCTTATTAGATTTGACTCTAATCTGACAGATTTATGTCATCCTATCTCTAGAATTGAATGCAACTCCACTTAATTATGAACGATCTACTCTTAGATAGAGACTATTCATCCTCCGAATAAGCACATCAATACTTGAATCAATATCCTAGAATATTCACACAAGAGTTAAAATCATAATTAAGAAAAAATCAAGTATTTATCATACAGTTTAGAAAATATTAACAAGATTCATCTTGGGTTTCATCCCCCTTAGGTGTTTAGAGGGTTTTGTTCATAACTAGAAAAGAAAACATCTCAGAAGAATGATAACAAAACATAAAGAAAACCCAAAAACCCTTGAAGGCAATTGAAGGGAGATCTTCAGTCTTGGAGGTGAATCTGGCTTTCGAGATGGATCAATGGACTTCCTTTGAGTAATTCATTACTTCCTACTCTGCGTGTCCTTTAATCCTCCTCTAGGGTGTTTAAATACGCTTTAGAATGCCTAAAAGCCCCGAAAATAGCCCTTTTTCGAATAGAACTTAACTTGGGCTCGTCAGGGACACGCCCATGTGCGATTACTTCAGGCCGTGGTCAAGGCTAAGAGATCAACAAGCCCGTATTGAGGTTGTTTTAGGCTGTGTTCGAGCCTGCTAGAATGGCACGGGTAGGTGTGCTACCCGTATGAGGAAGTCCAGCCGGTGTTGTTTTCCCACGTTAGCCCATTTTCTACGTTTTTGGCCTATTTCTTGTTCTTTTTGCTCTCCTATGCTCAACTAAGTATAAAACATGAAATTAAAGGATTAGGAGCATCAAATTCACCAAATCTAAAGAGAAATCATTCATAAATATGTTAAGCATGGGATAATAATATGAATAAATTACGGTTTATCAACGATGAGCATCTCAAAGTGGTACTACAGACTCTTCATGAGAAGCAACTGTATGCGACGCTCAGTAGGTGTGAGTTATGGCTTCGAAAAGTAATCTTTTTGGGACATGTGATTTCTGCGAAGGGGATTCATGTTGATCCTCGTAAGATTGAGGCTGTATTGGATTGGAAACAGCCGAAGAATATGTCTGAAATCTGTAGCTTTCTAGGGCTGGCAGGGTATTATCGACGCTTCGTGGAAGGGTTCTCCTTGATCGTAGCTCCGATGACTAAGCTTCTGCGTAAGGGAATTCCTTTCGGTTGGACTGATGTACTGTAGGAGAGTATTGATAAGCTTAAAACTATTCTGACTCAGGCTCCTATTCTGATACAGCCTAAGCCTGGTAAAGAGTTTGTGGTATTCAGTGATGTGTCACATGTGGGTTTGGGTTGTGTTCTGATGCAAGATGGGAAAGTGGTTGCTTATGCATCACATCAGCTCAAGACTCATGAGATTAATTATCCGATGCATGAGTTAGAGTTGGCGGCAGTAGTCTTTGCGCTGAAAATCTAGAGGCACTATTTGTACGGTGAGAAGTGTACTATCTACACTGATCACAAGAGCCTCAAATATCTCCTCACCCAGAAGGAGTTGAATCTCAGGCAATGTAGATGGGTTGAGCTACTTAAGGATAATGACTACACCATCGAGTACCATCCTGATAAGGCCAATGTGGTGGCTGATGCGTTGAGCCATAGAACCATAATCGACCTAGCAGCAATGTTCGCTTGACTTAGTCTTTTCGACGATGGGAGTCTGCTAGCTAAACTTCAAGTGAAATCGATATGGTTGGTCAGATTAGAGGTAAACAGATGGGGGATGAGACTCTTGACTTGCATTTTCATCCGGTTAAGAGTGGTGTTACTACTGATTTTGAGATTAACAGTGATGGGGTATTATGTTTCCGCGGTCAGATTTGTGTACCAAATGTTGAAGACTTGGGACAGTCGATTTTGAGGGAGGCACATAGTAGCCCTTATGCTATGCATCCTAGCAAAAAAATGTACCGAGATCTACGAGAATTATACTGGTGGCTAGGGTTGAAGCGTGAGGTTACTAAATTCGTTGCTCGCTATTTGACTTATCTGTAAGTTAAGGCTGAACATCAGTTAACTTCGGGTTTGCTGCAGCTGGTTAAGATACCAACGTGGAAATGGGAGCGAGTAATGATGGACTTCATTAGTGGGTTGCCTCTAACACCCACTAAGAAGGATTTTGTCTAGGTCATCGTTGATCGATTGACCAAGTTCGCTCACTTCATTCCGGTCAGGACAAACTTTTCTCTGCAAAAGTTGGCTAAACTCTACATTTCTGAAGTAGTGAGGCTACATGGGGTACCTATCTCGATCATCTCTGATAGGGATCCTCGTTTCACGTCTCGATTATGGAAGAAACTGCATGAGGCTCTAGGTTCGAGGTTAGAATTCAGTAGTATAGCTTTAGCAAGACCAGATTGTCGAACCCAAAGGAACTAAAAGTACTAGTAATGGCTTTCTTTTTATTATCTAGCCTAAGAATAATGAGGTTTGTTTTAATTAACTAATTACTAAACTAAGAAATTACAGAAAATAGAATTTGGAAATTACTTTTGGAAAAACGATTGATTTAAGACAATACCTAAGGAAAAATCCACCTAGACTTCACTTGTTATTTTAGCTCCGAATCGGACGATTTATTCATTTAACTTGCTCCATAGAAATCCCTAAGTTATGTTATTATCCCTATTCAAGACTAATAACGTCTAAACCTAGATTGAATAATTAAGACTTTTCTCTAATTAACACCCTAGGGTTGCATTAACTCGATCTATAGATCCCCTTATTAGGTTTCACCCTAATCCGGCAAAATCTTATCACCCTATCTCTAGGCGCGCAATCAACTCTACTTAATTATGACAAAGTTACTCTTGGCTAGGGACTATTCATCCTCCAACTAAGAGCATTAACTTGAATCGATATCCTGAAATACCAAAACAAGAATTAAGAACACATAATTAAGAACAAGTCAAATATTTATCATACAATTCAAAAAATAATAACAAGATTCGTCTTAGGTTTCATCCCCCTTAGGTATTTAGGGGTTTTAGTTCATAACTAAAAAGGAAAACATCTCAAAAGAATAAAGAATATAAAATATAAAGAAAAACCAAAACTCCTTAAGGGAAATTGAGGAGAGATCTTCAGTCTTGATGGTGAATCTGGCTTCTTAGATGGATCAATCGGCTTTCTTGGAGTAATTCCTTGCTCCCTACTCTTCGTCTATTTTAGTCTTCGTCTAGGCTATTTAAATAGGCTTTAGAATGCCTAAAAGCCCTCCAACTTTCCCTTTTTCAAATGAAACTTAGCTAGGGCTCAGCAGGGACACGCCCGTGTGACACGCCCATGCATGGATTGTTTTAGGCCGTGGTCGAGCCTATTAGAATGGCACGGGCATATGTTCTACCCGTGTGATGAAGTCCAGGCCGTGTTGTTTTCCTATGTCGGCCCATTTTCTCTGTTTTTGGCCCGTTTCTTGTTCTTTTCACTCTCCTATGCTCATCTAAGTATAAAACATGAAATTAAAGGATTAGGAGCATCAAATTCACCAAATCTAATGAAAATTCATTCATAAACGTGTTAAGCATGGGATGAAAATATGTATAAATACGGTTTATCAGTGGCACTTTGATGGGAATAAAAGTGACACTTCGGTGCAGTACTGTGATTGTTCTGTATATCCTATGTGTTCTATTTAGTCTATTCTAGGCTATATAAATGAAATATGGTAAGAAAACTTTAAAATGAAATCGGTAAGTGAGTTAAACCTTGAATGTTGATCTCTTGCTATTTGGTATTAGTTTATGAAATTATCTATAAATATATTCTAACATTAGTTAATTTTTAAAGTTTAATTCTTGTAGTACTTACTAAATTGTCACAAGCTTAATGCGCAAGAAAAGGTTAGATTTGAAGTGCTAGATTGGAAGATTGACTTCAACTCATCTCGTCACATCTCAAGCTTGGAAGAAAGTATGGTTTGAATGTTTTGGTTTAGCTATGGCATGTACATAGGTAAAGTTTAATTTGTGTATATAAATCTTTTAGAGGACCTAATCATAGAACATGAAACTCTTGTTAATCTTACAACTTGGCTTTATATTGAACGAGTTATGGTGAATTACATGTTTCTTTAGGTTGAAATTGAGTTTACATGAATTATATGTTGATTGTATTGGTTGGAATTTGATTTTGAACAGGGTAATAGGTGATGGAAATTCAAATATGGAAACTTGATGAAACAGGGTGCACGTCATGATGACAAGTATTCCACATTGTGACAAGGCAAGTTAGAGAGTGACGTCGCAACGAGGAGCCCTCGACGTTGAGACATCAGCTCAAAATTTTGGAAACTTTACATTCTAGTCTTTCTTCACACTTAGATGACTAAGATAGCTAATATAAACATGTTTATAACTGAATTTGGGTTCAAATCATATCGTAAATGTATAATGATAGTAATAATTTGATTGAGAAGATAAGAATGAGATGAATTTATTTGTTATTGCTTCGACAAAAAATGTAGCATTCTGATACTTTGACCCGGTAATTTGGTTGGGTATAGGGGTGTTACAATAGTGGAATTAATAACCCAAAAAAATGGATAAATGATATCCTCTGATTGGCATTACATGATAAATAAAAAGTAAACGTGTCCATGGGTCGTCTGTCTTTGTGATAAATGATAATAGCAATTGATTTTTCATGAAGGAAGATGTAATGGTTACCATGAGATCAAATAGGATCATACTGGAAGAACAGCTTTTCTCAAAGAGATTAAGAATATCCTATGAGGGTAACACACTTATGATAAGGTCATTGGACGAGTATTGATTAAGTAGCTTTCGTAATGGTATGTAATTAGGGAGCGCTCAATCACGATACTATAGTAGAATGACTTCGTGACTAAATGAGTTTATAATTAATAGGTGAAAAACTGGAATTTAATTATAAATCATTAGAGCCCTAATTATATAAGTTCAACCGATCCCTCCGCTAGCTCATTGACCAGAAATGAATTGCATAAAGAATCAAATGAGCATAAATGGATGGAACTGATAAAATTAGATAAATGAGTCACATTTGAAAATGATTATTTTTTTTCTCACTAATTGTAGAAATGACTTGAGAATTAATATTAGTTTTTTGAATTATTATTTAATTAAATAATTGGAGTTTAAAAATAGAATTAAATTAATTAGTCATTGTGAATCCATTGAATGTGAAAATTAAATATATTTTCTCATAGATTCTTTTATAGTAAAGTTGTCATTATTTTAACAGTATTAGAAATGGGCTGAGAAAATTATTTAATTGAAAAAATAATTTATCTAATTAAATTAATTTATAAATAATATTCATTTCAGGAAATAGAAAAACATGTATTAGATTGAATTAAATTATAAAATGTTGGGTCAAAAGTCCAGGAAGCACATATAGTTGAACCCAATATATGAGAGGCTCAAACTCTCATCATATTAGATATGAGAGGTGGCATCCCTAGTGTATTTAACTAGGGAGTGCCCCCCCCTTCTAGTTAAACTAGAAGACTAGTATTTCTATTAAATAAGTATTATTTGTGTTCTATTAATTCAACCAGGATTTCCTACTAAAAGTAATAAATCATTTTTTATTCTGTGATTGGTTCGTGATTATTCGAGCCCACATTAAAGCAATTCATGGTACAAGAATAATGGAAAAGGTCACTCGGTTGAAAATCGAGAACATATAGGATCTGTTTCACACAAAGCACAGGTACTTTTAGGGAAAATTGATTGCTATAAATATCACAAATTGGCTCGGTTTTCAAAATTTTAATTTTTTTGCTATGATATATCGTTTTTAAACCAAATTTTTCAACACATACAATATTGATGACAAGAAAAGCACCTCATTAGGTTGTTTTTTTCTTGGGACTATTTTGGTATCATGGTTTAGCAAAAAAAGTAAATTTATATTTCCTTATGTACAGTACTGGTTGAGATATAGTTGCAAAGAGTTGTGCTCAGCTTTGTAGAAGAATAAGATGTCAGAAAATTATTGCATTGCTTCTCTAGTTACAACTATATATTGCAACAACTCAAGTGCAATCAATATTTCTAAAAATCTAGTTTTGCATTCTTAAACTAAAAATATTGACATCAAACATCAATTCATTAGAGAGTTGGTTGAAGCGATTTCAATTGAGTTGAACAATGTTTCTACATAAATTTGATTGGTTGACATTTTTACAAAAAATCTTCATGCAGCCAGGTTTGAGAAAGTAAGGAATGAGGTTGGTGCTCATAGGATTTAGTCTCGACATTTTATCTATGGCAAATATGATTTTAGTGATTGAAATAATATCTAAAAATAAGAAGCTATTTCAATTCACTATATCTTATCATTTATTATTTTCTATTACATTACCACTACACGAACCTTGGCAAGTCACTGTATCATTGGATTTCTATAAACTCTTTCAAAGAAAATTTTTCTCAAGTTCTTCAAATGTTGCAACTATAGCTAGATTTAAGATCACTAGTACTTGTAATCTCGAAGCTTCTCATGATAAATTTCTACAAAGAATTTCTTCACCACATTTACTCAAATGAAAAATAAAGTTTCAATGAATTATTATCCAATCTCACAAATTGATTCTCCTATCAAGTAACTAAAATGACCATTATTGTTGATGAAGAAACCCCAATTGTTTATAGGCTAGTTGCCAAATTGGTATTGACTTACCTACAGGTATGGGAAAACCTTGAAGGAACCTACAGTAGATTATTTTATCGATCCAAGTATTTTGCCTTTGAAGAACATAAATGTAACAACCCATTTTTCAGTGAAATCGAAACAGTGGTTTCGAGACCACAAATTCGACCCAAAAATAAAATTTATTTTTATTTTATTAGATGGTCCGTATTATGATAGACATGTCATGTGAAAATTTTGATATGAAAATTTTATCGATTAAGTGTTTAGTTATGAGAAGGACCAAATCGCATAAAATGCGAAAGTTGAATTCTAGTAGCTATAAGGATTAAATAGCTATGGAATTCAAATCTAGAGGTCCTATTATGGTAATTAGACCATTAAAGAAAAGTATTTAGATTTTTGGTGACTTATCCATGGAAAAATTAGAAAAGAGTAGGGACTAAATTGGAAATTGAAAAAATTAACTGATTAAAAGATGATAAAAAGAAAATATCATCTTATTTTGTCATCTTCAACCCCAAAATTATATGGAAACCCTAGGAGAGAGAGAAGAAACTTTCAAGGCTTAATTGGGTATGTTCCATTGTCATGTTTTTAGTAATTTTGATATTTTTGAAACCGAGATAGCTTAAACTATCTATTTGGGGGATTAATTTAAAAAGTTATCAAAGTATGGAAATTGGGTCATGGATGTATATGCTAAAAATTAGAAATTTATGGTAGAAAATGAAAGGTTGTTGATAGATAAACAACTTTTAGAAAGTGATTTTTTGATGAAAACATGATTTAGGGACTAAAATGTAAACTTGTGAAATTGAAGAAAAATTCTAAATTTTTATGAATACATGTGCTGTAATTTTTTTAATGGGATTTTGGTTAGGCTTGGAATAGGGAGTAAATTGCACAAGTTTCATTTTTCGAGCCTAGGGATGAAATTGAAATTAATGGAAAATTTAAGGGGCAAAATGGTAATTTTTCCTAGGACGTAAATTGAGTCCAAATAAATATGAAATATGTGAAATTGATGATTAAAGCTATTTATATAGATCCGGACAACACAAATTCGAGGTTAGACTGAGGAAAAGAAACAGTTTCGGATTAGTAGATTTTATACACGAAAAAGTGTCGAGGTAAGTTCGTGTAACTTAATCGGGCATGTAAGTATGTTTAATTGAATGTTGTGTTTGTATGGAATGTAACTTATATTGATGTACATTATTTGAATGCTATAATGAAAAATTGAATTCATGCTTGAAATGGTGAAAAAGGGTTAAGTCCTGATTGAATGTTGAATTCCGATGAATATATGCGCATTCCCAAAACAAATAAGGTCCTGCATTTATTCCGAATGTGATTTAGCTTGAACGAGTAATCCTATTCACCTTGTTATAGAAAGGATTTAGCCCAGACGGGTAATCCTGATAAAATACCTCTCGAGTATACGTTACGATTAGGGTTTAGCCTGGACTGGTAATCCTAATTGAGCTCATTTAAGCTTACATTATATAAAGGATTTAGCCTTGATTGGTACTCCTGTTACACGATATGTGGCTCGAGAGTGTGTTTCTCGATTAAGTGCCCTAATGAGTACTCTTGAAAAAGAATTGAGGAGTTATTGAATCATACACCCCGAGTGTACTACTTGAGTATCCATCGTAATTTCAAAGATTCAACGGACATAAAACTCTTGACATGGTATGAGAATTATGAAATGAATTGATAATGACTTGAAAAGATATATTGCATGATGAGCTCATCTATGTTTACTTGATTGTTATGAGGATTTTTCGTGACTAACATGTTTCATTGAATGCATGTCTTTAGGCGATATTGCTAATGGATGGTAAACATGATATTGTGTGCTTAGATTTAATAAATGGGATTGGTAAGTTTAGTTTTCATTATACGAACTTACTAAGCATGCAATGCTTACTCCGTTTTATTTTCTCCTGTTTTATAGTGCTCGGAAGCTCACGAAGGTTGGAGATCATTGGAGCATCGTCACACTATCATCTAGATTATTTTGGGTATACTTAGTAAAATCATTTTGTTATAATGGCATGTATAGGACAACTTGGCCGTTAGTGGAATGAAAATGACGTTTTGTAACCTAGCCATTGGAATGGCTGGTAATGGATTATTTTGGTATGATTAAGTAGGTTATTATGATATGTTCATATGTGATATATTAAGTATGTGTGATCAATTGATGTTAATGCCTAAGTTAATCCAAGGAAGTTTATAAACACATATGCATGTAACAGTATTCCATGATGAATGATAGAATTGTTTAATTTGAATGCTTGGAATGGTTGTATTGGATGTGTGTTTCAAGTGGAGGTCTTGGGTGAAATTTTGGGTGAGAAATGAAGCTAGAAATGGCTTTATTTTATCCACATAGGCAGACATACGGGCGTGTGTCTAGACCGTGAGTGACACAAGGCCTGGAAACAGGGCATGTGGTTAGGCCCTGTATCCCCTGTGCCTTAATTTTGAGAAACAGAATGCTTAGAATTGAGCACATGGGCAGAGACACAGGCGTGTGTCTCAGCCGTGTGTTCTACATAGCCTAGAACACGGGCGTATGGCATGGCCGTGTACACAAGTCAGAGAGTTACACAGGGTCGAACACGACCTGTAGCACGGGCGTATTCCAGGGTCACACGAGCGTGTCCCTTGGACCACACGGGCGTGTGATCCCTGCACCTTGGAAAATTGTTAAAATTTTACGAAAAATTCTTAGAGCTCCCGATTAAGTCCCGACTCAATTCTAATGCTCTTATTGGGCCTTGAAGGTCCAATCAAGGGACGTTTTGAATGATCTCGATTAATGAATAGTAATTTACATAAATTATTTGTAAAATGTTTTAAAAATTCTGGTAATGCTCCAAAGCCCTATTTTAACGATGAATACGGGTCAGGAGTGTTACATTTAGTGGTATCAGAGCTACAATTTAGCCGATTCTCGGATTTAACATAGCAAACACAAGTTTAGCTATGCATGCCATTATATAAATTGTGATAGTGTAATGACTCTTGATCATTTTAAATGTGTTTTTCATATAGTAATATCATCCAACTGAGCTAGAGCTGAATTTGAGGAAGCTGAGAGCAATGCTTCAGCTTCAGTTCAAAGAGTTGTTACTGGGTTAGTTAGTGAAAGGCCCGTGTTTGAGGGCCGAAGTGAGGAGGCAAAACAAGCCTTCTTTCAAATGATGAATGAATGGTTTACCTAGTACTTAAGAACAAACCCTGCTATGCAACGACCTCCCCTACCTACTCCTCAACCAGTTCCTGAGGTACCACAAGGTGCTAAACCTGTTAGAATTGGTAAGCCTCCGGTAGATAAAATCTGCAAGCTTGGGGCGAAATAATTTAGAGCTACCACAGATGATGATCCGGAAAGGGCTAAGTTTTGGCTAGAAAATACTATTCAGGTTTCTGATGAATTATCCTGTACATCTGCTGAATGTCTGAAATGTGCAGTATCCCTACTGAAAGATACAGGTTATCATTGGTGGAATACCATAACTTCAGTGGTACTGAGAGAGAATGTTATATGGGAATTTTTCCAGGCTGAATTTAGAAAGAAATATGTTAGTTAGAGATTCGTGGATCAAAAAAAGGAAGAATTTCTAGAGCTCAAACAAGGGAATATGACTGTGTCTGAATATGAATGAGAATTTGTTTGGCTGAGCAAATATGCCAGAGAATGGGTTCTAACTGAGGCTAAAATGTGTAAATGCTTTGAAGAGGGTTTAAATGAGGATATTAAGTTATTGACTGGAATTCTTAAAATAAGGGAATTTACAGTGTTAGCTAATCGAGCACACAAAGCTGAGGAATTGAGTTAAGAAAAGAAACAAGCTGAAAGAAAGGCTCGAGTTTCTGGAAAAAGAACTATGAGTAAGTCACAATCATTTGCTTCTAAGAAATTAAAGAGGTATTATGATCGTGTTACCACCTCTACGGGATATTCTGGTAGAGAGCGGGGCTCTCAACATTCTAACCCAAGGTCTTCATCTCCATCTGTGACCAGTGTGGGTAGTGTCGGTAATCCCAAACTAAAATGTAAACGTTGTAACAAATTTTATCATGGGGAATGTCGGTCTAGAAGTGGAGCTTGTTTTGGATGTGCTTCATTTGACCAGTAGTCAAGGTACTACCAGGGATACAGCAGTTAGATCTGAGGCACGAGCACCTGCAAGAACATATGCTATTCGTGCTAGAGAAGATGCCTCTGCACTAGACGTCATTACTAGTACATTTTCTCTACTTGATACTGATATTACTGCATTGATTGATCCTAGTTCCACACATTCATACATATGCACGGGCTTAGTGACTGTTAAAAATTTACCTATTGAATTCATTAAATTTATGGTTAAAGTTTCAAACCCCCTAGGCCAGTGTGTTATGGTGGATAAAGTTTGTGTGCTTAGATTTAATAAATGGGATTGGTAAGTTTAGTTTTCGCTATATGAACTTACTAAGCATGTAATGCTTACTCCATTTTATTTTCCCTTGTTTTATAGTGCTCGGAAGCTCATGAAGGTTGGAGATCATTGGAGCATCGTCACACTATCATCTAGCTTATTTTGGGTATACTTAGTAAAATCATTTTGGTACAATGGCATGTATAGGACAACTTGGCCATTAGTGGCATGAAAATGATGTTTTGTAACCTAGCCATTGGAATGGCTAGTAATGGCTTATTTTGGTATGATTAAGTAGGCTATTATGATATGTTCATATGTGATATATTAAGTATGTGTGATTAAATGATGTTAATGCCTAAGTTAATCCAAGGTAAGTTTATAAACACATATGCATGTGATGGTATGCCACGATGAATGATGGAATTGTTTAATTTGAATGCTTAGAATGGCTGGTATTGGATGTGTGTTTCAAGTGCAGGTCTTCGGTGAAATTTTGGGTGAGAAATGAAGCTATAAATGGCTTCATTTTGTCCACACGGGTAGACACACGAGCAAAGACACGGGGTGTGTCTTGGCCGTGTGAAACCCATACCTAATTTTGAATTGAATTAATTAACCACACGGCCTAGCACACGGGTATGTGGCATGGCCGTGTTTACAATTCAGAGAGTTACACGAGGTCAAACACGGCCTGTAGCACAGGCATGTCCCTTGGACCACACGGGCATGTGATCCCTACACCTTAGAAAATTTTTAAATTTTCGTAAAAAATTCTTAGAGCTCTCAGTTAGGTCCCGACTCGATTCTAATGCTCCTATTAGGCCTCGAGGGTCTAATCAAGGGATGTTTTGAATGATCTCGTTTAATGAATAGTAATTTACATAAATTATTTGTAAAATATTTTGAAAGTTTTGGTAATGCTCCGAAACCCTATTCCGACGACGAATATGGGTTAGGGGTGTTACAATAAACTTTCTTATATTAGAGAATAAGAAATTAAACCTAGAGCTCTTAATTCCTTGAAAGATCAAACTAAGTTTCAAAAGAATCTTAAAGAAATAGATAGACTTCTTATGTAACTGATAAGATTATTAAAGAATTGATAACAAATCCTATTCAATAATTAGAGGGTAATCCTAAAATTAGAAAATCCCCTGAAGGTGAACTAAAAATTAGTGTTCAAGAAGGGCAAGTTCCCAAACTCAAGGCAACTAAACCAATAATTCTTGAGAAAGAATCAGATCTTGTCATTACTTTAGTTACGACTAAATGAGTAGAGAAAAATTAGTAGAGAAAGCTACCATTTTAGATGATGATATTTCATTATCTTCTCTTGCTCCTCAAGGCATTAAGAAAAGAATGAAAAGACCCAACATGCCTCTCACTACTAAGGATTAAAATAAAAGATTGAAGAAGATTGGAGCTACAAACTTTTAAATTGATTATTCTCCAAAACCAAAAAAAGAAAAAGTTTCTCGATGACAATTGCAAAAAAAAGAATGAAAGTCTTGGAGAAAAAATGGTTTATCAACGAAAAGAACATTTAAGAAAAGCTATTTGATGAACATGGAATTGATACTACCCTCCAGCATTAGAACATCTAATTCACAATGGCTTTTAAAAAGCCTTATGTCATGGCTATGATTCTTGAATTTTGCTAAAATTTGAAAAAAAAAATTATTAAGGATAAAAGATCTAAGTTTTGTATAAAGGCTTTTGTTTGAGGACATTACTTTGATTTTGATCCTACTATTTTGATTTTTGAAAGTTATAGGATTCAACATGCCCTACGAAGTGAATTATGAGGAGATGACAAATGTATTTAGTAATGGTCTTAGAAGTAGCTAGCCAAAAGGATAAGGTTTCAATATTATTTAGTTAAGCATAACCTATAAAGCCATACAAACTATGTCATTTAGCAAATATATAGGAGTATTACTTCACAAGATAGGAATCATGGTATCATTTGATCTTATAACTATTAATTTTAATCAAATAGTTAGCTACGTAGAGACCACTACTTTGCATACAAAGATGCTTTTTTCCTATTTCATCTTTCAATTTATGATGGAGAAAAAAAATATTGTTATTGAATATGATGTCAACGAAGATACAAAGTTTGAGATTAAATATTCTAAGAAATGCAAGTATAATGTGAATATTGCTAAGTTTAGTTAAAAAAAAAAAACAAGATAAATCTAACTATATTGAAAGCTCTGCTCTAGATGCTCCTCTAGTTGCAACTTCAGTGGAAGAAATTGTAGCACCCCACACCCAACCCAATCGTCAAGACCAAATGCAAGATGTCATAATTGTTTCGAAAACAACTTGTATAACAATCTTTCATTATTATAAGCTAAGAATCAAACTTTCAAACATTTATAAATTCATTGGAAATAGATGAGTTTCATGGTTTTTTTAATAAAAATTAAACATATCCAGGTTCAAGTCATGCCCACAAAAGCACTCATGAACCTTCGGAAAAGTTTCAAAAACTTGTGTTTGAGTAGTGAGTGTTGTCGCAATGTTGGAACGGGGGAAGCCTCGTCGTCACTAGTTGTCTAGTAAGGTCACGACATCAAATAAGTGAAGTTGTGATGTTGGGGTTCTAAGGTTGTGACATCACTTGCTCTACCACCTTAAAAGCATACCAAATGGATCATTAAATGTGCCAAAAATAATCAAAATATTCAACAATTTAAAGTGATTTAACTACAAGTATATAATGTCAAGTTGTAATATAATTTTGTTTAGAATGGAACACAAAGTATTTTGAGGATTGAACCTAAAGGAGATGTATGTTTGACTTCGGAACTAAATGTTTTCTATGCTAACGAAAGGCTATTGGTTTACTAGACTCTCGAATTATTATGGCACATCATTAAAAAGATTGATTGTAACACTAAAAACACTAAGACTTCTAAAGCTAATGGAGTCAACTAATCACAAATGACAATAAGATAGTGATTGGTTATCTATAACTAATGATGGATTTAAACCTAAGTAACTTAAGTGCATGATTCTTCTCATAATAGCTTTCACCTCTTGGTCTCAAATGAGTAATTGAAGCACCAAATAAACTCCTCTCTTTGTATCATTCATTCAAGCCCTGCCAAATTGATGCTTACACAATAGGGTGTTCTCTTAGCCTAACTTATCTCAATATTCACCCGAGGTTGTCGATCTCAAGCTATTAACACTATTGATTTAATAAATCAATGCACCAAAATTAAAAAATGGCACAAATCACATAACTAGTAATCAAGCCAACAAGAGTAAATAAAAAGAAAATTAAAAAGGTTTAGAAATTCTTATTAATAATGAGAGATTTATGTTTGTGTTAAGTATGATTCCTATTTTATTCAAATTTGAGAAATAATATTCTAGTTAAACACTATTTATTTGTTTCAATCAAATACTGATTAGTTTAGATTATTTTATTATTATTTGACCTATGAATTTAGCTTATAAATAGGCTCTTTTACAACTTTAGAAAATACACCCATTAGATATTAGAACTCATAACACATTTAGAGAATTTTATGTTTACATTTTTAGGGTTCTTTATTTTTGAGTTTTCGGGGTTTAGTTTTTATCTCCATCTTTTGTACTCTTCGTTCTTTTTCCATTATAGTAAAATTATCTTTACCCGTGGTTTTTTATCCTCTTTGGAGGGGTTTTTTCACGTTAAATTTGTGTGTGTTCAATTTCTCAATTTATTCCGTTATTTTTTTCACTTGTTGCTTAATCGGGTCGATCCCAACAAGTGATATCAGAGCTAGTTCAATTTTCATAGATTATCCCATTCAAATATGGCAGCAACAAGGTTTGAAATTGAGAAGTTCGATGGTGAGACAAATTTCAATCTGCGGCAAGTTCGAATGATGACAATGCTAGTTCAAACTGGCTTGAAAATGGTTGCTACCGGGAAAAAGTGTGAGAATCTAAATCAAACATAATGGGAAGAGCTTGATGAAAAGGCCTTGTCTGTAATCTAGTTGTGCCTCACGAATACAGTATTGCAGGAGGTATTGATGGAGAAAACCTCATCCGCCTTGTGGAAAATGTTAAAAACTCTTTATGTGACTAAGTTTCTGGTTTACCGTTTAGTGTTGAAACGTCTATTTACGTTTTGCATGAACGAAGGTGAGCTTCTTAGAGATCACATCAGTCAATTCATTACTCTTTTGAATGATTTAAAGAATGTTAAGGTTCATATTGACGATGAAGATCAGACTATGCTATTATTGTGCTCTTTACCCTCTTCATACAAGTCTTTCAGGGAGACCCTGATTTATGGCAGAGACAAACTCTCGTTCGAAGATGTAAAGGGTCATTTGTTGAGTAGAGACAAACTCGACAATGAGTTTGGTTTGGATAGCAAGACAGATAAGCAAGCTTCCGTTTTGGTAGCATCAAAGAAATGAGAGAAAAGGTGTCACTATTGTAAAAAGTTAGGTCATGTCAAACAAGATTGTTATAAACTGCGAAATAAAAGAGCTGCTAAGAGTAACAAGGAAGATGTAGCTGGTGCTAATTTGGCCGATGAAAGCGGTGATGATTACTTGTTAGTGTTAACGAGTGATAACTCCAAGCTCACGTCTGAGTGGATCCTAGATTCGGGATGCTCTTTCCACTGTGTCCCAATAGAGAATGGTTCTCCACATACAGTTCGGTTGAAGGTGGAGTTGTGCGCATGGGAAATGATTCATCTAGTAAGGTAATTGGTATTGGTACTATTAAAATTAGGATACATGATGGGACAATTAGGACATTCTCAGATGTCACGTATGTACCTGATTTACGAAAGAATCTCATCTCATTGAGTATTTTAGACTTGAAAGGATGCAGAAGCAACATCGAGTCGAGTAGCATTAAAGTATCTCGTAGAGCTCTTGTTTTGGTAACAGTTAAAAGAACTAGCAGTCTTTATATTCTAGAAGGTTCTATAGTGACAAGTGAAATTGGATGTCCCTCGTCCGTTATAAAGTTGAAGTCAACTCGTTTAGCGCGGAGGCAACTTTGTCATAGGAGGGAAAAAAGTATGACCGTTTTGTTGAAGAGAGGTTCTCTTTTGGATGTAGGTTTTGAAAAGTTAGGGCACTGTGTTCGTGAAAATCAAACCCGGGTTAGTTTTGATTTGGCAGTATACAAATCGAAGGCTAGAAGCCTTTCAATTTCTAAGCACAAATTTGACTCAATTAATTCCCTGCATGGTTCAAGATAGGCTTATAGCGGGCTTTGGCAAAGATGGTGTTGTAAAAATATGAGTCAAGGTGGAGATTTGTTAAGTATGACTCATATTTCAGTCAAATTTGAGAAATAATCTCCTAGTTAAACTCTGTTTATTTGTTTCAATCAAACACTTGTTAGTTTAGATTATTTTATTATTATTTGACCTATGAATTTAGCCTATAAATAGGCTCTTTTACAACCTTAGAAAATACACCCATTAGATATTAGAACTCATAACACATTTGGAGAATTTTGTGTTTACGTTTTTAGGGTTCTTTGTTTTTGGGTTTTCGGGGTTTAGTTTTTATCTCCATCTTTTGTACTCTTCTTTCTTTTTCCATTATAGTAAAATTATCTTTGCCTATGGTTTTTTATCCTCTTTGGAGGGGTTTTTCCACGTTAAATTTGTGTGTGTTCAATTTCTCAATTTATTCTGCTAGTTTTTTTTACTTGTTGCTTAATCAGGTCGATCCCAACAGTTTGAAAAGCCCAATTGCAGTCTACACTTCCTATTTGATGCTTATGAGTAATAACAACCAATTGATGTAAGGATTGAGAGAACTAAAGACTAAATTTCAAAATAGAAATTTTTACAAATAGAAATTAAAAGGAAAATTACAAAAGAAAAGTAATTGTGCAAAGTGAATAAAATCTGAAAATGCTTAGCTAAATTCTAATAAAAAATCCTATCAGCTATTTATTCTCCTCTTTTTTTCAGTTGTTTAAATCTAAGGTTTTTATACAAAAATCCTATTAAGAGTTCATTTACATTAATGCCCTTCATTTAAACATTAGATCAAGGCATTTAAAACCCAATTCAAGTGAAAATTCCATTTGGTTTCCCTTGGCAACCACTCCAGATCTTGCAGTTACGAGGGCATTCTCACAACCACACCAGTCCTATGGTCACAACCATGAGGCCTCTAGTTCCCAAGATTTGTTCCATCCAGTTGGTTGTTGTCACAACAATGCCTCCAGATGCCAAACTCCTTGTCCAATTCAATAACTTTATGGCTGTGACAAGACCATTTTTGTGGTCGCAACCATGGATGATGAGGCAAACTTGTAACACCCTTAACCCGTATCCGTTATCAGATTAGGATTATGAGGCATTATTGTATAAAACACAGTTCAGCACAATCATTCTTCACCTTTCATACACCAAGAATTAATAAACATTTAAAACTTATCAAATTCAAATATCCACAATTCACTTATTATAAATTCGAATACATGAGTCATAATTCCAATTCAGAAATAATCATACCTTACTGAACATATATCGCAAATAAACACATTTCAAAAATTTCAACTAATTCAGTACGAACATATATCAAAACCCAACTGACTATGTTCCATAATTACTAAATTTGAACCTAACTTGTATATATCAAAGATATGTTCACATATTTAATACTTCCAATATTCAGTTCCTTATATCCATCATTTTAATGCCATTTTCATAATTAACCAAAACAATCATAAAACATATACATTACTTACCACTTAGTAACCGAACCTGTTAAGTTAATATACCATCATCCATCACTCTAATTATACCACATTTCATATTTCCAAAATGAGCTAACTATTAAAACGACTACCAAAACCAAACTTATTAAACATTTAATTAAGAACATGTAAAACCAAACTTAAGCATAATAAGCAAGCCATTTTCGCATGGCTTTAAATACATACTCATTCAAAATAATTAACTCCAAGACTAGCCTATACATGCCACAAAACCGAGTCTCAAAACATTATTTATTGAAATGATAACCGGATAGTGTGATGTCGTCTCCATCGACTTCCTACCCGAGCAAATCTCCAAAAATCTATAAACATAGGAAAAAGAAAACACAAAGTAAGCTTTTAAGCTTAGTAAGCTCGTATCTTAATAAACTTAACATAACAAATACTTTCATTATAATACCGTAAACATAATATGCTATCTCACACAATCTTTCTAAATTTCATAACATGTTCTCATATCAAATTATCATCATTCAATATTATACTTACTCACTTAACCAACTTTAACTTTCACAAACTTATTCAATTAAATTTTCATACATCAACCCTTTCACACTTTCATTTAGCCAAATGAACACATTATGGGAAATAACACATTTGATCATATATATTTCTCATATGAATCTCGTATGATCATTTATGATCAAATTCACTTTTCATTCATATAGCATCTGACAAATTTTACATATGCAACTTTACAAATCACATCTTATTCATTCCTTTATTTTTCATTGGCACATAATCATATTTCATTTCCACATACATCACAATACATTCTTTGCACATATACTTACCTTAGTTTCAAATAGGTAATAAATTATCACATACTTGATCGTTTTAGCTCGTTTAACGTATTCAACTAGCATATCAGCAATAAATGTTTTAAGCATAAGCTTTTAATAATTCACCGGCATAAAGTCTGCTAGGCCTAAGCCTGTATCTCACACCGGCACAAGGCCTGCTAGACTCAAAGTCTAATTTTATGCACCGGCAATAAGCCTGCTAGGCATAAGCCCAATTTAATTCATCAGCACAAGGCTTGCTAGGCTCAAAGCCCGAATATCACCATTATAAAGTCATCTCATAAAAATTCACATAATATAACATGTATACCTGTTCAATTTGCTCGATTTAATCATTCAATCATAATTTATAATTGCCCTTTGAATCATTCGATATTTCGCACACAAAGTGTCATTCTCAATATCTCGCTGTAACGCCCCCACGCCATAAACCGTCACCGGAGTCAAGCTTGAGGTGTTACTAAACTTATCTTACCTTTTAAACAACTCTAAACCACTGATTTTAATTTTCGGAATAAACTATTTTTCTGCGTCTTGGTTGCTTAAAAATTCATTTCTCGAGTTTCAAAACTCGAAATTAAGATCCATAAATTTTTCCTGAAACTAGACTCATATATATATCTACTATTTTTTTTCTAGAATTTCTGACTTATCAAATTAGTACATTTTATTAGTTAAAGTTACCCCTGTTTCAGAATTCGACTGCACTGACCTCTACTTACTACGAACCACTTTTCTCCCTCTACAAAATTCATATGACTATACAGTTTCTTTCTATTAAAACTAGATTCAACAAGGATTCTAAAAATATAAATTACACCACCTAATTATTTTTGTAAAATTTATGGTGAATTTATAAAGTTGAAACAGGGGATCCAGAAATCACTCTGGCCCTATTTCACTAAACCTTAGATATCTTATAAAATAAAAAACCTTTACCTATTTTTCTTATTCCATATGAAAATAGACACAATTAGTTTTAATTTCATATATTATTCACCATCAAACCATGTCTCTACGATTTTTAGTGATTTTTCAAAGTCACGTTATTTCTGATACTTGAATCTGTTTTTAAGTTACTTTCACATTTTTCATAGTTTTCATGTGATAGTTACTACTTAATCATACATACTATTAAACATGTATATCATCAGCCATTCTATTAGCTAATCACTAGCAAGTATTTACACATCATTCATTGATCATATCATATCAAAAGAAACCAAGTTCCTATACATGCCATACACAAAACGAAACGTTTAACTATACCAATGTGATTTCTTCGATAGTGTGATCGGGTCTCCGACGTTTCCTTCGATCCCCGAGTGGCTTGATAGAAACTATAAGAAAAAGAAAATAAAGAGAGTAAGCACTAGGCCTGGTAAGCTTACAAGCAAATAAATTACAACATTCAACATAATGAATAATTATACATAATGTCACCTAGCCTCATAAACTTTCTTTACTTCTCATTTTCTACCTTCTTCTTTACTCACATACCTTCTTTCTTACCTGACCTTTCACTATTCATAAATATAATCTACCTTCCCTTTTGCTGATAATTCACTGTAATTTAACGTGTACAATGACCCGTTGAACCACTTGGAATACTAAGGATACTAGGGTCGCTCTCGCCTATCAATATCTCACAATGCCATGTCTTCGACATGGACTTACATGAATTTTTCCTATCTCCAATGCCATATATATATCTAATATGGGCTTACATGGCTCATTCCTGTCTCCAAAGCCATATATCAGATATGGACTTACATGGCTCATTTCTATCCTGTCCTGTCCTGTCAACCCCAATACCCTAACATTCCTAAGGTTCAAACGGGGCTTCTTCACCTTTAATTCGACTTCAAATATTCTCATAAAATAAGTATATAAATGCTGAAATTTACAATAATAATTGAAAATAAAAGAATATTGCATTTATTTCATCAGAAACTTACCTCGATACAAAATGTGACTAAACTTTACAATTTAGTCCTTTACTTTTTCTTTTCCTCGATCTACTCCCGAATTTCGCTCTTCTTGATCTATAATAGCAAATTTAATTTATTTAATATTCAAATTTATCAAAACAGTCCTTTACTCAAACTTTGGAAAAATTACATTTTTGCCCCTAAACTTTTACATATTTATACTTTTGCCCCAAATCTCGTAAACTAAACTTCAGCCTATTTTCTTATGTTTTATGACATGCTGATCATTTTTCCCTTCTATAGCAAAATCAAATTCTCACTCTAACATATACTTATGACTATTAGGTATTTTTACCGATTAAGCCCTTTTACTCGTTTTTACCTAAAACCGAGTAGCACAAGTTGTCTAACATAATCTAAGACCTCATATTCTATCATAAAACATCAAAATAAACACTTTTCACCTATGGGTATTTTTCCAAATATGAACCCTAACTTAAATTATTGCTAGCATAAGCTTTATCGAGCTACCGAGACTCCGAAAACGTAAAGAACATTAA
Source organism: Gossypium anomalum (assembly GCA_025698475.1). Lineage (NCBI taxonomy): Eukaryota > Viridiplantae > Streptophyta > Magnoliopsida > Malvales > Malvaceae > Gossypium > Gossypium anomalum. Next base: position 30,583,812 of record CM046961.1, read on the forward strand.
AAACGGGGCTTGGAATCACTTACTATGGAGCTTGAAAGCTTGAAACAAACCCTGGCTATGGAGAACCCTTGAAATTTCAAAAGCAATGAAGAAGATGATGAATTTTGTGTTATTTTTTCCCTTTTTATTTCATTTAATATCGAAATGACCAAAATGCCTTTCCTTGTTAAACTTTCAAAAATTTCATCCATGTCCTATTTTGTCCATGAACTTAGAAATTGGTCAAATTTTTATTTAAACCCTCCTAATTAATATTCCAAAGCAATTTCATACTAAAAACTTCTAGAATGCGAGTTTTGCAAATTATTCGATTTAGTCCCTAATCTCAACTTAAGCACTTTATGCATAGAATTTCATCACGAAATTTTCACACAATCATGCAATCATATCATGAACCTCAAAATAATAATAAAATAAATTTTTCTACCTCAGTTTATGGTTTCGCAACCACTGCTCCGCTTAGGCCCTATTTCGGGATGTTACATTTCTCCCCTTTAAGGATTTTCGTCCCCAAAATCTTACACTCGTGAAAAGATTTGGGTACTGTTTTCGCATAGCCTCTTCAGGTTCCCATGTAGCCTCGTCTACCCCATGTCTATTCCATAGTACTTTCACAAGTGCAATACTTTTGTTCCTTCATTGCTTTACCTCTCGAGCTAGAATCTTTACCGGTTCTTCACCGTAAGTTATGTCTGGCTAAATCTCAACCTCTGTCTGAGAAATCACATGTGACGGATCTGAACGATAACGACGTAGCATAGACACATGAAATACATTATGAATCTTCTCTAACTCAATCGGCAAAGCTAACTAATATGCTAATGGTCCGACTCTCTCAATCACAACCCATATTACATCTTTCTTTCTCGGTGTAAACGGCAATCCTGTCACAAAATCCATAGTAACTCTATCCCATTTCCACTCAGGGACTAGCACAGGCTGCAATAAACCTGAAGGTACCTGATGTTCGGCCTTTACTGCCGTGGATCAAGCATCTAGAAACAAACTCAAAATGTCCCTTTTCATTCCTACCCACCAAGACATTTTCTTCAAATCATTATACATCTTTGTACTACCTGGATGAATAGATAAAAACTACTATGTGCTTCCTGTAAGATCTTTCGAATAAGCTCATCATTCTTCTGGTACACGTACCTATCTCGGAACATCAAACAACCGTCGAATCGATCTCAAATCGACTCTATATCCGACTCACACTGATCTCATTTGGCTAACAACTCACTGTCATTTTTTTAGCTTCAAAAATTTCTTCAAGAAACATTGGTTTAGCTCTCAACTCAATTTAAGATAAAACCATCATCCGATAAGGCTAGACTAGTGTTCAAAGCTCTTAATGCAAATAAAGATTTCCTACTCAAAGCATCAAGAACAATGTTTGCCTTACAGGTGATAATCGATCACTAGCTCATAATCTTTAATCAACTCTAACCATCTTCTTTGCCTCAAATTCAAATATTTTTGAGTCATCAAATATTTCAAACTTTTGTGATCAGTGAATATATGGCACTTCTCACTTTGTACAAATGATGTCTCCAAATCTTCAACGCAAAAATAATGGCAAATTTAGCTCTAAATCATGTGTCGGATAGTTCTTCTCATGTGGCTTTAGCTGTCTAGAGGCATAAGCAATTACCTTCCCTCCCTGCATAAGTACACAACCAAGTCCATTTATGGATGCATCATCAGTAAATCACAAACTCCTTACACAGTTCTCGTTGTACTAAAGCAGAGCTTTAGTCAACAATGTTTTTAACTTGTCAAAACTCTGTTGACACTTCTCACCCATTCAAACTTGATATCCTTTCGCAGCAATCTTGTCGGTGGGGTAGTTATCATGGAAAATCCCTCTACAAATCGTCTATAATATCCGGCAAGACCAAGAAAACTTCTAACTTCTGATACATTTCTAGGAGGCATCCAATCAACAATGGCTGAAATCTTGCTCGAATCAACCTTAATACCTTCACCTGAGACAATATGTCCAAGAAACCAACTTCAAACGGAACTCACTTTTCTTTGAACTTGGCATACAACTCGATTATCTCTCGAGAATCAGAAAAATCGTTTCAAATGCTCTGCATGCTCAGTCTCATCATGAGAATAAATTAAGATATCATCAATGAACACAACTACAAACTTATCCAAGTACGGTTCGAAAATTCGGTTCATTAAGTCCATGAAAATGGCAGGAGCATTAGTCAAGCCAAATGGCATCACAAGGAACTCATAATGACCATACCTAGTCCGGAAAGCAATCTTGAGGACATCTAACTCTTTAACTCGCAATCGATAGTATCCGGATCTCAAATCTATCTTGGAGAACACAGTAGCTCCTTTCAATTGATCAAACAGATCATCAATTCTAGGCAATGGATACTTGTTCTTTACTCATTACCTTGTTAAGTTGCCGATAATCTATGCACAATCTCATCGATCCGTCTTTCTTTTTCACAAATAGCACTTTGGTGCACCCTATGGTGAACTCTTTGGGTCTTACAAAGCCTTTATCTGTTAATTCCTGCAATCGAGCTTTCAATTCTTTCAATTCCAACGGAGCCATTCTATAAGGAGCAATAGAAATGGGCGTGGTACCGGAATCAACTCAATACCAAACTCAACTTCTCTAACAGAGGTAAACTCGGTAGTTCTTCCTAAACACATCGGAAACTCACATACCACAGCACATCGATTCAATTTTCAATTCTGGATCTTTAGTGTTCAACACAAAAAAGCAAGATAAGCTTCATACCCTTTTCTCAAACATTTATGAGCGGACATAACAGAAATTATGGAAATGAACTATCTCGACTCTTACAATTAACCCAAGAATTTCACCATTTTCACACTTCAACTCAATGAATTTCTTTCCACAATTCACTATCACATCATGTGTAGTCAACCAATCCATACCAAGAATCACATCAAACTCATCAAATGGCAATAGCATGAGATCGTAGGAAAAACAGTGAGCTCTAATCATCAAAGGACAATTTCTACATACTTTATCTACTAATACATGCTTGCCTAATGGATTCGATACTTTAATCACAAATTCTGTAGATTCTATAGGCATACTTATATTAGGCATTAATTTCTTGCAAACATATGAATGAGTTGAACCCGGATCAATCAAAGCAATGACATTAATATCATGTAGAGAAAATGCACCCATAATCACATCGGGGAAGGATGCCTCTTCGTGAGCATGGATAGCATAAGTCCTTGCAGGGGCTCTAACATCTGGTCTCACAGCCGAATCTCTTGAGGTACCTCTGTTACTTGCTCCTACTCCCGATTGCCTCGGTGATCTGCCTCTAGTAGGAGCATTTTCGGATCTAGCACTCTGTGTTACCTCTCGGTTAGCCACCTCTGGACATTCTCGTACAAAATGATCTGGAGCACCACATTTATAACAAACATTTTCGCCTGCCCAACAAGGACCATAATGAAGTTTACCACACCGTGGACACCCTGATCTACCTTGTCCAACATTACCTACACTCGCAGTCGAGATGGTCTGAGCCTTCGGATCCTTAAATCTGCTGCCTCTATTCTGACTAAAATACCCAGCTGAGAAACTAGATCTGGTAGAAAACTCCTTTGGCCTTTTGGATGTAGCCTGGAATGACCTACTCATCTGTCTCTTCTTTGTATCTTGTGTCTCTGTCTCAACTTTGCCTTTTCTTTTAATAGCTCCTCGCCTTACAGTGCTCTCTCAACTAAAATAACAAACTCTTTTATTTCTAGGACACCCACTGACAGTCGGATATTATCATTTCACCCATCCTCAAACCTTTTACACATGATAGCCTCTATGGACACACATTCTCGAGCACATTTATAAGCCTGACAAATTCGCGCTCATAATCAGTCACCGTCATATTACCTTGTTTCAATTCCAGGAATTCCTTTCTCTTCTGGTCAATAAACCTCTGACTAATGTACTTTTTACGAAATTCCTCCTGAAAGAAATCCCAAGTGACCCTCTCCTTTGGTACAATTGATACAACTGTCTTCCACCAGTGGTAGGCTGAGAGTCTCTAAGAAGTGATACTACACATTTCATACATTCCTCGAGTGTACAAGATAATTCACAAGACTCGATAGTATTTTCTAACCAAAATTCTCGCTTCTTTCTGCATCATCATCTTTTGTTGCTCAAACTCTTCTCGCCCCTTGTTTCTGATTCTATCAATCGGTGGCTTTTCTCTTATCACCGCACTGTGGATCGGGAAGCTTGAGCTACATGGGTAGCTTTGAGAATCATGAGGGGGTGGAGGTCTAACTGCCGGATTCATACGAACGAACTCGGCAAACCAATCATTCAAAGCTTGGAAGAGAGCTTCTCGAGTCACTCCTCCCTGATCAACTGTTACTGGCCTATTCTCAGATGGTGCTGCCCCTTCCGCGGGAGCAGGCACATTACTTTCTACATCATCATCACCAGCTCACTCAGGATCCATTACTATAAAACAAAATATTTAAAAATCGTCAGGAGTCGTCACACTATCAAAATACAGGTATGGCATGTATAGCTAGACTTTTACTCACACTAACTGTTCCGAGAACCGACTAAACTTGCTCTAATACCAATAAATGTAACGCCCCCATGCCCGAAACCATCACCGGAGTCAAGCTTGAGGTGTTACTAAACTTATCTTACCTTTTAAACAACTCTAAACCACTGATTTTAATTTTCAGAATAAACTATTTTTCTGCATCATGGTTGCTTAAAAATTCATTTCTCAAGTTTCAAAACTCGAAATTAAGATCTGTAAATTTTTCCTGAAACTAGACTCATATATCTATCTAATAATTTTTTTCTAGAATTTTTGACTTAGCAAATTAGTACAGTTTATTAGTTAAAGTTACCCCTGTTTCAGAATTCGACTGCACTGACCTCTACTTACTACGAACCACTTTTCTCCCTCTACAAAATTTATATGACTATAAAGTTTGTTTCTATTAAAACTAGATTCAATAAGGATTCTAAAAATATAAATTAAACTACCTAATTATTTTTGTAAAATTTATGGTGAACTTCTAAAGTTGAAATAGGGGATTCAAAAATTGCTCTAGCCCTATTTCACTAAACCTCATATATCTTATAAAATACAAAACATTTACCTGTTTTGCTTATTCCATATGAAAATAGACACAATTATTTTTAATTTCATATATTATTCACCATCAAACCATGTCTCTACGATTTTTAGTGATTTTTCAAAATCACGTTATTTCTGATACTTGAATCTGTTTTTAAGTTACTTTCACATTTTTCATAGTTTTCATGTGATAGTTACTACTTAATCATACATACTATTAAACATGTATATCATCAGCCATTCTATTAGCTAATCACTAGCAAGTATTTACACATCATTCATTGATCATATCATATCAAAAGAAACCAAGTTCCTATACATGCCATACACAAAACGAAACGTCTAACTATACCAGTGTGATTCCTTCGATAGTGTGATCGGGTCTCCGACGTTTCCTTCGATCCCCAAGTGGCTTGATAAAAACTATAAGAAAAAGAAAATAAAGAGAGTAAGCACTAGGCTTAGTAAGCTTACAAGCAAATAAATTACAACATTCAACATAATGAATAATTATACATAATGTCACCTAGCCTCATAAACTTTCTTTACTTCTCATTTTCTACCTTCTTCTTTACTCACATACCTTCTTTTTTACACGACCTTTCACTATTCATAAATATAATCTACCTTCCCTTTTCTTTGATAATTCATTGTAATTTAACGTGTACAATGACCCGTTGAACCACTTGGAATACTAAGGATACTAGGGTCGTTCTTGCCTATCAATATCCTGCCAATGCCATGTCTTCGACATGGACTTACATGAATTTTTCCTGTCTCCAATGCCATATATATATCTAATATGGGCTTACATGGCTCATTCCTGTCTCCAAAGCCATATATCCGATATGGACTTACATGGCTCATTTCATCCCGTCTCCCGTCTCACAACCCCAATACCCTAACATTCCTAAGGTTCAAACGGGGCTTCTTCGCCTTTAATTTGACTTCAAATATTCTCATAAAATAAGTATATAAATGCTGAAAATTTACAATAATAATGTAAAATTTACAATTTAGTCCTTTACTTTTTCTTTTCCCCTATCTACTCCCAAATTTCGCTCTTCTTGATCTATAATAGCAAATTTAATTTATTTAATATTCACATTTATCAAAACAGTCCTTTACTCAAACTTTGGAAAAATTACATTTTTGCCCCTAAACTTTTTCATATTTATACTTTTGCCCCAAATATCGTAAATTAAACTTCAGCCTATTTTCTTATGTTTTATGACATGCTGATCGTTTTTCCCTTCTATAGCAAAATCAAATTCTCACTCTAACATATACTTATGACTATTAGGTATTTTTACCGATTAAGCCCTTTTACTCGTTTTTACCTAAAACCGAGTAGCACAAGTTGTCTAACATAATCTAAGACCTCATATTCTATCATAAAACATCAAAATAAACACTTTTCACCTATGGGTATTTTTCCAAATATGAACCCTAACTTAAATTATTGCTAGCATAAGCTTTATCGAGCTACCGAGACTCCGAAAACGTAAAGAACATTAAAAACGGGGCTTGGAATCACTTACTATGGAGCTTGAAAGCTTGAAACAAACCCTAGCTATGGAGAACCCTTGAAATTTCGTGCTAGTGAAGAAGATGATGAATTTTGTGTTATTTTTTCCTTTTATTTCATTTAATATCCAAATGACCAAAATGCCCTTCCTTATTAAACTTTCAAAAATTCCATCCATGTCCTATTTTGTCCATGAACTTACAAATTGGTCAAATTTTTATTTAAACCCTCCTAATTAATATTCCAAAGCAATTTCATACTAAAAACTTCTAGAATGCAAGTTTTGCAAATTATTCGATTTAGTCCCTAATCTCAACTTAAGCACTTTATGCATAGAATTTCATCACGAAATTTTCACACAATCATGCAATCATATCATGAACCTCAAAATAATAATAAAATAAAATTTTCTACCTCGAATTTGTGGTTTCACAACCACTGTTCCATTTAGGCCCTATTTCGGGATGTTACACTCGCACACTAAGTGCCATATTTGATTGCCCCGCACACTAAGTGCCACATTTAGTTGATATGTCGTCATGCATAAAAATATTCATGTATATACAATTTATACAATATTAAAGCATTAGAAGCATAAATTTAACAATGCTTATTGCATACGAACTTACCTCTATCGTCAAAATGTTGAAATGGATCCACTAGTCTGAAACTTTGTTTTTCCCTCGATACAGACTCGTACGAGGCTTAACTTGATCTAATTAATCAAATTCAACTATTACAATTCATATTCTATTTATTTTAACTCAATTTCATATTTTGGTAAAATTACTATTTTACCCCTAAAGTTTTACTTTTATTCAATTTAGTCCCTGAGCTCAAAAACATGCAAATTAACCATTTTTAACCATAATTAAGATTAGCCTAATGTTCATGGTATCTAAACAGCCCCTAAATTACTTTATGGGAAAATTACATTTTTGCCCCTGATATTTCAACTTCTTTACAATTTAGTCCCTAAGCTCAAAAAATAAAATTCATTCAATTTTGGCCAAGCCCATGCCTAGCCGAATTTACTACAACTTCATAGCAGCCCATATTTTCACTTATTCACACTTTCAACCACATAATTTCAATAATTCATAATTTAATCCAAAATTGACATTTTTAACCAAAAATCGCTTTACAAAACATGTATATCCAACAACAATAATTTATTTTCTATCATTAACTATCAAAATACTCATGCATTCAACAATGGCAACATTCAAATACTTTAACAGTTTTGAAATCAGAGATACGAACTCGCTAGAATACGAAGCAATGATCTCAAAAACATAAAAATAATCAAAAACCGAGCACAAAACATACCTAAATCACTTCATGCAAGTGCCGAACTAAGGAAGCTTCAATGGCTTTCTTTTTCTCCTCCATATTTGGCCAAGAAATAAAATTTGCATGACCATTTTATGTTTTATTTTTATTTAATACATTTTAATATACCATTTACCTTTTTACCCTTTATAATAATACATAATTTCATATATGCCAAACCACCAATCTCCACTATCATAAAATAATGGTTTAATTAATAAATAGGGACTTCTACTTTAGTAGAACATGGCAAATAAACACTTAGACAATTAGAATGCAACTTTTGCATTTTACGCGATTTAGTCCTTTTTGTTTAATTAACTATCGAAACAATAAAATTTTTCAACGAAACTTTAATACCATCTTATTGCCACTCCTTAAATATTTATAAAAATACTTACGACTCGGTTTATAGAAACGAGGTCTCGATACCTCATTTTCTAAACCCACTTGACCTTAGGGTCATACCACTTGAACTTAATAAATCGCTTATAAAACAAAAATCACAATATCAAAAACATTTTTAAAATCACAATTAACTTGTAAATATTAAATATAATATTTATAAACATACTAGTCGGATTTGGTGGCCCCGAAACCACTGTTTTGATTAACCCTAAAAATGAGCTATTACAAAACTTGGTACCAAACTCAGTATATAAGTGGTCGTGACATCCTCTTTCTATGCTCACAAAAAAGGCTAGTTGAGGAAAGACTCATTGGCAAGTCAATATGATTGTGGTTGTGACAAGCTACTCTTTGCTTTACTTTTCTATACGACTTGAGTTCTTCTTCATTTCATTACTCCATTAAAACCTACAATGCCATTTTCACACCATTTAAGTCCATTATTGAAGGTATTCATGTAAATATTCAAAAAAGTACGAAAACCTATTCTAAAACAACATCTAATCCAAATCTTAACATTAATGCAGAAATATAAAGAATGATTCTAAATGTCACTCGAAAACAAGCTCATTAATTGAGAAAATGGCTTAATTTACCATGTCAATTTACGACATATCACTAACTAAAACCAATATGGTACAAAATCATTTAACATATAATTGACCTATATGAAAACACACAAACCTTCGATAATATGACACCCAACACAATCACCTTAACATAGATAAGTAAGTAACCTAGTACTCAAAGCGTGCATATATATTTACTAACCAAGCATCCAAATTCATAAAAGGAAACATCAAAATTAGCACAAATGAATTAGGTACACACAAAAAACATAACTTAGTACCAAAGAGCTATACAACTTAGGTTAAGCTAAGTTAAGGACCTCAGATCTTGTTGAAGTATCACGAACTAATGGTGCCCATCTATCACTTGCGCATGGAACAAATAAATCCACACACTAAGCATTAGGAGCTCAATGGTCATAACATAATTTGAAATCAAAATAAAAAAGTATTAAAGAATGAAGTATGTTAACAATAATCAATATTAAGCATCAAATCTAATTTAATATCTCCTATATCATTTGATCACATTCTATCATGTTTCTTTGTGGCATTAATCATCTCTATCAATGATCTTTCCTAACTTCTTTTTCCATATCACATTAGTCATCTTAATTTATAATTTTTATATGGGTATATATATGTATTTCATATTCATGAATAAAAAGTCACTAGATCATTTCTCATTTTTAAATTTCATATCATAATACAATTTCTTTTCTCATTCTCATATAATTACATTTAATGCTTGCACTAGGATTTAATATCAAGATCATTATTAAATCACTATCAAATTTATAATTAGCCCCTATTAACTTAATATGAAATAAAGGATGAATACATAGATTAATCCCCTAACACTCCACGATGTGCACGTAAGTGTTGGTCGAGTATTAATGCATATGTTTCCCCTAACAATCTACAATATAATATGCACCAAAGTGCCAGAATTATATGTATCAAAGTGCCAGAACAATAGACACTAAAATGCCAAACTGATATGCATGTTTCCACCAATAAACAAATAAATCCTAAGGCATGTCAACTATACATGTACTCTATCTAATATCATTAATAAGGTAATTTTCTTATCAATTATCATCAATATACATTTCAGTTCAAGTGTTATCATAATAACATTGTAATTCATACAAAGTATTCTATCACTTTCTTACCTATGTACATGTATACACATATATATCATTTCAACATTTATCATGATAAAATTACAACTACCTTATGGTATAATATAATTTCACATAACCAATGTAACAACATAATAATCAATTTCCAACTCAAAAAAGCATAAAGCTCACTCACTTGCATTGATCACTAAGGATACTTTAAGATTGACACTTACCATTTATAGTATAGACTTGACACTCAGTAAAGTCATGTAATGAAAACATATTAAGTTAGCACAAATTGAGTTAGATTTTTGTTGGTCACCTTTTCTTTCCCTTTCACCTTCAAGGTTTTGATGTCGTCTTTCACTACGTATGATAATTTTGATATAAGAACAATGTTAGTTTCTCATCGTCACGCATATATAACTTCTAATCTCATCATCACGCATATATAACTTCTAATTAAAACATGTTACGGACATATTCACTTAGATCCCTTTAACCCTAATTTCCAAAATTCTCGAATTTTTCAACTCTCCCGATCGAATCAAAAACTAACCCTGTAACTATACTCTAAGGACCTCAAACTATCAAATCATAGCATTCAACCCCCAAAGTTCTCATCTCTTACACATAGGTCCCTAAGAACTCATTAATGTCTTCCTTTAATAACACTTAATTAAACTCTGCCATAATATTACCCACTTCAATTCTAGCATGTTTCTCATATAAGCTAAGCTTTAAAACTAGATATTTCATGGTTTCAAGCTTGATTTCTAACACCCGTCTTCGTCATCAGAATCAAATTACGGGATGCCACAGTAATTAATAAAATAGGAACATGTGAATTTAATTCAAAATTTTAATAAATCATTACATTTTAAACATTCCAACAAACATGATTATCATACAAATTCAAACCTAAATCGAGCTTATGAAAGCTCTTAAACTGAATTGAAATCAAATAGGACTTAATTAAAAACTTAAAAAAAGTGGGGGGAAATTATAAAATAAGGTCACACGATTGTGTGGCCAAACCGTGTGACAAGGTGAGGTCGTGCAGAGCTAGACAACATGGCCATGTATTCAAACCATGTTACAAAATAAAATCATGTATAACAGGGTCACACGACCGTGTCGCCAGGCCGTGTAACAAACTGAGACCTTGTGGACCTAAATGTAAAATTTTGCAAACATTTACACGATCGTGTAGTTAAGCCGTGTAAGAAACTGAGACCGTGTCTAGTCAAAATCACCCTGTCCATACAAAGCACACGGTCGTGTGTTAGCCTATGTGTGCCAAAATGTGTCTCATAAATCAAGTCACATAATCAATTGTTTACTTAAGCCATAAGCATGTTGTAACAGCCTGATTTAGGGCCTAGCCAGAACAGTGGTCTTGGGAACACAAATCTGAAGTTGAGAAAAATTATTTTTATTATAATTATGAGGTTATAGCATGATTATATTAGTGCAAGAAAAATTTGGTGAGTTAATTTTAATGTTTGTGAGCCTAATTGCAAAAAAGGGCTAAATTGCATAAAAGACAAAAGTTGCATTTTAATACCCAAATGTATTAATTAGATAGAGAACTAAAATTGGGGGCCTTTAAAGAGAAATTAGACCCCTAAAAACAAGGTGGCTGGCCATAGGAGACAAGGTTAGTCAAAAAGTCAATATTAGGTGACTTGATGACATAGTATGTAAATAAAATAATACCTAAGTTGCCTAGCCTTCATTTCTTCTCCTTGGCCGATTATACCAGCAAAAAAACATGAGGGGTTTTGAGCTTTCAAACTTCAGCAACTTGTAGCCTTCATAATGTAAGTGACTTTGATGATTTCTTGATGATTTTTGTATTTTTGAGACCCTTGAAGAATGAGCTTTCAAATGAGGGGTCTATTTTGCAAAATGGTAAACAGTTTAAGGTTTTGACATGAATGGATTTGTGATGTTTTCTGAGTTTTTATGGAAGAATATGAGTCTTAGAAGAGCTCTAAGCAACTTTTGTGAAAGGTGTTAGCATGAAAACACCTAAAGGGATTATTTTGCATAAGTTGCAAAATAGGTGATAAGTGTGTGAAATAGTGAGAATTTGGGGTTGCTATAAGAGTAAAAAGGGTTAGATTAGGCCTAAGATAAGAGGAAATTCGATAAAATCAATTTTTGAGCGTAGGGGTAAAATGGTTATTTTGCCAAAGTCTAGGGGCAAAATGGTCATTTTACCAAAGATGTGAATTTATCATTGCCTAATTGTAATTAGTGACTAAATAAGTGCATTTTGTTATTATAGATCAAGATTTGCCAAATCCAAGCCTAGACCGGGGGAAAACCAAGCAAATCGACTAAACCGACTAGTCGAGTACATTTTGTAATTCGAGGTAAGTTGTATGTAAATAATACAACTACATTGATTAATATAAGTGTTTAAATTGGCATTGAATGGATATAGCATGAATGGCTTGATTGTGAATTGAGAATGCATAATGACAATGAGATGGTAAAATTCCCATTGGGACCCTAGGAAATAAACTGGATATTCAAGTCGTGACATTTGGGTCACTTGTGTGAGCTAGTGTAAGACATGTCTGGGACATGAGTCGGCCACACTACAAGAGCCGGTGTAAGACCATGTTTGGGACGTGGCATCAGTATTGAGATGAGTGCTAGTGTAAGACGTGTCTAGGACACGTATCGGCATCGATGATGTTAGTCAGTGTAAGACCATGTCTGGGACATGGCATCGACTTGAGATGTGAGCCAGTGTAAGACTATGTCCGAGACATAGCATCGGCACCTTACCCCAAGAGGTTTATAGAATGACCGATAGTGTTTCGAATGGTTCAACGGAGTAAGAATGTTTGTGAGTTAATAAGTAAAACATAACCATGTTGTGAGTGATATAGGTACCTAATTGGTACGTATGAGAAATGAGCTCATTAGAGAGCATATGACTTGTATGGATGGTAATGAGTAAGTTATGCTTATACTTAACCTTGTGTTATGAGCATGATGATTATTGATGAATTGTTGTTATATATTTATTTATATGCAACTTACTAAGCTTTTATGCTTACCCTCCTTTCTTTCCATTTTCTTATAGTGCCGCCTAACTAGCTCAAGGATCACTAGAAGTCAGAGATATTGATAACACTATCGCTCGAAACCTTCGGCATAGTTGGATTTATATTTTTGAATATGGCATGTATAGGGCTTAGACTTGATTATTTTGTCCTTGAGCATTGGCCAAATGTGTGGGATTGGGATAAGTCCCACACTTTGTATTTAGCCTTGATGTTGGCTAATATTCATTTTGATTATATGCAAGATGTTATTTCCTTGGTTGAGTAAATCGCCCTATGAATGAATGTCTATTGTGACCGATTTGGTCATATGAACTGTGTTGTTTTGATATTTATAGACATTTGTATGGAACCAGGTATGTAAGGGTGGCAATGTGGCTTGGTAAATAACCTCATATTGTCTACACGGGTAGACACATGGGTGTGTGTCTAGGCCGTGTGTGACACACGGTCAGCCCCATGGGCATGTGATGAGGCCGTGTGTCCCCAACACGTAAAAATTTCAAGTCAGTATGCATGGTAATAAACACAGGGGCAGAGACACGACTGTGTGTCTTAACCGTGTAGAGGACATGGCCTAGCACACGGGCGTGATCTATAGTCGTGTGGCATGTTGGGTGCTGACGTCAAAAATAGAATACCCAAGTTCTTGGACACAGGCCAAGACACAGGCGTGTCGAGGCCGTGTGAGGCACACAGGCGAGTGCCAGGCCGTGTGAAAACCATTGTACCTTGAACAAAAAATTAAATTCTGCACAGACTAGGGACACGGGCGTGTCTCGATAGACACCAGGCCATGTGAGCCGCACGGGCCACCAACATGGCCATGTCAAGCCAATCACACAAGTGAGTCACCTCTCACACGAGTGTGTGCCCCTGTTTTTAGTGGAAGTTTTTTTCAATGTTTTTTTAGGGAGTCGAATTGATCCCGAATTGGTTTCTAAGTATGTTATGGGCCTCGTAGGCTCATAATAGAGTTGTAATAGTAAATTTTGAAAAGTTTTTAGTTTGTCTACATTTTTTTTTACGACTTGGAAATGTTTGTGCGCTTGTGTTTAAGTTTAGTAATGCCTCGTATCATGTCCCGGCGTTGGACATGGGTAAGGGATGTTACACATGTCATTAACCATTCAATAAATCTATTCAAAATACACCAAAAGCATACTAAAGCATATCATTTTCCTAGTTCTAACCAATATGCCATAAGGCATCATCACAAACAATATTCAATGCTAAGATTTAACTTCATTTCCTACCAATCAAGAACCAAGCAATATATCTACCTAACATGCCATCCAATATCAATTTCTAACATCATTAAGTTGGTCATAATGCCAACCTACTAACATACCATTTGGCCACAAGCATAAACTTACTTATTCTACTAAAATAACTAAAACCAACCATCAAGGTTTCATACTATAATTATCAACAAAAACACATATTTCCAACCATCTCTATATGAAACATAACTTAACATACCAATTACCTATACGATTCTACCACATACCAAATTCAGTATTCACATTCAAGGTCACTATTGCAAGCCATGAACAACACATTGATTAACCACAAGTACACATACTTGGTGCATTCACAAAACATACTTATTTTTACAAAACACTTATATATATACAAATTACTCCTATGACATTCCACATAACTAAAATAAAATGTTTTCAGAGTCTACCAAAAGGTGGCTAGATAGTGTGATCTTCAAGTTGACCCGAATACCGAGTTCCACAAAATGATAACTACGAGAAATAGGAAAATAAAAGAAAGTAAGCTTCAATTGAGCTTAGTAAGTTCTTAGGTTGAAAATGATATAACATACCTTATTATCAAATTTTAATTAACTACATTTAACCTATCACCACAGCCATATCAAAAGAAGAGTACATCACATACAATCCATAAAACCTTTCAATTATACAATTAGATTCAATACCAAGTCAAATTACCATATCAATAAGCACAAACACATTTTCAAGTCATTCACCAAGATTTTATCACAATACACCAGTAACTAGTCATTTTATCTTTTAACAATCACGATTCAACCTGATGAACTAATATGAATAGATACAGATACTAGGTTATCCACCCAAAACGCGCCAAAATGCTCAAATAAGCTAATCCGTCAAATAACACACTTGGGCACAAGTGTTTAGCCTGTAATGCCCCAATAATCTTAAGTTGGACTTGTTGAATTCTATCATAGTTGAGTTCTTGGTTTGGTGGCTAGAGGTGTCGGGTGTAAGGTGTGGGTCACAAGTTCGAGTCTTAGTGAAGTCGTTCTGTAGTTTTTGTTAATTGTGGCTTCAGGTCTAGTGTTTGAGTCAAACTCTAAGAGGTGGTTGGATGGAGAGAAGAGTTAGGGGTAGTGGGTTAGTGGTTGGTTAGGGTTAGATTTTATCTTATTTATGTTATTTTTTTATTTGAAAAAAATAAATAAATAAATCTGATAAACCCAAAATCCTCCCTTTTTCCCTCACGTTGCTTTTTGTTTCCCATAGTCCTATTTTTTTTCTCTTTTTCTTTTCCATTCTTCACGTGAGTTTTGAGAAGAATTGGAAAATTTTCCACTTGAAATACTTGGTATGTAGTGCACTGCTTTTTTTAATTCTTGATATTCAATTTAGTAGAGGGTGTTCGATTGTTAAGATTTCTACATGATTGGTAACTTCGTCTCCTTTTTTGAGGATTATGGAATGGTTCTTCTTAAATTTTCATTTTTGTTAAGACATGGTGGATAAAGTGTAATTGATTGATTGATTAGATGTGTGGGCCACACAGGCATGTGGGCCCAAATTTCAGAATTTCTCCCTAAGGCTATACATGTAATCTCGATCAATTGTGGGCTTTCCATAGGGTCGGTATGTGTGGTATAAACCTTAAAGCATGAAAATTGTCACTCTGTTAGATTGGAAATGATGTAAATAACATCTGCATAAGTATTGTGTAAAATGATATGTATGATTTGTTCTGCTATGTTTGAGCATGTTGGAAACACAAATTTACACACTTTTTCATAGCCTTTTTAACTTAAATTCATGCGAATTCGGTTAAATTCTTGTCAAAAAATAATTAATTTTTATAAAATAATTAAAGTGAACTTAAAATATGAACATGTTGAATTTTAGTTAATTTCATAATTATTTTTTATGAATTTTGGTTATTTTCGACAGATTTGCACAAAGGGCGAAAAATGGCTCGGCAGACACTGCTAGAAGCATAAAACCGAGAAGTAATTTGAAGTATTGAGGTGAACTAAATTTCAGCCTAAGACGGTCCAAAATTATATGTATTAATTCATCATATAATTAATTTTAATTTATATCCAATTTAATTTGGGTTAATAAATTATTATTAATTAATTATGTAAAAGTGGTCTAGTTGAACCGAACCAAGCAAACCGAACCGCCTAAGGAATGGATAGCCCAAAATTGTCCCAAGAGCTGAGCCCAAAACCGTCCCAAGTGTTGACCCAAATCAGCTTATTAGCTTATTATTTAAGCTTGCAAAGAGGCCCTTGAAGACTTGTTCAAATTGAAATTAAGCCCCTCCAAAATTGGTGGCTTTGTAGATTTGCCCAAGCCATATTTAGCAAAGTTGAAGCCATCAACTTTGCCACATAGATGGCTGGACAAGGGGTGGCTCTTTGGCTACTATTTTTAGCAAATTTTATCTGCCACATTCAGCTATAAAAACCCCTTTTGGCTGATCATTTAACACATCCTTCATTCACATCTCTTCTCTCACAATTCTCGTCTCCTCTCTCACTTTTTCTCTCATTTTCCCATCCAAAGTTCCTTGCTATTTTTCTGATTTCTTCCCTTGGAAAAGGGGTTTTCTTCAGCCATTTTGGAGCATCAATTGAGTGTTCATAGCAGCCTTGATCAACGAGGACAAAAAGAAGGAAGAACGGAGCAATCTAGCCAAGCCACAGAAAAACACTGGATTTGATTCTTGTTCCCTAACTCTTTAGTTTTTGTTGTTTTTGTGATGAACATATATATGAATATTTATTTTGTTGGAATGGTTAATTTAATTAGCTTAGATTGAATTTAATTCGTGTTGGGTTGATTGCATTTCGTCCTTTTAAATTATTAAAGTTGTGTTTATGCTATTATAGGCCTCGGTAAAATGCTTGATTAAGTAAAATCATGCCTAAGTTATTCTTGCATTATAATTGTGAGGGAACTAATGAATTAATTATTTAAATGGATTGAAATTGTAATTAACGGACACAGTACTTAATCAGTGTATGTTTATTCTTCTACGGTAGCTGAAGGTTAAATTAGCATTGTATCTGGCGATACACTTGCCTTGCATAACTTGCAAGATTATTTTGATTAAACTGTTTCAAGGTAAGGATACCTTGTTACCTCACATAGTCTTTTATGTTCTCATTAGATTTAATTAATCATTTGAATTGACATAGGAATATGCAAGAGATTAATTCAATTTAATGTGTATGTATGTGCAACAACATGCTTGCTTATTAGAATCTGTTTATCGATTGAATTGACATAGAGATATGTTAAGAGATGAATGGATTTGTGTAGGCGAGTATGTTCATTAGTTAGCAAATTACCAAGTTGTCGTGAATTTATTTGTAACAATATAAACATGAGTTTAATAATTCTAAGATAAGAAATGTAATTAATCTAACACAATTATATCATCTTAATTAAAATCGTATTTTGAAATCGTGCATTTGAGATTTATTTATTTAGTTTACTTCGTTTAAAATATTACTTTTTAATCACCCTCTTCAAACAAAATATTCTTTTCTTCACCAAAGTGTTTTAGATAGCATTCATAAATAATTATTTTCACAGTCCCTGTGGGTACAATAACTCGACATTTACTTGTCACTTTATTACTTGTTGCGATTGTGTACACTGCACATTTCCATCGTTCCACATGTTAGCATTTGTTATACGAGCATGCATGTGATATACATTCTGGCATCTATTATTCTGATTTATTTAATGCTCTATCTGTATCTGGCAAAGTGGCGGGTTATATATTAAGAGGAGAAAGTATTCTATGTAGAGCGATATCTCACCAATACACTGGCAGCAATGCTGCGACTATTCTAAAAAGTGTCGTATGAACACTATGTAGTGTGTAGGGCTGGGTGGGTGTTTTATACCCCACGAGGTGTGTTAGGATAAGGGTAGGATTATGCATATCTGTATCTGTATGATTCTGTTATAATTTCGATTCTACAAAAGATTTAGATCTGTATCTATTCTGCCTTGAGATTGAATCTAAATTTCTGTTTATGTATGTGTTGCACACTAAGTTCTTAGAACTCACTCTTTGTTTTTCTGTTTCATTCAGGTAACCCTCAGACTTAGACGAGTCGGTGCAACGGAAGCTCGGATGTAACCACTTTTTCATAAAACTCTATTTACATAAAATTTGCTTAACTTCCTAGTTTTGAGAGTTTTGTAATTTTGGGACTCTCTGGACACTTGGGTTAATTTCGGATTTGGATTTTTAATTTGGAATATCTTGTATGACATGTGATAAAACGATTTGTAAAATTAATCGTTTCGAAAAAACAAACTTGATTTTTCAAAACATAACGATTTAAGAATTTCCACTGCATATTATTTGTTTAACTTGAAAATGTAAACAATTAATGGTTTAACTAACAAGTATAACAACACGTTTTTTAAAATAAGTGGATTCTTTTGGTAACAAAAATATACGATGTTTTCAAAATGATAAGTTTGAATTTATAACTTTCCTTCATAACATTCCCAGATTTGACTGTAATGTTTGGGCCGGGTTTGGGGTGTTACATAGCCCGAAGGTTAACAGCCCTCCAAAAAAATCCTGGGAATCGAGTGTCAAGCCCATAAGCTTTACATCATCCCCTAAAAACATGCCTGAATCACTGTAAATATAACTCAGTAATCCGTAACAAATGTTGGAGTCTAGTATATTCAGTGTATAATAACATATCATCTGTCAATATCTCAGCTCATATCAATCTCATAATGCATGCAAAATAACCTCTTGGCATGCTAATTTTATCCTATCCTAAGTTCATTCGAGCCCAATACATATAATAGTATAGCACTTTTCAATTCAGTCCTTTTTCTCACCTTTACCAATTTGCAACATTTAAATATACATTCAAACATTCCCAAAATACACAATTCAATATAAACATTACAAAATACATAGGCCTTTACCGTATGAACTTACCAGAGGCCAATAACAAAAGTAAGAGTGTTAGGGACAAATATACAATTTTCTATTTTCCTCGATTATCTATCAATTCTTCATCCATACAGTAATTTATTTTCAATTATCAATCATAAGTACCTTACAACATTTAATTTGATGCATATGACCTCCTATTATCAAGTTTTATTATTTCTCTAAAGTTTTACATTTTATTCAATTTAGTCCCTAAAATAATAGCAAACTTATTTTTCATAATTAAGACCAAGACCTTAAAGCCAAATCATTATCATCCTTTAACAGCTCCCAAGTAACTAAATTTACAAGAATTTCATGTCATTTCCAACATAATAGCATTTCAGTCCCTAACCTCAAAACTAACTAAATTTACTTTACAAAGTAGTCTTATTTTAACACCAAGCTTCAAACCAACCATTAAAATCCAAAAGGATTTAAAAATAACAATTGTAACTTTTCAAAATTTTGGCAATATTATAAAATAGTCCTTAGGTTAGCTAGATTAAGCTATAACAATCTCAAAAACATAAATTTATGAAAAAGGAGCCTCGAAAATACTCACATGTAAGGGAAAAATATACTTGAAGGTTTGAAGCTTTTATTTCCTTTAATAATGGTGGAAAATTTTGTGGAAGAAGAATAATGAAAAGGTGATGACTTTTCTTTTGTTTTATTTTATTTTAAATAATATTTTAACATTAAAAGTTAACTTATAAATGACTAATTTTAAGCATTAACCATCCAAGGTAATTCATTATGGCCTAATTACCTTTTAAAACCATTTAAAAAAAATTCAGATCCATTTAGCCTATAAAAACTAATAGCGATTAACTTTTGCAGTTTTTACGATTTAGCCCTTTTTCTTTAATTAACTAACCAAACATTAAAATTATCAGACCAAACTTCAATACAGCACTCTAATAACCTTTTAAATATTAAATATATAATATTTACGAATCATATTCAGAATTGTGGTACCTGAAACCACTGTTTCTGACACCACTGAAAATAGGTTGTTACATCTATATTCTCATCAAAGGAAACTTGAGCTAATTTTCACAATAACAAAAGTTGGATATATCAAGCTTCCTAGGTTGTGAATCCATGAAAATTGTTTGAAGAAAGAGTTTACTTACCTTTAAATTAATGGTTGACAATGGAGGAAGAAAAATTGGTTCTTTCTTTCTCTTAGGGACGATAATAAACAAATGAATATGATGGTACATATTTCTCTCTCCCACTAAATCTTATATATACATGTGATGTAATAGCCCGATTTTTAGTAGTGTCGGAAACAGTGGTTTTGAGACCACAATTGTAACACCCCAAACCTGGCCTAGACGTTATGGCCGTATTTGGCGGCGTCACATGGAAGTGCTTTTTGAAAACCTTTTTCAAAACCTTATCCTGTGAAAATCATATAGATTATTGTCTTTACTTGAGTCGTGAAATCTCTATTCTAATAACTATGTGAAAACATTTCATTAATGCAGAAGCTAAAACATCATTCAGTTATACATCAATAAACTTAAAAATTTATAATCCCAAAATAAACCCAAATCAGTTCGAGTCCGAATACATGAGTAATCCCAAAAAAAATATTAAAGTAAAACAGATGAAATAAATGTTACTCTTATAACCAATAAGTGTCTACTAGTGGTCACCATTGAGCCCTCCGTCGCACTGATCCATCTACTGCTGAGGATTACCTGACAGACAAATAAACAAAGAGGTGAGTTTTCGTAAACTCAGTGTGTACATCCCTACAAACAGCATGCATACAAATAGATAACATAATATAGATATTCAGCCTTAGCCATACAGATATTGCATGCATAACAGATCAGATATCAGAAATCAGAAATCATGCCCACCAACCCTGCACACCATCTCCGTCCAACCAACTACACCATGTGGGGATAAAATCGACCCACCCAGCCCTACACACCAAGTATGGGGGATATAATCTACCTATCCAACCCTACACACCAAATGGTACTGAAAAATAGTACATACAGTTAAGTGCAGTGTCGTTGCCAGATATCAGGCTAATCCCCTTTCAGACTTCCTTCTCTTCATAACAATCCCAACCCAATGCAATGCATCATAAATATCATGGCATGCTTATGTGCAGATAACAGATATACAGAATCATACAGATACACATACTTATATTAACATGCTTTTGCATACAAATCAGTAATCAATCAGAGCATGAGGTCTAAGTAATGCTTACCGCCCCTACAGTCAGGTCACAGTCGACTTAGGCAACCGGTGCAACCTTACATAACATTTCACATTACATTGAGCTCACACGCTCGAGTGCCCTGCCTGTGTGGGCCCACACGCCCATATAGCTCACACAGCCCAAAATAGCTTTGCCCATGTGGATGACACGACCTGGCCCAGAATCTCACACGCCCGTGTGGTTCACCCGTGTGACCCATACGCCCGTGCGGCCTACACGACCCAATTGGTCTAGCTCGTGCCTCGTACACAGCCTCACCAGCCTCATAGGCTCGTGTCTGTCGTGCCTGTGTGTCACTCGCACAGCCTCGCTCATCAATCACACGCCCGTGTCTCGTGACGCAGGCTACTACACGGGTAGACCACATGCCCGTGTGGCATTGACAGTTAACTTTTTGGCTGTCGCCGAAGCTCATTTTCTACGTAATCGGAGTACACACCTGGTTTGTTTTCACTGCTAATCCAACCACGAGCACTCCAAAGCCTAAAATTGATAATCCCGAGCCCAAAATCAGTCTCTTTAGTCAGATGGTTAAGAATAGGCAAATCCCGAAATGAGAGATCTACTCACCTTCGTCGAAGAACGGTGATTCCTCGCTGTTTAGAACCCCGATTAACGATCTTCAAAACCTTAGATATTCCCTAAACAGTAACCAAAACCTTTTTAATTAATCTCTAAACAAAAACTGGTAACTTTAGTTGAACGTTACTTACCGAATCGACGAACTCACTATCGAAACGCCAAAGCTTATCGAAAAAGAAAAAAATGATGGAGAAAAGGGAAAATGAATAGAATTTGACAGCAAGGGGAAATTAGGGAAAAAGAAGACGGCTGAGAAATGTGTTTTGCCAAAAAAGAGGAAAATAAGAAAACTCTAAGTTTTTCCCTAAAGCCCACAACTCAGACTTTTAATAAAACCCACACTTAACTGAAACTTGCAGCAAAAATAATCCCATCCCCACTGTAGGGAATCGAACCCCTGGCCCTAAGCATAATTCCCTTGCCACTTAACCACTAGACCAGCAGGCCCATTCTATTAAGTTTTTACCCACAATTCCATATAAGCCCGCTGACCTCAAGTCAAAATTTAGACCAAGTTAACGCTTAAACTTGGAACCTCCCAAACACACCCCAGAGCATATAATCACTTAACCCAACATATAATTAAGCCAAAATAACACGAATCACAAATTCAGACACTTCCAAGCCCAATACTCACAAAAGCCAAAAATCAAAAATTTAGAGCGTTACAACTCCGCCCCCCTTAAAAAAAATTCGCCCTCGAATTTTACCTGATCAGAAAAGGTGAGGATAGTGCTGACACATCGAATCCTCTGGCTCCCAATTAGCTTCCTCAGTGGTATGATTCCACCATAACACATTCACTAAGGGAATAGACTTCCTACGTAGAATCTTGGCATTGCGACCCAAAATCTGAGCCGGCTCCTCCTCGAACGTCAGATCCGGCCTAACCTCAATTTCCTCCACAAGCATAACGTGAGTAGGATCAGAGTGATAGCGTCTCAACACCGACACGTGAAATACGTCATTTATATGATCCAACTCTAGAGGTAACTCCAACTGATAGGCAACTGGCCCCACTCGCTTCAGAATCTGATACGACCCAATAATTCGAGGACTCAGCTTACCCTTATTACCAAATCTCAGAACCTTCTTCCATGGCGAGACCTTAAGAAAAACCATGTCTCCCACAGAATACTCGATGTCCTTCCTTTTCAAATCCGCATAGGACTTCTGTCTATCAGAAGCCGCTTTCAGTCGATCTTGAATCAAGCGAACCTTATCCTCAGTCTCTGAAACCAACTTCGGACCCAGAACACGCCGCTCACCTAACTCTGTCCAGCACAAAGGAGTGCGACACTTACGACAATAAAGTGCCTCATACGGTGCCATCTAAATACTAGACGATAGCTGTTGTTGTAAGCAAACTCTGCCAACGGCCTCCCAACTACCTCAGAAATGCATGACACAACCCCTCAACATATCCTCTAATATCTGAATCACCCTCTCTGACTGACCATCTGTCTAAAGATAGAAAGCAGTACTGAAGTCAAGTTGAGAACCCAAAGCCTCATGAAGTTTCTGCCAGAACTGAGACGTAAAACGAGGATCCCTATCGGAGATGATCAAAACAGGAACCCCATGCAACCTCATTATCTCGAAAATGTAGAGTTTAGCCAGCTTTTGCAAGGAGAAGTCCATCCTAACCGGAATGAAATGTGTAGACTTGGTCAATCGATCCACGACGACCCAAACAGAATCCTTTTTAGTGGGTGTCAGAGGTAACCCGCTAATGAAGTCCATCGTTACTTACTCTCATTTCCACATCGGTATCTTTACTGGCTGTAGCAAACCTAAAGGTAACCGATGCTCAGCCTTGACCTACTGACAAGTCAAACAACGAGGAACAAAGTCGGTTACCTCATGTTTCAATCCTGGCCACCAATACAACTCTCGAAGATCCTTATGCATTTCAATCCTCGCCACCAATACAAATCTCGAAGATCCTTATGCATCTTATTCCCACCACGATGCATAGTGTAAGGACTACTATGCGCCTCCCTCAGAATCGATAGCCTCAAATCCTCATCGTTGGGTACACAGACCCTATCCCGGAAATTCAATATCCCATCACTGTCAATTTTAAAATCAGTAGCAGTTCCAGCCTACTTATCCAAAATCTGATCCAACCACGTCGGTCTAACCTGCAACTCAGCTAGAAGACTCCCATCGTCATAAAGACTCAGTCGAGCGAATAATGCCCTCAAATCGGTCATAACCCTATGGCTTAATACATCTGCCACCATATTGGCTTTACCTAGATGGTACTCGATAATGCAATCATAATCCTTAAGTAGCTCCACCCATCGACACTGTCTAAGATTTAACTCCTTCTGAGTGAGGAGATACTTGAGGCTCTTGTGATCAATGTAGATGATACACTTCTCACCATACAAATAATGCCTCCAGATCTTAAGGGCAAAAACCACAGCTACCAACTCTAAATCATGCGTTGAATAATTAGTCTCGTGAGTCTTGAGCTGACGAGATGCATACGTGACTACTTTACCCTCCTGCATCAAGACGCAACCCAAACCCACATGGGACGCATAACTATAAACCACGAAATCCTTGTCAGACTTAGGTTGTATCAGAACTGGAGCCTGAGTCAGAACTGGAGCCTGAGTCAGAACTATCTTTAGCTTCTCAAAGCTCTCCTGTTGAGCGTCAGTCCAAACGAAGGGGACTCTCTTACGCAGCAACTTAGTCAACGGCGCTGCTATCAACGAAAACCCTTCTACGAATCGTCAGTAATATCCCGCCAGTCCTAGAAAACTTCGGACCTCCAACACACTCTTCAGCTGTTTCTAATCCAATACAGCATCAATCTTACAGGGGTCAACACGAATCCCCCCAGCAGACACCACATGACGCAAAAAGGTTACTTTCTTAAGCCAAAACTCACACTTAGAGAACTTTGCATAAAGCTGTTTCTCACGGAGAATCTGCGAAACAACCCTGAGATTCCCATCATGTTCGTCCTTAGTCTTAGAATACACCAAAATATCATCGATAAACACCACAACGAACTGATCCAAGTAGGGCTGAAACACACGGTTCATCAGATCTATGAACGCCACTGGTGCATTAGTCAACCCAGAAGGCATAACTAGGAACTCATAACGTCCATACCAAGTCCTAAATGTCGTCTTATACACGTCGGCCTCCTTTACTCCCAATTGATGATAACCTGACCGCAGCTCGATCTTAGAGAACACTGAAGCTCCTCTGAACTGATCGAATAAATCGTCTATCCTCGAAAGTGGGTATTTATTCTTGATCGTCAACTTATTCAACTGACGATAATCGATGCACATCCTCATCGTATCGTCCTTCTTCTTTACAAATAGAACCGGTGCTCCCCATGGAGACACACTCGGATGGATAAACCCATGATCTAACAGCTCCTGCCCTTGAGCCTTAAATTCTACCAGCTCCTTCGGTGCCATTCGATAAAGGGCGATAGACACCGGAGCTGTACCAGAAATCAACTTAATCCCAAAATCCACCTCACGACTCAGAGGCAAGCCTGGTAATTCTTCTGAAAAAACATTTGAAAAGTCCCCTATAGTACGGATGTCCTTAACTGAAGAGTCCACAGAATCAGAAACACTGATTAGGCCAAGCACGCCTCACACCCTTTCCTCACAAGCTTCTCTGCTACCAACGCAGATATCACATTACTCAGATAATTTCATCGTTCCCCAATCATGACTACCTCATTATCCTCTTCGGTTCTTAGAACCACCCTCTTTTCAGCACAATCCAGACTCATACGGTGCTTTACTAAACAGTCCATCCCCAGAATTAAGTCGAACTCCTCAAACAGAAGTTCCATCAGATCAGCTAGAAATATTATACCTTGGACTTCCAAAGGAATGTCCCTAAATAGTTTACTAACCCTAATGGACTGCCCCAATGGACTCACCATAGAAATCTCACTTAACCTTCCCTTTCACACGGTTTTGACGCTCAGAGCTCTTCACTTCCTCGGCTATCTTGGCCTTCTCGACCAAGACTGAGAAATCTCGCTCCCTCTGAGGAGCTATTAGAACCCGTAGACTATCTCGCAAAACATCCTCAAATTAGACACAGCGCTCATACTCAGTCGTCACCATGCCCCTCACATAGCGTCTCAACCTCAGAAATTCAGCCTCATACTCGGCCACTGAACGGTCTCCCTAAGTGAGATTTAGAAACTCACGTCACCTAGCGTCAGTATAGCTAGCTCCCACATACTTACTCTGGTAGGTGGTCTTAAACAAATCCTAAGTCAACCTATCAGGCTGAGTACCCTCCTTAACGGTCAACCATCACTGATATGCCTTGTCGTGAAGCAAAGACAAAGCTCCCTTAAGCTTTTGCTCATCAGAAAGGTCCAGATCATCCATAATGCGCTTTGTGACCTCTATCCAGTACTCGGCCACACTCGGAACAACTCCAGCGATGACCCTAAATATCACAGCCCCATTCAACCAAAGTTGTTCCGTAACTGACCAACGGCCTCCAGATCCAACATTAGCCCCAGCGACCCTCTACAGAATTCAAAGCATAGCTTGGGATAGTACGTCGTCCCCAGCTGCACGGTCAGAGACTCAGCACCAGTCTCAGTAGCAGGTGATACTGGTGTCCCACTAGAGTCCAAATTAAGGATCGTATCAGATGTGAGAGACTCAGCTCGAATCCCTCCACAGCCTCTACCTCGGTCTCTAGTACCCCTTCCACGAGTACCACGTGTGCTCATCGTAACTATCGAATTAATCTGTATTTTAAAAGTTTTATGCATATTAGTTTACAGGTAATTATTAGCAGATATTTTATACAAAATAGAATCAGAGTTTCAGAGTCAGTTATCGCGAGTAATACGTCTCACTAGAGTTTTAGTTTACACTACCTAAGAGTTTCAGAAAGGTACTTGATAAACGCCAAATTATACATATTGTTACCCCAAATACTTATCATATTTATGGATATTTATTATTAGATTTGTGGATTTTGGTGCTTTTAATCCGATTATTTCATGTTTTGTACTCAGGAGAGCACCAAGAGTCAAAAGGAGCCAAAAACGAGCTTAAAAGAGACAAAAATGACCAAATTAAGAAGATCACGCGGCCTAAGACTTGGCACATGGGCTGCTCACACGCCCGTGTCTGTCGAGGGTGCCGTCCAAGGATTTCACGATTCACACGGCTAGCCATTAACCCACACGGCCGTGTGAAATTTAGCGGAACGAACACTGCTTGGCAAACACGTCACACGACCTTGGCACACGGGCGTGTCTTTTTTTTAAAGAGTTGTATTTTACACGGAAAAAGGATACTTAGGGAAGAAGAAAGTCAATCTAAAGCCTATATAAACACCCTAAGTATGACCTACAAAGGGGACTTTTTCGGGGGCTTCTAGAACTTTTCTGGAACACAGAACCACACGCCAGGAATTACTTGAAGGAAGCCAGACGATCCATCCCAAAAGCCGGAGCTACTCCAAGACTGAAGATCTCTCTCAGAATCCCTTCAGGAGTTTTTAAGAGTTTTCTTCATGTTTTGCTATTTTTATACTTTTAAGATGCTTATTTCATTATGAACTAAACCCCTTAGATACCTAAGGGGGATGAAACCTATGATGGATCTTGTTATTATTATCTGAACTATATGATAAATATTTGATTTGTTCTTAATTATGTGTTTCTAATGCTTGAGTTAATATTCCGGGTATTGACTCATGATTTAATGTGCTTATGCAGAGGAGGAATAGACCCTGCCTAAGAGTAGATTTGGCATAATTAAGCAGAGTTGATCGAACGCCTAGAGATAGGGTTACGAGATTTTGCCAAATTAGGGTGAAACCTAATATGGGAGTCCATAGATCGATTTACTGCTTCCCAGGGGTTTTAATTAGAAAGATATTTCAATTAAGTCAACTGAGGGTTAGGAGTTATTAGTCTCGAAAGACATAATAATGTAAGTTAGGGAGTCTCACGGATCAAGTCAAGTGAATAAATCTTCTGGTTCAAAGTCAGATAACAAGTGAAATCTAGGTGGATTCCTCCTTGGGTGTCGTCCTTATCAATTGCTTTTCTTCAAGTCTTTTCCAAATTTTCTCTTCGCTTTAATTAAATTAGTTAATTAGTTTAGATAATTAGTTTAATAAACAAACCCTTTTTATTCCTAGGCTAGATAATAAAAAGATAGTTATCACTAGTACTTTTGGTTCCCTTGGGTACGATATCCCGGTTTTGCCATTACTAAACTATTGTTCAATAGGTGTGCTTGCCTTTTCGTCGTGATAATAGTTAGTCTAGGTTGATCTTCATTATAAATATTTATTACTTGTTACGAATCATGCGATCAAGTTTTTGGCGCCGTTGCCGGGGAACTAAAATTTTAGGAACGCTTAATTTTTATTACTTTAGCCATTTATTTTTCTTGCAATTTAACTTTATTTCTATTTTTATTTTACTAAATTTCTTCTTCTCGTGGAAGGTTCTTGTAGTGTATGTCTAGAAGAAACCCGTCAGGACTATTGCTTTTTGACGAGAAAATTGATCGTACAACTCGTAAAAATCGACGAGAAATTAGGCGCAGCTTAAGATATACAGAGGAAGAGCAAGAGGACGATATCTCAACTACTACTGAAGAGATGGCTGAAAGTCAAGACAATCCGCTACCACCAGCCATACCCGCTGAATTAGCAAATCAGAATCCTGCTCCTCGTACTATGTATGATTATGCTAAACCTAATTTTACAGGAACTGAGTCAAGTATAGTTAGACCTGCTGTTGCTGCTAACAATTTTGAACTGAAACCTAACACGATTCAGGTGATACAGTAATTTGTCCAGTTTGATGGTTTACAGGATGAGAACCCCAACACGCACCTGGCAAATTTCCTAGAACTGTGCGACACTTTCAAAATCAATGGCGTTTCTGATGATGCCATTCACCTTTGGTTATTCCTTTTTTCACTGAGGAATAAAGCTAAACAGTGGTTGAACTCACTACCCTGAGGATCCATTACCACTTGGGAGCAAATGACCGAAAAATTTCTATTAAAATATTTTCCATCGGCAAAAATAGCTAAGTTGCGTAATGATATTTCTTCTTTTGTGCAGATGGATTTAGAGACACTTTATGATGCATGAGAGAGATTCAAGGACCTTTTGCGAAGGTGCCCACATCATGGATTACCTCTATGGCTGCAAGTTCAAACGTTCTACAATGGTATGAATCCCTTAACAAGACAAATGATTGACGCAGCTGCTGGCGGAACCATCAACAATAAAACACCGGAAAATGCCTATGAATTTATAGAGGAGATGTCACTAAATAACTATCAGTGGCAAGTTATGAGGACAAAGCCAACAAAAACAGCTGGCGTTTATAACACTGATTCGGTCACCATGCTCTCTAATCAGGTAGAACTTCTAAATAAGAAAATTGATGGTTTACTTGGTTCCACGCAGGTACATCCAGCAATGAGGTACGATTCAAGCGGAGGAGGTGTGCCTACAAAATACCCACCATTCAATCCCACAACCGAAGAGGAACAAGTCAACTATATGGGTAACAATAATTTTAGATCTCAAAATAACCCATATAGTAATACTTATAATGCAGGTTGGAAGAACCACCCAAATTTCTCTTGGGGTGGTCAACAGAATCAAAGGCAACAGAATCCTCAGGGTTTTCAACAGCCACCTTATCAACAAGAGAAGAAATCAAACCTTGAAGAGATGCTATCCAAATTTATCTCGGTGTCAGAAACTCGTTTCCAGAATACCGAGACAGCACTCAAAAATCAACAAGCATCAATTCAAGGACTCGAAACTCAGGTAAGCCAGCTGACCAGACTAATTTCTGAACAACCACAAGGTGGCTTACATAGTAGCGCCAAACCAAAAGAGCATGTGAAAGCAGTTACACTGAGGAGTGGGAAAGTGTTAGCTAAAGCAAAAAAGAAGCTAACACAAGAATCCGTGATAAGCGAAAAGGAGGAAGAAAAACCCAAAAATAGTGAGGAACCAATACAGAAGGAATATAAACCATCAGTTCCATACCCAGCAAAATTAAAAAAAGACCGCATGGATGCACAATTTGGTAAGTTTCTTGAACTTTTTAAACAATTACATATCAACTTACCTTTTGTCGAAGCTATATCACAGATACCTACATACGCGAAATTTTTAAAGGAGCTCCTAACAAATAAAAGAAAGTTTGAAGACTTATCCACAGTAGAGCTCAACGAGGAGTGCTCAGCCATACTCCAAAACAAATTGCCAACCAAACTGAAAGATCTAGGAAGTTTTACTATCCCTTGCTTAATTGGTAGTTTAAATGTTGAGAAAGCACTAGCCGATCTAGGTGCTAGCATTAATTTGATGCCATATAAAATGTTCAAACAAATTGGTCTTGGGGAACCCAAACCCACTAGGATGAGTATTCAACTAGCCAATAGATCTGTTAAATATCCTAGGGGTATTATAGAAGATGTACTTGTAAAAGTAGATAAATTCATATTCCCTGTTGACTTTGTTGTGCTTCATATGGACGAAGACGTGGAAGTAATTTTAGGACGTCCATTTCTAGCCACTGCTAGGGCTGTAATCGATGTGGGTGATGGTAAATTGGTACTTAGAGTAGGTGATGAGGAGATTATCTTTAAAATTTATGATGCCATGAGATTTTCTAGGGAACAGGATGACTCATGTTATTATATTGACTCTATTGATCATGCTACTCAAGACTCTTTTCAGGAAATTATACAAGAAGACACAACAGAACTGTACCTAGCTCAAGAAGAAGAGTCAGATGATCACCTTAACGAACATCCTTTGAGACAAGCAGAGTATGAGGGCATCAAAATGAACGATGAACTTAAGCAAAAACCCTCTATTGAAGAACCTCCCAAACTGGAACTTAAACAACTGCCAAATCACTTGGAATATGCATACCTTGGAAATAATTCTACATTACCAGTGATTATTGCTTCTAACCTGCAACCCAAGAAAAAAGAGGAACTACTCCAAGTATTAAAAGAAAATAAAAAGGCCCTAGCTTGGAAAATTTCTGACATAAAAGGGATCAGCCCCTCTTTTTTCACCCATAAAATTTTAATGGAAGATGAATATAAGCCTTGTGTGCAAGCTCAAAGATGACTGAATCTCAACATGAAGGAAGTAGTTAAAGCTAAGGTAATTAAACTTCTAAATGTTGGAATTATTGATCCTATTTCTGATAGTTCTTGGGTAAGTCCAGTGTAGGTTGTTCCAAAGAAAGGAGGCATGACAGTCGTGACTAACGAGAAGAATGAATTAATCCCGACAAGGACAGTCACAGGTTGGAGAGTTTGTATTGACTACAAGAAACTGAATGATGCCACAAGGAAAGATCACTTCCCATTGCCATTCATTGATCAAATGTTGGAAAGATTATCCGGGAACATGTACTACTGTTTCTTAGACGGACTCTCCGGCTACTTCCAAATCCCAATAGCTCTTGAAGATCAAGAAAAGACAACATTCGCATGCCCATATAGTACGTTCGCTTATCGAAGAATGCCTTTTGGATTATGTAACGCTTCTACCACTTTTCAGCGCTACATGATGGCCATCTTTGACGACATCATGGAGGTATTCATGGATGATTTCGCGGTATTCGGTAACTCTTTCCATCTTTGCCTTAAAAATTTGAAGCGAGTTTTAATAAGATGTGAGGAAACGAATCTTGTGCTTAATTGGGAAAAATGTCACTTCATGGTTCAAGAGGGTATAGTATTAGGGCGTAAAATTTCTAGTAAAGGGATTGAAGTGGATAAATCTAAAATTGAAACAATCGAAAAATTACCCCTCCCTAGTTCGGTCAAGGCTATTAGAAGCTTTTTAGGACATGCCGGTTTTTATAGAAGATTTATTAAAGATTTTTCCAAAATAGCTAAGCCTATGACTAAACTACTAGAAAAAGATGTGCCTTTTAACTTCAATCAGGAATGTTTAGAAGCATTTAACACCCTGAAAAAAAAATTAATTGATGCTCAGATAATAATTGCACTGATGGAACTTACCTTTTGAATTAATGTGTGATGCAGTGATTATACAATGAGGTGCGCTTTGGGACAAATGAAGAGACAAGTACTTTCAACTTTTCTATTA
This sequence comes from Gossypium anomalum, assembly GCA_025698475.1. Classification (NCBI taxonomy): domain Eukaryota; kingdom Viridiplantae; phylum Streptophyta; class Magnoliopsida; order Malvales; family Malvaceae; genus Gossypium; species Gossypium anomalum. Next base: position 30,616,186 of record CM046961.1, read on the forward strand.
TGCTAGCAAAACATTGACAATACCAGTCACATAGAAACTACACCACCACAGAAAAAGAATAGCTAGCTGTGGTTTTTGCATTTGATAAATTTCGATCATATCTTATATTATCTAAAGTTGTTGTCTACACTGATCATTCTGCCCTTCGATACCTCTTAACTAAAACTGATGCAAAACCTCAACTCATTCGATGGATCTTGTTATTGCAGGAATTAGACTTAGAAATTCAAGATAAAAGAGGAGCTGAAAATCTCGCAGCAGATCATCTTTCCAGGCTTGAAAACTCAAATATCAGAAAACTTGATGAACCTGGAATTAATGATTCATTTCCTGACGAACAATTCTTCGCTATATCTGATTCTGAGGTACCTTGGTTTGCAGACATCGCAAATTTTTTGACTGCTAACATAATCCCAAAAGGGTTGACACACCAGCAAAAGAAGAGATTTTTTAGTGATGTGAAAAACTACTTTGGGGACAACCCTTTTTTGTTTCGCATATGTGCAGATCAAGTCATTTGAAGATGCGTTACAAGGCCAGAAACATTAAGGATACTGGAACATTACCACTCAGGACCAACTGGAGGACACTATAGTGGAACTAAGACCGTACATAAAATACTTGAATCAGGTTTTTATCAGCCCTCATTATTCAAAGACGCTAAGAGGTATGTGACTTCTTGCGACAAATGCCAACGAACAGGTAATCTCTCCAAACATAATGAAATGTCTCAAAATTATATGCTTCATTGTGAAGTATTTGACATCTAGGGTATCAAATTCCTGGGTCCATTCCCTAGTTCGTTTGGGAATAACTACATCTTAGTAGCAGTTGATTATACGTCCAAATGGGTGGAAGCCCAAGCTTTACCTACTAATGATGCTAGAGTAGTCGTACGTTTCCTTAAGAAACTCTTCTCAAGATTCGAAACACCTAGAGTAATTATTAGTGACAGGGGCACTCATTTCTGTAACACCCAGTTTGAGAGAACTCTTAAGAAATACGGAGTTCATCACAGAACAGCTACTCCTTATCATCCTCAAACTAGTGGACAAGTCGAAGTAGCAAACCAAGAAATTAAACAAATCCTCGAGAAAACAGTTGAATCAAATAGGAAAGACTGGGCGATAAAAGTAGATGATGCTTTATGGGCTTACAGAACCACGTTTAAGACTCCCATAAGAACATCACCTTACAGGCTCATTTATGGGAAATGATGTCATCTACCATTCGAATTAGAGCACAAAGCTTTCTAGGCTATTAAATTTCTAAACCTTGATCCTAAACTTGCAGGTCAAAACAGGTTGATACAGCTGAATGAGTTAGATGAGTGGCGAGCCAATGCATACGAAAACTCACCACTATACAAGGAAGCAATAAAATAGCGCGATGACGCTCGCTTGAAGTAGCCAAAGCAATTTGAAGTCGGAGATTTTGTCTTGCTCTACAATTCAAGACTCAAATTGTTTCCTGGGAAACTTAAATTGCGATGGTCAGGACCCTTCGTAGTTCAATCTGTTTTCCCATATGGCACAGTAGAGGTAAGTCATCCATCACAAGGAACCTTCAAAGTAAATGGTCATCGTCTCAAAATTTATAACGGTGAGAATTTTAAGGACGATGGAGAGGAGCTACGACTCCACGAACCTCCCTGAATACATCAGTAAAGGAAAGTCGAGCTTAGACTATAAATACGCGCTTCTCAGGAGGCAACCCGAGTACTAACATATTTTGATTTCTTATTTCTAACACTTTAAATAATTAAATTTTTGGAATTGTACAATCTTTCAGAACACACGGCCACCCACACCGGCGTGTCTATAGTTGTGGCAAAACAGGGGAAGCGACACAGCCGTGCGATACAGCCGTGTGGAAACAGGGCAAAGATTTTCCCAAAACACGGGATGCGATAAATCCCCACGGTCGTGCGACATGGCCGTGGGTGAGGTTGATAGATGAACACGGGCATGGAAATAGAAAAACACGAGCGTGCGACATGCCCGTGCCATTAAACTGTGGACAACAATACACGGGCGTGGTACCATATACATGGGCGTAGGAAAAGCGAACGAAGCTAAGCATGGTCGTGCAATATGGCCGAGTACCACACATGCCCAAGACACACGGGCGTGGGATAGTAGCCGGGCATGACCTAAATTGAAAATTTTGAAAAACACGGGCTCACTCTCAAAGTACACGGGCGTGTCCTTAGGCCGCGTGACCCTCCCCTATATAAGCAAACCACTGTTCATCTTCTCCCCTCTTCCAAAACTCTAGCTGAAATTTACCCCTCCCTAACCCCTAATCCCTATTCTGTCCACCATTCCCCAGTTTCTTACTTCCCCAACCCCCAAACCTCCCTCAAATTCACATCGCCACTCCAGCACCACCACCTGAGACCCTCACTGACGAGGATCATTGAATCCTCCTATCTTTTTATTTTTATCTTTCTTTTTATTTTTATTCTTAATTTTTAATTTTATTTCAATTTTATTATTTTCTTATGAAAGACATCTATATTAGTAAATTTTACTTTCTTCATTTTTTTTCTTCAGGTATTTCTAACAAGTAATCCCACTGCACTCTCTTCCACACCAACTCTTAATAAGCTCTTCATGATTCTACAGATTTCCAAGCAAGTTGCTAGGAATATTTTACGGAATGAGGAAACAAACAGGGAACAATACAAAACGAATGCCATGTTCAACAACCCAATTTCTTCATCTAGCTGAGAACAATGGTTGCTACTACTTTCCCCAAACACTATAGCCTCAGAATCAAGCTCCGCACCTATATAACAGGGAGTTTCACCTCCTTCCCTCTTATGATTTTCTTTATTTTGAATAGTCTATCTTTGTACATTGAAGGCAATGTACATCTTATGTGTGGGGGGTAAACATAAACATGAAACCTAACTTTTTGCATTATTCTCAAATCCCTAAATGTGGTCTTGTGCTTAAGTGATTTTCTCATAATATTGATAGAATGAATTCTGATTAATCTATAATTATTGTTGATATGTCATGAATTAGACCAAGGGAATTATGCATGATTATTTGATTGTAGGACTTTAAAGAATCAAGCATGATAAGTTGATATTTTGAGAACTAAAATTTTTAGATTATCTTCCTGAATTGAGGTATTATAGTATACAGGAACGACATCAAAACCCAAGTTTTTTGTGAGATTTTTGAGCCTTTTTGAGCATATAGCTTTCTTTCTTGCTCACTTCTTTTGTAGTTTGAGTGTGTCAACGTTGAACTGTTATTCTAGAACTTGCTTCAATTATACATGTCGAGATCACACGTATGATTTGAAATACTGAGATGATAAAGGCAGTTAGGATTTAACCCACTTACTCCATAAAAAGCCTTCCCATATAATTAAACCCTTAGTGAACCTCCTTTGAGCCTACTAACCCTTTTTCTTTATTGATTAACCCTCATCATTAACCCATTAACCCATTATTATTGAAATCCCCTTACTTAATTTGACCATTTTTATCGAGATTGAATTTAATATTGTTACCTCATTATGATCACCAATTTTTGTTATTGAATCATGGAGTATAACTTCTATATTGTATTGACTTGATTTGTTCTTAAAAAAAAACTAACCTCAGTTTTATTATTATAATTCTAGCAAGCTAAAGTTGTCATGAAAAAGAGAGCTCATGTAATATAGTTCTAGACATTTTTTGTCATTCAATAATTAAGTTTTTTATAGTGGGGTGATATATTGAAATCATTTCGATTCTAACCTTCGGTTCTTCAGCTTGTATCAATACCCGTAACATAAACCCCGTTACAACCATGCAAAGACCTTTTGATTTGTGTATCATATCATTTACAAGTGGTGGAGATTTGATTTGCATGTAAGCCTATAGTGATAACGTCTCATGTTAGACAATCGAGTACTTAATTTTGAACCTTAAACACTTTGAGTGATTTGAGTGAATCCTTAGTGAGGATGTCATCTCTTGTATATTTAGGACTAAAGTTAATTACTTAGAGGAAGGAGATTACCTATAATTTTATTATCAAAATATTCGATTTAGATTGTTTGAGGTTTTTAATACCCCTATGGTTGAATTCTCACTGTATGATTCTCTATGGAATAATTTGTAACATTATTGGTAATGATTCTATGATTGAAAGAAATAAATTCTAGCAGTAAATGAAAGTTTTGTTTGAAGACAAGCAAATGCTTAAGTGTGAGGGTATTTTATAAACGCCAAATTATATATATTGTTACCCCAAATACTTAGCATATTTATGGATATTTATTATTAGATTTGTGGATTTTGGTGCTCTTAATCCGGTTATTTCACGTTTTGTACTCAGGAGAGCACCAAGAGTCAACAGGAGCCAAAAACAAGTTTAAAAGAGACAAAAAGGACCAAATCAAGAAGATCACATGACCTAAGCCTTGCCACATGGGCTGCTCACACACCCGTGTTTGTCGAGGGTGTCATCCAAGGATTTCACGATTCACACGGCCTAGCCACTGACCCACATGGCCGTGTGAAATTTAGCGGAATGAATAAGGTCTGGCAAACACGTCACACGGCCGTGGCACACGGGCGTATCCCTTTTTCAAAGAGTCGTATTTTACATGGAAAAAGGATACTTAGGGAAGAAGAAAGCCAATCTAAAGCCTATATAAACACCCTAAGTATGACCTACAAAGGGGACTTTTTCGGGAGCTTCTAGAACTTTTCTAGAACACAGAACCACACGCCAGGATTTACTTGAAGGAAGCCAGACGATCTATCCCAAAAGCCGGAGCTACTCCAAGACTGAAGATCTCTCTCAGAATCCCTTCAGGAGTTTTTAAGAGTTTTATTCATGTTTTGCTATTTTTATACTTTTGAGATGTACTCTTATTTCATTATGAACTAAACCCCTTAGATACCTAAAGGGGATGAACCTATGATGGATCTTGTTATTATTATCTGAACTATATGATAAATACTTGATTTGTTCTTAATTATGTGTTTCTAATGCTTGAGTTAATATTCCGGGTATTGACTCATGATTTAATGTGCTTATGCATAGGAGGAATAGACCCTACCTAAGAGTAGATTTGGCATAATTAAGCGGAGTTGATCGAACGCCTAGAGATAGGGTTACGAGATTTTACCGGATTAGGGTGAAACCTAATATGGGAGTCCATAGATCGATTTACTGCTTCCCTAAGGGTTTTAATTAGAAAGAGATTTCAATTAATTCAACTGAGGGTTAGGCGTTATTAGTCTCGAAAGAGATAATAATGTAAGTTAGGAAGTCTCACAAATCAAGTCAAGTGAATAAATCGTATGGTTCAGAGTTAGATAACAAGTGAAATCTAGGTGGATTCCTCCTTGGGTGTCGTCTTTATCAATTGCTTTTCTTCAAGGCTTTTCCAAATTTTCTCTTTGCTTTAATTAAATTAGTTAATTAGTTTAGATAATTAGTTTAATAAACAAACCCTTTTTATTTCTAGGCTAGATAATAAAAGGATAGTTATTACTAGTACTTTTGGTTCCCTTGGGTACAATATCCCGGTCTTGCCATTACTATACTATTGTTTGATAGGTGCGCCTGCCTTTTTGTCGTGATAATAGTTAGTCTAGGTTTGATCTTCATTATAAATATTTATTACTTGTTACAAATCACGCGATCAGTACTACCTATAGTAGTCTTAATATACATACATAGCATTTCAGACAGATACAGATAAAATTTCATTACAAGCATGCTTTTAAACAATACATATCAGAGTTTTAGAGAACTTGCAGGATCGGCGCCGAAAACTCTGTGAACCACTAATTTATCGAAACATTCCATATTACTTTACCACTAATTTTTAAAATTATTCTTTTTACCGCCCAGACCATAGCCGAGTTTTTGCAAACCTAGTTCTGATACCACTAAATGTAACACCCTAAACCCGGCCTAGACGTTATGGCCGTATTTGGTGGCGTCACATGGAAATGCTTTTAGAAAACCTTTTTCAAAACCATATCCTGTGAAAATCGTGGAGATTCTTATCTTTACTTGAGTCGTGAAATCTTTATTCCAATTACTATGTGAAAACATTTCGTTAACACGGAAGCTAAAACATCATTCAGTTATACATCAATAAACTTAAAAATTTATAATCCCAAAATAAACCCAAATCAGTTCGAGTTCGAATACATGAGTAATCCCAAAAAAAATATTAAAGTAAAACAGATGAAATAAATGTTACTCTTATAACCAATAAGTGTCTACCAGTGGTCACTATTGAGCCCTCCGTTGCATTGATCCATCTACTGCTGAGGATTACCTGACAGACAAATAAACAAAGGGGTAAGTTTTCGCAAACTTAGTGTGCACATCCCCACAAACAGCATGCATACAAACAGACAATAGAACACAGATATTCTGCCTTAGCCATAGAGACATTGCATGCATAACAGATCAGATATCAGAAATTAGAAATCATGCCCACCAACCCTGCACACCATCTCCGTCCAACCCAACACACTATGTGGGGATAAAATCGACCCACCCAGCCCTACACACCAAGTATGGGGATATAATCTACCCATCTAACCCTACACACCAAATGGTACTGAAAATTAGTACATATAGTTAAGTCCAGCGTCGCTGCCAGATATCAGGCTAATCACCTTTCAGACTTCCTGCTCTTCATAACAATCCCAACCCAATTCAATGCATCATAAATATCATGGCATGCTTATGTGCAGATAACAAATATACAGAATCATACAGATACACATACTTATATTAACATGCTTTTGCATACAAATCAGTAATCAATCAGAGCATGGGGTCTAAGTAACGCTTATCACCCCTACAGTCAGGTCACAGTCAACTTAGGCGACCCGTGCAACCTTACAGAACATTTCACATTAAATTGAGTTCACACGCCTGTGTGCCCTGCCCGTGTGGGGCCACACGCCCGTGCAGCTCACACGGCCCAAAATAGCTTTGCCCGTGTGGATGACACGGCTTGGCCCAGAATCCCACACGCCCGTGTGGTTCACTCGTGTGATCCACAAGCCCTGCGGCCTACACGGCCCAATTGGTTAAGCCCGTACCTCGCACACGACCTCACCAGCCTCACATACCCGTGTTAGTCGAGCCCGTGTGGCACGCACACGGCCTCGCTTGTCAGTCACGCGCCCGTGTCTCGCGACGCAGGCTACCACACGGCAGACCACACACCCGTGTGGCATCGACAGTCAGCTTTTCGGCTTTCACCAAAGCTCATTTTCTACGTAATCAGAGTACACACCTAGTTTGTTTTTGCTGCTAATCCAACCACGAGCACTCCAAAGCCTAAAATTGATAATGTTGAACCAAAAATCAGTCTCTTAAATCAGATTGTTAAGAATAGACAAATCCCAAAACGAGAGATCTACTCACCTTCGCCGAAGAACGGTGATTCCTCGCTGTTTAGAACCCCGATTAACGATCTTTAGAACCTTGGATATTCTCTAAACAGTAACCAAAACCCTTTTAATTAATCCCCAAACAAAAACTCGTAACTTTAGTTAAACATTACTTACCGAATCGACGAACTCACTACCGAAACGCCAAAGCTTATTGAAAAAGAAGAAAAACGAAGGAGAAAGGGGAAAAAGAATAGAATTCGGCAGTAAGGGGAAATTAGGGAAAAAAGACGACAGAGAAAAGTATTTTGCCAAAAAGGAGGAAAATAAGAAAACCTTAAGTTTTTCCCTAAAGCCCACAACTCAGACTTTTAATAAAACCCACACTTAACTGAAACTTGCAGCAAAAATAATCTCATCGCCACTGCAGGGAATCGAACCCCTGACCTTAAGCATAATTCCCTTGCCACTTAACCACTAGACCAGCATGCCTATTCTGTTAAGTTTTTACCCACAATTCCATATAAGCCCGCTGACCTCAAGTCAGGCTTTATTCAAATAAAACCCAAAATATAGCCCAAGTTAACGCTTAAACTTGGAACCTCCCAAACACACCCAAGAGCATATAATAACTTAACCAAACATATAATTAAGCCAAAATAACACGAATCACAAATTCAGACACTTCCAAGCCCAATACTCACAAAAGCCGAAAATTAAAAATTTGGGGCGTTACAACAATTTCGACGAATGAGTTTGTAAATATTATTATTTAATATTTACGAGTCAGATATAATATTATATTGAATTTTTATTTGATCTATTTTGTTATTTGGACGAATAGTTAAGTTCAAGTGGTTGATCTCTAAAGTCAATTGATTTTGGAAAATGAAGTATCGGGACCTTGTTTCCGTAAACTTAGCCATAATATTTTTATTAAATATTTATAGAGTGATTATATAGGTATTTTGAAAGTTTGTTCAGAAATTTTAACGTTTAGATAGTTAATTTAATAAAAAGGACTAAATCATAAAAGCTACAAATTTTTAATTATTATTAGTTTATTTGTGCTAAATGGTTATAAAAGCATGAATGGAGGATTTAAAGGATAATTAGACCTTATTTATATTATGGTGGATATATGTTAAATTTTTTTAGTAAAATAAAAAGTTAATTAATAAAGTAATAATAAGTAAAACAAAAAGAAAGTCATCATCTTTATCATTTTCTTTCTTCAATCAAAATAAAAACTCCATAGCCAACCTTAGAAGCTTCGTCCAAAGCTTGTAGCAAGTGCATCGTGTGTATTTTCACCCATTTTGAATTTTTTTTTGTTTTGTTTTTAATATCGTTGTAGCTTAATCTAGTTAGCCTGGGGGTCAATTTGAAAAACTGTTAAAAGTCTAAGAACTTTCCATGAATGATTTTGAAGTGTTTTTTTTATTTTAATTGATATATTATTAAACTTAGTTGTTAAATAAACTTATTTTGTTAAGTGATTTTTGATGAATTTAGGTTAAGGATTAGATTGTTAAAAGTGTAAATGGCTTGTTGTTAATGTGAAACTTTAGGAAATATGGGTTGTTTAAGACCCCTAATAAAATCAGGTAGCATGTTTTAGCTAGAAAAATGGTGAATTTACAAGTTATGAGCTTAGGGACTAAATTGTATAAAAGTTAAAATATTATGGGTAATTTCATAATTTCACATTAATATGACTTATAAGTTTAAATTGGATATTTGAAGTCATTTGAATTACTTAGTTGAATGAAATTATTATTTAGATCAAGTAAAGAATCAGTCGGACTTGAGTCTTGATGAAGTCACTAACTAACTAAAATACGACAAAGGCAAGCGAATCTATCAAATGATAGTATAGCTATGGTGAGTCAGGAATATCGTATCCACGAGGACTAAAAGTACTAGTAGTTACTATCTTTTTATTATCTAGCCAAATAAATTGAAAGGATTTATTTTAACCTAATCTTAACTAACCTAATTACTAAGACAAAATAGAGAATAAAGTAGGAAAATATTTGAAGAAAACCGATGAGAGAGACAACACCTAGGAAAGAATCCACCTAGACTTCACTTATTATTCTAAATCAGAATTAAACGATTTATTCACTTGTCTTGATCCCTAGAAATCCCTAACTTATGTTAATATCTCTTTCGAGAATAAAAACAACTGACTCTAAGTTGATAAATTGAAATCTCTTTCTAATTAAAACCCCTATTGTCGCATTAAATCGATCTATGGATTCCCCTATTAGATTTGACTCTAATCTGGTAGATTTATTTCATCCTATTTCTAGGATTGCATGCAACTCCACTCAATTATGCCATATCTACTCTTAGACAGGGACTTTTGCTTCACTGAATAAGCATATCAATCATGAATTAATATCTTGAAAACATTAAAACATGAAATAAGAACACATAATTGAGATCAAGAACAAATATTTATCATGTAATTCAGGAAAATCAAATAATAAGATCCATCTTAGGTTTCATCCTCCCTAGGTATCTAGGGAATTTAGTTCATACTTTGAAAGGAAAACATCTCAAAATTAGGAAAAAAACAAAACATAAAGAAACCCAAGAACTTCGAGAGAAATTGAATGGAGATCTTCAGTCTTGAAGGAGATCCTACTTCTGAGTTGAATCCGTTGCCGTTCTTCAAGTCTTTTCGTCGTTCAACTCTCCGTGTCCCTTTAGGTCCTCTTCTAGTGTGTGTTTATAAACTTTAGAATGCTCAGAAACCCTAAAAATTGGCTTTTTTTGTGTATTAGGGAAATAGGGTTCGAAATCAACACTGGGTAGCAGATAGGCGTGTGGCCAGCCCATGTGAGCTATGGGAAAAGGCTTGGCCGTTTGGATCCTTAAAATAGCTCGTTTTGTCCGATTTTGGCACGTTTTTGGCTCCTTTTGTTCCCCTATGCTCTCCTAAGTATAAAGCATGAAATTAAAGGATTAGGAGCATCAAATTCACTAAATTAAATAATAAATCATCTAAAAATATGCCAAGCATGGGATTAAAACATGTTACTTTTATGGTTTATCAAATATCCCCACACTTAAGCGTTTGCTTGTCCTCAAGCAAACTCCTCAACTCATAATTAAAATTAAACTTTCTCAATTCAAAATTCTCATCAATAATGTTTTATCATAATTCACAAATAATCATACATTGATAATTCAACTAAAAGAGCACTAAAGATTCAAACAATCCAAGTCATACATTTTTAAATCGTAAAAATATAGGTATTTCCCTTTATCTAAGTAATTACCTTTAATTTAAAATCGACAAGAATTGACATCCTCACTAAAGATTCACTTAAACCACTCAAAGTGTTTAAGGTTTAAAAATTAAGGACTCGAAAGTCAAACATGAAAAGTCATTACCATAAGCTTGCATGAAAATCACATCTCCACCACTATAAAATTAGATGATACACAAATCAAAAGGTCTTTAAAAGGTTGTATTGGGCCTTGGGTTAAAGGTGTGGATAAAGGCCAAAAAAGAAGGTTAGAATCGAGATTGAATTGGTAGATTACCTAACTAGAAAAATAAACTAATGTTAAATAATTACATCCATCGAAATTATCAATAATAACACGAGCTTCTTCTCAAAATGTGAAATTAATCGTTTAAGCTCAAATATCATAGAACTAGTAATAACCAAAATAAGTATACATTTTTCTAGATATATATATATATTTTCTTTTTTCACTTTTTTTTTTTTTTTTTTTTTGAGATCAATGGATAACAAGAGATAATTAAACAACTGAAACAAAAAAATATAGTTAAGCAACTGACCAAATCAAATCTCGACCAAAAAAGGAGTCAATAAAAATAGGGAGAATTCTCAATGAATCAAAAAAAATGAGTTATGGGTTAACATTAAGGGTAGATCAAGAAACGGTTTATTAGGCTCAAAGAGGTTTACTAGGGGTTAATTATGAAGGAAGGCTTTTTGGGATAAGTGGGTTAAAATCTAGGTGCCTTTATCATCTCAGTATATCAAATCAAAGGTGTGGTCTTGACATGTATAATCGAAGCAAGTTCTAGAATAACCAATCAATATTGACACACTCATAACCAATAATGAAGTGAGCAAGAAAAGTGTATGCTCTAAAGGCTCAAAATCTCACAGAATTTATGGTTTTTGATATCAATCTTGCAAATCTCAAACTTTAAGGTAATACCTCAATTTAGGGAAACAACCTATCAATTTTTTTATTCTGAAAATAGACTTATCATGCTTGATTCTCTAATGTCTTAAAGTTTAAACAATCAATGCACAATTACCTATGAATTAAATCTAAAACATATCAATAAAAATCACAAATCGATAAGAATTCATTCTAATAGTAAAATGAGAAAATTACTAGAACACAAGACATAATTCAGGGATTTTCTAATGATCATATAAATAACCTCCCCACACTTAAGATGTACATTGTCCTCAATGTACGAAAATAGATAATCACAGTAGAAGCAAAATATCATAAGAGAGGGAGAGAATTGAAACGGCCCTGACTATTGGATGAAATTCCCAGAATAGTGAAAAGCGGAATTGGAGATAAATGTAGATGTAGAGCATGATTCTGAGCAACTGATAAGAAAATAAACACAATGTTGAAGAAGATTAAAGGATTACTCGATTAGAAACAACCATAATAAATAAATAAAAATATATAGTTCAAAATATAAAAACAAAAGAAGTCTAAAAACATAACAATAAACATAAAAATAGAAATAAAACTAAAAATAATAAATTAAAATTAAATGAGATATGGACTCAATGGTCCTCATCGTCAGATGTATCGGCATCGTGAGTTGTCAGCGTTGAAGGAGTAATATGGAAATGCTGACAAATCTACTGTAGTGTCGCATCAATACGGTCGAACCTCTGATCGCAGTACTGATGGAAACTAGTGAACTCCTCGGTGGATACTCCTTGAAAGCTAGCAACAAAAGGAACAGATCGGTGGCTCGAATGTGGAGGCTGTGGTGGGTCCTCGTGATAGGGAGGAACATCATCATTGAAGTCCTCGGGTTCATGTGGAGCGTCAGAATGAAATAATCTATACTGAGAAGGATCCACTCCACGATGCCGCTCGATCATCCTCATATGTATCATGCTCGAGATGCCTAGTGGAGACATCTGGCCGACAAGTGTGAGTGTGGAGGACTGCTCCGGTGTATCGAGAAGACCAAAGTGTTGAGCGAGGCGAGTCACATAAGAGCCTAAGCAGATGGGGCCCCTCTTATGGCGGTCAATCTGATAGTAAAAAGATAAAGCGATGAAGTACGCTAAATCAATAATATGGTTGTAGGTCATACTCCAGAGAAAGTATGCGTCGTGTGTGCTAACGACTCCAATGCTTTCTCTCCGTCCTGTCAAGGTGTAAGCGAGGAGCGCGTGAATGTACCGTAAGGTCGGAGAGAGAGAAGTACCCTTCAAGCGGCTCACATCATATGGTGTCTGGCTACTGGTAAGATCGGTCCAACAATGCGATGGTGAGTGATGGATGTGCCGATGAAGCTAAAGGAAGTCCTCGACGCTCATGAACTCCTCTATGTAGAGTCCCATAGCAGCACCGAACTCTGGGATGCTCATTGTCGCACCAAACCACCAAGTCAAAAGGTGATGGTGCCTAGCTCTTCATGAACTGTCATGACCTGCTGTACCAAAAATATAGCACAGAACTCCAAGGTAAGATCCATGTAAGGAGGCTCGATGATGGTGAACAATCTATCCCACAGAGTTGTGGCAATAATGGCACGCACGTCATCAGCTAATCAGACCTGCTCCAGCGTGGCCCAATTAATGTAGTGGCCCAGACTGAGTGGTCGTACTCGATAAAGCTGGTATAAGTCCTTTTGGAGGCCCGCTAAAAATCGGAGATAAGGATGGAAAGACTTGGCAGAAGCACTCGAGGAAGAGGTTGAGCTGGGACCCTTCCACTTTTTCAAAGCGGGGACGGCGGTCTTAGTCTTGCCACAAGTATTTGTCATGGTATGCCTAAAAAATAGAACGTTCCAATATCAATAAAATAGGAATGACAATATCACTGATAAACCGTAATTTATACATATTTATAACCCATGCTTAACACATTTTATGAATGATTTCTCATTAGATTTGGTGAATTCGATGCTCCTAATGCCTTAATTTCATGTTTTATTCTCAGGTAGGCATAGGAGAACGGAAAGAACGAGAAACGGGCCGAAAATGGAGAAAATGGGCCAAAGCACGAAATCAACACAGCCTGGACCTCTTCACACGGCCGTGTCAATTTGGCAGAATTAAAGCACAATTCATACAGATACAACACACGGCCGGCTACCTCCCTACCGAGCCCAAGTTAAGTCCAATTCTGAAAAGGCCACTTTTGAGGGTTCTTAGGCATTCCAAAGCCTATAAATACACCCTAGAAGAGGAAAAAAAAGGAGACGGAGAATAGGGATTAAGGAATTACTCCAAGGAAGCTGATTGATCCATCTCAGAAGCCGGAGCCACTATCAAGACTGAAGATCTCTCCTCAATTTCCCCTTCAGGAGTTTTGGGTTTTCTTTATGTTTTGTAATCATTATTATTCTGAGATGTTTTCTTGTTTAGTATGAACTAAACCCCTAAATAGCTAAGGGGGGTGAAACCTATGACAAAACCTTATTATTATTTCTAAATCGTATGATAAATATTTGACTTGTTCTTAATTATGTGTTCTTAATTCTTGTTTTGGTATTTCAGGATATCACTTCAAGTTACTACTCTTAGTTGGAGGAGGAATAGACCCTGGCTAAGAGTAACTTTGTCGTAATTAAGCGGAGTTGATTGCGCGCCTAGAGATAGGGTGACAAGATTTTGCCGGATTAGGGTGAAACCTAATAAGGGAATCCATATATCGAGTTAATGCAACCTTAGGGTGTTAATTAGAGATAACTCTCGGTTCTTCAACCTAGGGATTAGATGTTGTTAGTCTCGAGAGGGATAATAATATATAGTAGGGATTTCTACGAAACAAGTTAAATGAATAAATCGTCCGGTTCGGAGCCAGAATAACAAGTAAAAGTCTAGATGGATTTTTCCTTAGGTATTGTCTCAATCGCTTTCCCCAAAAGTAATTTCCCAAATTCTATTTTCTACAAGTTGTTAGTTTAATTAATTAGTTAGTTAAAATAAATCTCTTTTCTTCGACTAGATAATAAGAAGACAGTCATTACTAGAACTCATAGTCCTTTGGGTTCGACAATTCGATCTTGCTAAAACTATACTACTGTTCGATAGGTACAGTTGCCTACGTCGTGATAATAGTTAGTTTCAAGAACGATTCATTATAAATTTATAAAACTTATCACAGGAAAATCGACGATCAATCACCAATCAAACATATCGAGAAGCTTATGAATAAACATGTGAATAAGACAAAAATATGACTTTGAAGGACTCTAGTGTGATAAAATAAAAATGGCTAACATGTAGAATCTACTCCTATATGCACTAATACTCACACATGCAAAAACTAATAGTATGTGAATCTAAACTAACATCATACTAAACTAATTAGCAATAATAATAGAAAAAAGAAATAACATACTAAACTAACATAGACAAGCCAATGCACCTAATGATGAAAAATAAGTAAATAATAAAGAAAATCCTAACATAATTAACTAATAACCAAATCCAAAACTAGCAAAAGGACCTATTATTTAGAGCAGATAATGAAATGAATAACAAGAATCAATATAGCAGAATATCAAATCCAGCTGTTTGAAACAATTGTTAATAACAAGAAGCAAAAGATTAATAAAAATGAATAATATTAATAATAAAACTAAAACTACCAAAATAATAATCAATAATAAAATAAAAAATGACAAAAATCCAAAGAATTAGTAATTAAAAAATGAAATAAAATAAAATAAAATAAAGAAAATAAAGAATATGGGGAAACCGACTGTTATGGTTGTGGCTGAAGGTACGGAAGGCGGTTTTAGTAGTGGCACAAGGAGCAGGCGGTGGTTGGATGGACGGTTCTGGGTGGGTGTTGGGGCTCGGTGGTGGAAGAGTGGATGAGGGTGGGTTTCAGCCGAAGAAAGGGGGCTTGGTAGGGTCGTGCAACTAGGGGGAATGGAGGTAGGGAAAAATGAGGCGGGCGTACGGTGCGCGAGGAGGAGGGGGTCTGGTTAGGGCTATTGTGCGATAGGAGTGGGGAAGAGTGGGTGTAGTAGTTTGGAGAAGGGAAAGAAATCGAAGGAGAGAAGAGGAAAGGTGCAAAAATTAGGGTAGATGGGAGGGAACGGTGGCCGGAAAGGTTCTGAGAAGGCTAACGGCGGCTTAGGGTTGGAAAGGCTAGGAAAAAGACAAAGATAAAAAGAAAAAGTTAAGGTTTGGGCTTAAAAGGGTGACACAATTGTGTAAGGCCCGTGTTGGGCAACACGTCGTGTCACACGCCCGTGTGGTATCTTATTCAGCCCGTGTTGATAAAATTTCGAGCCCAGTCTTCACACAGCCTCGAACACACACGTGTGTCCAGGCCGGGCGCACTCTTCTTCACTTCTCCCACGCCCGTGTGACCTCCCACATTCCTGTGTGGCTCAAACATGTCTTACATACAGCCGTGTGCCTTGCCCGTGTAACTCTCTGACTTGTTTTAAAATTGAAGAATTTAGCTTCAGGGTTTACACGGCCAAGGACACGCCCGTGTGTCCAGGCCATGTGGACTATTTTAGGCTGTGTCTTTGTCGATTTTTGGGAAAAATTAAGGCCCAGGCTCCACACAGCCAAGGACACGCCCATGTGTCTCGGCCGTGTGGGTTACACGGCCATGTCGCCAGGCAGTGTAACTCACCATCGATTTGTTTCAAATTTTAAAACTAAGTTAAAGGAGCCACACGGCCAAGGACATGCCCGTGTGTACAGGCCGTGTGGGTTTTAAAAACATTTTATTTTTGTAACATCCCTAACCCGTATCCATCGCCGGACTAGGGTAAAGAGGCATTACTGGAGACATTGAAACATTTCGCATTCATTTCACAAACATCATGGCGTCATGATTACACATCATTACAGTGTCCCTTACATAGGTCAACAAGACCTTAAACATACTTTTGAAAGGGGTTGGGACTAAACCGAGCTCATACAAAATTTTTCAAAACTTAAACATTTTTCAAAGTTATACAGGTCACACCCCCGTATGAATAGGTCCTGTTCCTTACACGACATTAGACACGCCCGTGTGTCTAAGCCGTGCCAAAATAGGGCATACATACTGGCTTGTCCACACGGCCACAAGACACGCCCATGTGTTAGGCCGGGTGAAAATTAGGGAGGCTACTGACTTGGGTCACATGGCCAGTCACACACTCGTGTGTCTAGCCCGTGCTCGAAACTGACTTGGCTACACGGCCTACCACAAGCCCGTGTGTGTGTCCATGTGGTCAGGCTCATTTCGACATGGACATTGATCAACACGGTTGAGACACACGCCCGTGTCCCTGCCCATGTGGGCAAAAGTAGGCCATTTACAAGGCCATGATGCCATCCCTTTAGGGTCTTCCCTACAGTTACCATTCAAGCATCAAATACATCATATTTCCAACCAATTCCCAACCACAAAACATTCATCATCCATATCACATATTCATCAACTAAATTCATGTTCATTACCAAAACTAAAACATACCATATTTACCTACCAAACACATTCAATTATACTTGTTCTTATCACTAAGTTTCACATTCAATCTCATATCAAAATCAAACCATAAATTCAACCATGATCTAGCCATATCACATGGCATGATATACACTTTACAAAACATATTCACATACTTCTAGCCTATACACGCCATATACCATATGTACAACTCTCAAAATGGTACCAAAATAGATGTCCGATAGTGTGAATGAGTCGTTGACGATTCCTGGATTCGAGCTAGCTTTATAACACTGAAAAACAGATAACATTTCACACAGTAAGCTTCATAGCTTAGTAAGTTCATAGCAAATATAATCAACATGTTATAAAATACAAAACATCAACTAATAAACAATTAGTAGTTCTCAAATCATCTATCAATTCTATTCCATCGCAATTAATATGTTCATACTAATTCATCAAGCTTCATACACATAGTATCATCTACCACATAGGTATCGTGCATACCTGAACTTTCGCGTATTTATTCATTTCATTCTCACCTCACATTCGAATACTTAATTCATTCGAAAGCCTTTTCATACTTTAAGAGCTTGCACATTTAGTGCATTAATGATTAGCCGAAGTTGTTACGATCTCGCACACTTAGTGCCATCTCAAATAACTAAAACTATCTTGGTATCGCACGCTTTGTGCCTCGTATAGGCAAAGCTATTCCAATTTGCACACTTAGTGCTATTTATAGCCGAAGCTATTTTAAATCGCACACTTAGTGCCAAACACAGTCGATTTATCATCTTGTTCAAACCATAATCAAATATATACAATTTATGCATTATCAAAGCAAATAAACTTAATTTGTAGCATCATTTATGATGTACGAACTTATCTCATACTCGTAATTGACAATTCAGATCGTTTACTCAATAACCTTCGATTTTCCTTGATCTAAATATGAATTCCTCTTTTCTTGATCTATATGTATTCAAAATTAACCCTTTTATTAAAAAAATTCATTCAATTCAATCCATATAAACATATTTAGGGCATTTTACAAATTAGCTCTCACATTTTCACATTTTGACAATTTAGTCCCTAATTCACAAAATCACAAAATACACAAAATCTCCTTTCACACATGTTAGGCCGAATGTTCATAGAGTTCATATAAGCCCATATATTCCATCTATTTCACATTTTAGTCACTCAATTAACACTTTTCTCAATTTAATCCCTAATATGCAATTTTACTCAAAATCACTTTACAAAACATGTATATCAAGCACTAAGCTTTCATATTTCATCATTTAACAACACAAAACTCATGAATTCATCAATGGCATCTCATTAAATTATCAAAAATTTCATGAATTTAAGCATGGGCTAGCTAGAACACTTATCAATGATCACAAAAACGTAAAAATCATCAAAAATCGAACAAAACTTATACCTTGATTGATGCTTGAACTAGCCGAACCCTAACTATCTCTTTTTCTTTTATTTTTCTCTGATTCTCGGCAAAATATGAACACAAAATGGCCTTATTTCATGTTTTGTTTAATTAATCACATATTAGTAATTAGTTTACCATTTTGCCCTTGCATTAAAACATTAATAAACCATTATACATTAGGCCATTTATGTCCATTAACCTTTTCAATGGCATAATTGCAACATAAGGACCGTACAATTAAAAAGCCATAAGCATGTAACTTTTACAATTTACGCGATTAAGTCCTTTTATCGAATTGAGCACACAAACGGTTAAATTTACACACGAAACTTTCACACATCTCAATTCACATATTATAAACACTAAAATTAATATTAAATTAATTTTCCAATGTAACACCCCTCGCCTGTATCCGACGCTGGAATAGGGTTCGAGGTATTACCTGACTAAACTTCAATCAACTATATAAAATCGGGTCATGAAATCTTAAACAATTTAAAAACTCTTCTTTTCACATGCAAGCTATCCCAAACATGGGCTTACGAGACCCAATATATACATCCGGGGTGGTTCGGAGCCCAACTAAGAACTCATGAAAAACTTAGAAAATCTCATGCACCAAGATTCCATACGCCTGTGTGGGTATATAGCACATGACCACGTGCTAGGGACACGCCCATGTCCCGAACCTGTGCCTGAAAACCTGGGTATTCTGCTAAAACCACACAGCCCAACCACACACCCGTGCCCTATAACTGTGTCCTTTACACGACCAAGACACATGGCCGTGTCTCTTGCCCGTGTACTACTAGTATGCATACTGACTTTATGGCACGGCATGGACACACGCCCGTGTGGCCTGCCCGTGTGCTAAAATGACTTTAAAATTTTAAGTGCAGGGGATGAACGGCCATAACACACACCCATGGGCGTGAGCCGTGTTTCACACACGGCCTAGACACACGCCCGTGTGTCTTACCCGTATGGACAAACTAGGCTATTTCCCAAGCCCATTTTCAATATACAAATCTTTTAACAATGGACACTAATTCATCCATAGAAAGAACATCATACACATTCATCAAAATGAATAATAGCCATTATTCTAGGCTTGATACAAAATAAAGGACTTTTGACTTAAGCCAAAATACATAAACAATTCTCATGATGAAACATCCTAGTCTAACCCTATACATGCCACCTTTAAAAATATAAATCAAACTATACCGAATGTTACGAACGATAGTGTGATTGATATCTCTAACTTTAAGGGATCCTTAAGCTAGCTTGGCGACACTGAAATAAGAGGGAAAAGAAATAGGGTAAGCATAAAGCTTAGTAAGTTGCATATAAATAAATATACAACAACAATCTCACCAGTAGTCATCATACTTATAGCTCAAAAGTAAACATAATCTGACTTACTCATTATCATCTACTTGAGTCACAATTTCTAATTAGGCTCGTTACTCATGCTTACCATGTAGGTACCTGTAACACTCACATTATGATCATTCTTTCTTTATCAAAATTGATCTATAACTCTCACCATTGAAACTTTTAGAATACTACTGGATATTCTATGAACCTTCAACATGGGATATATTGCCGATGCCATGTCCTAGACATGGTCTTACACTGGCTCTCATATATACGTGCTGATGCATGTCCCAGACATGTCTTACACTAGCCCTCATCTAGAAGCCGATACTACGTTCCAGACATGGTCTTACACTGGCTCTCAGAATGTGGCTGAAGCATGTCCCAGACACGTCTTACACTGGCACACATATCACCTAATGCCTTGGCGCGAATATCCAATTCATATCCTAATGTTTCAACTGAATACTTCATTATCTCAAATATTACTATGCATTCTCAACTTATAACTTAACAACTCATACAATATCAATTTAATTGCTATATGGATACAAATATTAACAGTGTAGTTGTATATTTACAGACAACTTACCTCGGTTTACAAAAAGTACTTGACTATTTGATTTAGTCGGTTTGCTTGGCCTTCCCCCGATCTAGGTTTGGATTTGGTAAATCTTTATCTATAATGAAAATATGTACTCATTTAGTCACTAATTACAATTAGGCAATCATAAATTTACATCTTTGGTAAAATGACCATTTTGGCCCTAGACTTTGACAAAATGACCATTTTACCCTTATGCTCGAAAATCGATTTTCATCAAATTTCTTTGTATCTTAAGCCTAACCGAACTATTTTTACTCTTATAGCAACTTTAAAATATCACTATTTCATATACTTATTAACTATTTTACAACTTATGCAAAATAGTCTTTTTAGGTGTTTTCATGCTAACACCTTTCACAAAAGTTGTTTATAACACAACTAGGACTCATATTATTCCATAAAAACTTAATAAAAATCAAAAATACATACATGGAAAAATCCTAAACTCTTCACCATTTTGTAAGATATCACCCTCATTTGAAAACTCATGCTTCAAGGGTCTTAAAAATGCAAAAATCATCAACAAATGGTGTGGAATCACTTACTTGTGAGGCTTAATGTTGCTGCAAGTTTTTGAAGCTCAAAACCCCAACAATGGCTGATATTTTTGGTGGTAAAGAAGAAGATGAGAAGGTGATATCATCCTTTTCTTATTTATTTTTACTTTGGTCAAAATTTGGTCACCTAATCCCACGAAAAGTTGAAATTTTGACCACACATGACTCCCCTGGCTGGCCACCCTATTTCTAGGGGTCTAATTGCCCTTTTAAAACCCCCAAATTATATTCTCTAGCTATTTAACATATTTGAGTACTAAAATGCAACCTTTGCCTTTTATGCGATTTAGTCCTTTTTCAAAATTGGACTAGAAATCGCTAAAATTAACTCACCAGATTTTACAAGTACTTATATAATCATACTATAACCTCATAAAAATACTAAAATAATTTTTTTTGACTTCATATTTGTGGTCCCGAGACTACTGTTCCGACTAGGCCCTAAATCAGGCTGTTACATTTCTCCCCCCTTAGGGATTTTCGTCCTCGAAAATCTTAACGGTAAATAAATTCAGATACTGTTCTCTCAAAGACTCCTCGAGTTCCCATGTGGCTTCCTCGACTCCATGTCTATGCCACAAAACTTTCACAAGTGGTATATTCTTATTTTTTAACTGTTTGGCCTCTCGAGCTAAGATCTTGACCGGTTCTTCACCATAAGTCAATTTTGGAAGAATTTCAATTTCAGTAGCCGCAATTACATGCGAAGGGTCAGATCTGTATCGGCATAACATAGACACGTGAAACACGTCATGAATCTTTTCTAACTCTGGCGGCAATTTCAATCTTTAGGCAACAGGCCCTACTCTCTCGGTAATTTCATAAGGTCCTATGAAACGAGGACTCAACTTGCCTTTTCTACCAAATTTGAAGACTTTCCTCCAAGGGGAAACTTTCAAGAATACTTTATCACCGACGTCAAACTTGATCTCCTCACGTTTCAAATCCCCATAGGATTTCTGTCTATCCAAAGCGGCTCTTAGGCATTCTCGAATCACTTTAACTTTTTTCTCAGCCTCTTTGACTAAATCAACCCCGTGAATCTGACTCTCTTTTAACTCAGTCCAGTATAAGGACGTTCGGCACTTTCGCCCGTACAAGGCCTCATAAGGTGCCATTTTCAGACTCGACTAATAGCCGCTGTTGTAGGCGAATTCAACCAATGGTAAGTATTTTTCCCAACTTCCTTGAAATTCAAGGACGCAACACCTCAGCATGTCCTCTAGGTTCTGTATTACTCTTTTCGATTGTCCGTCAGCCTGTGGATGAAAAGCCGTATTGAAACTTAACTTGGTTCCTAGAGCCTCTTGTAACTTTTTCCAAAACCTCAAAGTGAATCTCGGGTCTCGATCTGAAACAATCGACAATGGTGCACCATGTAGCCTCACAATCTTGAAAACAAACAAGTCAGCTAATTTCTCGAGAGAGTAGTCGGTATGTACTGGTATGAAGTGGGCTGACTTAGTTAATCTGTCGACAATAACCCATACAGCATCTTTCTTTTTCAGGGTTAATGGCAAACTGGTTACGAAGTCCATAGTGATACGATCTTATTTCCACCCTGGAACCATAATAGGTTGAAATAGCCCAGAAGGTACTTGGTATTCAGCCTTTACTTGCTGACATACTAAACACTTGGAAACAAACTCTGAAACATCCCTTTTCACTCCCGACCACCAATACACTTTTTCAGGTCGTTATACATCTTTACGCTACCTGGGTAGACGGCTAAACTACCACTATGTGGTTCTCGTAAAATCTTCTGAATGAGCTCACTATTTTTAGGCACACAAATTCTATTTTTGAACATTAAACACCTGTCTGTACCAATCTAAAAATCTGATTCAACACCTGACTCATACTGATTTTTCCTGGCTTGAAACTTCTCATCATTTTTCTGAGCTTCTCGGATTTCATGAAGAAAAGTCGGTCTAACTCTCAGTTCTGCTAAGATCGAACCATCCTTAAATACGGTCAACTGTGTATTCAAAGTTCTCAAGGCAAACAACGACTTTCTGCTCAAGGCATCAGTGACTACATTTGCCTTTCCCGGATGGTAATCGATGATCAACTCATAATCCTTTAATAGTTCTAACCATCGACGTTGCCTCAAATTCAACTCCTTTCGAGTCATCAAGTATTTTAAAATCTTGTGGTCGGTAAATATCCTACATTTCTCCCCATACAAAAGGTGTAGCCAAATCTTCAAGGTGAACACTACAGCTGCTAGCTCTAAATCATGGGTCGAATAATTTTTCTCGTGAGCTTTTAGCTGTCTCGAAGCATAGGCTATAACCTTGCCTTCTTGCATGAGTACACACCCCAAACCATTTAAGGAGGCGTCACTATAAATCACAAATTCTTTACTTGACTCTGGTTGCACTAAAATTGGGGCTTCGGTTAACAAAGCCATTAGTTTTTCAAAACTCTGCTGACACTCATCTGTCCATTCAAACTAGACGTTTTTCTGCAATAGTCTTGTTATCAGAGTAGCTATCATAGAAAATCCATTTACAAAGCGTCTGTAATACCCCGCTAGCCCCAGAAAACTATGAACCTCTTTTACATTCCTCGGCGATTTCCACTCCACAATAGCTAAGATCTTATTTGGGTCAACTCTGATCCTGTCACCCGACACGATGTGTCCTAGAAATCCAACTTCATTAAGCCAAAACTCGCTCTTACTAAACTTAGCATAAAGTTGTTTATCTCTCAGAGTCTGTAACACAGTTCTCAAATGTTTCACGTGCTCACCCTCATCACGCGAATAAATCAGTATGTCATCTATAAAAACAACAGCGAACCTATCCAAGTACGGTCGGAAGATGCGGTTCATCAAGTCTATAAACACTTCCGGGGCATTCGTTAATCCAAAAGGCATAACAAGAAACTCGTAATGCCCATATCTCATCTGAAAAGCAGCCTTTGGCACGTCTTGTTCCTTAACCCTTAACTGGTAGTAACCCGATCTCAAATCTATTTTAGAAAATACAGTGGCTCCTCTTAATTGGTCAAAGAGATCATCAATTCTCGGCAAGGGATACTTGTTCTTCACTGTCACTTTGTTAAGCTATCTGTAGTCAATACATAACCTCATCGATCCATCCTTCTTTTTCACAAAAAGTACCGGAGCACCCCAGGGTGAAAAACTTGGTCTAGCAAAACCTTTATCTGTTAACTCTTGCAACTATACTTTCACTCCTTTAATTCAGTGGGGACCATCCTATAAGGTGTAATCAAGATTGGCTTTGTACCAAGATCCAACTCGATACCAAACTCAACCTCTCTCTCTGGGGGTAACCCTGGTAACTCCTCCGGAAAGACATCTATAAACTCACAAACCACTGGTACTGACTCAATCTTCGACTCGGACACTTGGATATTCAGTCCAAAAGTTAAATAAGCTTCATAACCTTTTCTCAAATATTTTTCGGCGGTCAAAGATGATATTACCACAAATAGGTTGTTTGACTCATCTATCCCAACCCGTATAACACTACCATTCTCACATCTTAACTTAATTACTTTTCTTCCACAATCTATTACAACACCATGGGAGGTCAGCCAATCCATCCCAAGAATTACATCGAATTTGTTAAACGACAACAACATCAAGTTGGCTGGAAAACAATAGCCTCTAATCGTCAAAGGAAAATTTTTACATACTTGGTCTACTAATACATGCTTGCCTAACGGGTTAGACACTTTCATAACAAACTCAGTGGACTCTATAAGCATGTCTATACGAGGTATCAAATCCATACATATGTAAGAGTGGGTAGATCCCAGGTCAATTAAAGCGACAATAGTTATATCATGAATAGAAAAGGTACCTGTGATCACGTCTGGAGACTCTGCCTCTTCCCGGGCTCGTATAGCATAAGTCCTCGCCGGTGCTTTGCCTTCAGACCTCATCGCAGTATCTCTCGGTGCACCTCTACTACCAGTCCCACTCCCGGGGTTCCTTTGAGGCCTATCCCTCAAGGGAGTACTATTTGCTTTCGCATCTAGCTTTCTCTCTCTCTCTCGTCCATCTCACGACACTCGCGGATAAAGTGGTCAAGTGACCTACACTTGAAATAGCCTCTCTCGTTTACTCAGCATTCGCCCAAATGACGTCTTCCACATTGTGAACACTCCGGCCTATTTGGCCGAGCACTACCAATACTTGCAACTGAAGTAGTCTGGGCTTTAGACGCCACGTTTTGCTGATTCTTATTTCTCCTTGAATACCCCACCGAAGTGTTCGACCAGGTAGTAAATTCTTTTGACCTCTTGGAGGAGGACTGATATGCTTTCCCCATCTATCTTCTCTTTAAATCTCGCGACTCGCTAGCCGCTTTCCTTCTCTCTTTCACCAACTTTTCTACTTTACACGCTCTCTCAACGAGTACTACAAATTCTCTCAACTCCAGGATGCCCACAAATACTCGAATGTCTTCATTGAGACCATCCTCAAACCTCTTACACATGGTAGATTCAGTGGATACGCATTCTCGTGCATACTTGCTAAGTTTCACGAACTCTCGCTCATACTCTATCACAGTCTTATTACCTTGCTTCAACTCTAAGAATTCCTTTCTTTTCTGGTCCATAAACTTCTGGCTAATATACTTCTTTCGGAACTCTCCTTGGAAGAATTTCCAAGTTACTCTTTCTCTCGGTACTACAGACACGAGAGTGTTCCACCACTGATAAGCTGAGTCTCGTAGAAGTGATACGGTACACTTCACGCACTTTTCAAGCGTGCATGATAGTTCATCGAATACCCTTAGGGTCTTCTCTAGCCAAAACTCCATTCTCTCTGGGTCATCATCTACACTAGCCCGAAATTCCTCGGTCCCTTGCTTCCGGATCTTGTCTAGCAGAGGCTTTGCTCGTTTAAACACATCCGCACCTTACGGAGCTATCTAGGCATATTGAGGAATCGGAGGTGTGGGGGAGGTGGAGTGTTTGGGTTCGCACGAACAAACTCCATATACCAAGCATCCATCATCTGGAGGTAGGCTTCTCTAGCCCCTCCGCCTTAGCCCATACTCACGGGCTCACTCTCTACTGGCGCGGTCCTTTCTGTGGGAGCCGACGTATTACTCTCCACGTCATCCGTCGTGGTTCTATCAGGATCCATTACTATAATAAACACAATTTATAATCGTCAGGAATCATCACACTATCAATATCCATATACGTGGCATGTATAGCTAGACTCGTACTCTGGCTAGTTTAGTCCTAGAATCGACTAAACCATCCTCTGATACCACCTAATGTAACACCCCTCACCCGTATCTGACGCCGAAATAGGGTTTGAGGTATTACCTAACTAAAACTCAATCAACTATATAAAACCAGGTTATGAAATCTTAAACAATTTAAAAACTCTTCTTTTCACATGCAAGCTGTCCCAAACATGGGCTTACGAGACACAAAATATAAATCTGGGATGGTTCGGAGCCCAACTGAGAACTCATGAAAAACTTAAAAAATCTCATGCACTAAGATTCCACACGCCCATATCTCGAACCCATGCGTGAAAACCTGGGTATTCTGCCAAAACCACACGGCCCAAGCACACACCCGTGCCCTATAACCGTGTCCTTCACACGGCCAAGACACATAGCCGTGTCTCTTGCCCGTGTACTACTAGTATGCATACTGATTTTATGGCACGGCATGGACACACGCCCGTGTGGCCTGCTCGTGTGCTAAAATGACTTTAAAATTTTAAGTGCAAGGGACGCACGGCCATAACACACACCCATGGGCGTGATCCATGTGGACAAACTAGGCTATTTCCCAAGCCCATTTGTCACCCTTTTTGCACAACCTATACAAAATCATTTCAATATACAAATCTTTTCACAATGGACACTAATTTATCCATAGAAAGAACATCATACACATTCATCAAAATGAATAATAGCCATTATTCTGGGCTTGATACAAAATAAAGGGCTTTTGACTTAAGCCAAAATGCATAAACAATTCTCATGATGAAACATCATAGTCTAGCCCTATACATGCCACCTTCAAAAATATAAATCAAACTATACAGAATGTTACGAACGATAGTGTGATCGATATCTCCGACTTTAAGGGATCCTTAAGCTAGCTTGACGATACTGAAAGAAGAGGGAAAAGAAATAGGGTAAGCATAAAGCTTAGTAAGTTGCATATAAATAAATATACAACAACAATCTCACCATTAGTCATCATACTTATAGCTCAAAAGTAAACATAATCTGACTTACTCATTGTCATCTACTTGAGTCACAATTTCTAATTAGGCTCGTTACTCATGCTTACCATATAGGTACCTGTAACACTCACATTATGATCATTCTTTCTTTATCAAAATTGATCTATAACTCTCACCAATGAAATGTTTGGAATACTACTGGATATTCTATGAACCTTCAACATAGGATATATTGCCGATGCCATGTCCCAGACATGGTCTTACACTGGCTCTCATATATATGTGCTGATGCATGTCCCAGACATGTCTTACACTAGCACAACTCTTAGCCGATGCGTGTCCCAGACACGTATTACACTGGCTATCTCTGTCAAGGCCGATGCATGTCCCAGACATGTCTTACACTGGCACTCATCTCTGTGCCGATGCCATGTCCCAGACATGGTCTTACACTGGCTATCATAGTATGGCTAATGCATGTCTCAGACATGTCTTACACTATTCCTCGTCTAGAAGCCGATGCCATGTCCCAGACATGGTCCTACACTGGCTCTCAGAATGTGGCCGAAGCATGTCCCAGACATGTCTTACACTGGCACACATATCACCTAATGCCTTGGCGTGAATATCCAGTTCGTATCCTAATGTTTCAACGAAATAGTTCTATTATCTCAAATATTACTATGCATTCTCAATTTATAACTTAACAACTCATACAATATCAATTCAATGGCTATATGGATACAAATATTAACAGTGTAGTTGTATTATTTACATACAACTTACCTCGGTTTACAAAAAGTACTTGACTATTCGGTTTAGTCGGTTTGCTTGGCCTTCCCCCGATCTAGGTTTGGAATTGGTAAATCTTGATCTATAATGAAAATATGCACTCATTTAGTCACTAATTATAATTAGGAAATCATAAATTTACATCTTTGGTAAAATGACCATTTTGCCCCTAGATTTTGACAAAATGACCATTTTACTCTTATGCTCGAAAATTGATTTTCATCGAATTTATTTGTATCTAAAGCCTAACTGAACTATTTTTACTCTTATAGCAACTTTAAAATATCACTATTTCACATACTTATTAACTATTTTACAACTTATGCAAAATAGTCCCTTTAGGTGTTTTCATGCTAACACCTTTCACAAAAGTTGTTTATAACACAACTAGGACTCATATTATTCCATAAAAACTTAATAAAAATCACAAATAAATACATGGAAAAATCCTAAACTCTTCACCATTTTGCAAGATATCACCCTCATTTGAAAACTCATGCTTTAAGGGTCTCAAAAATGCAAAAATCATCAACAAAGGGTGTGGGAATCACTTACTTGTGAGGCTTAATGTTGCTGAAAGTTTTTGAAGCTCAAAAACCCAACAATGGCTGATATTTTTGGTGGTAAAGAAGAAGATGAGAAGGTGATATCATCCTTTTCTTATTTATTTTTACTTTGGTCAAAATTTGGTCACCTAATCCCACGAAAAGTTAAAATTTTGACCACACATGACTCCCATGGCCGGCCACCCTATTTCTAGGGTTTAATTGCCCTTTTAAAACCCCCAAATTATATTCTCTAGCTATTTAACATATTTGAGTACTAAAATGCAACCTTTGCCTTTTATGCGATTTAGTCCTTTTTCAAAATTGGACTAGAAATCGCTAAAATTAACTCACCAAAATTTACAAGTACTTATATAATCATACTATAACCTCATAAAATAATAAAATAATTTTTTTCTGACTTTGAATTTGTGGTCCCGAGACCACTATTCTGACTAGGCCCTAAATCGGGCTGTTACATCCAACCTCGAATTTGTGATCTCGAAACCATTATTCTGACTATGGTCTAATCCAGGCTGTTACAGTTTTAAATTAATTAATTTTGAAAATATCATAAGATAAAATTTGTAAATTAGGAATGTTAATGCCCAAGTTGCCTCCTGAGAAGTGCTTATTTAAAGTCTAAGCTCAACTTACCTCAGTTATGGTGGTTCACGGAGTCAAAACTCTTCTTTCTCACTGTCAATTCTATTATCAACATAAGGTTTCAGGCAAGTAATGTTTACCTTAAAAGTGTCAAATTTAGAATGATTTGCCTCGACTGTACCGTATGGGAAAATATTCAGTACCGTAAAAAGAGTTGCTCCGTTTGCATTAAGCTTTGAAGTGGTGATTCGAAGGTCCATTTTATCCAACAATACCTTATCCCCGACCTTAAATTGGTTTGTTCCATTCTTGTGCACATCATGGCGTCGCTTTGGTTCATTGTGTATTCTCAGTTTCTCCTTAACCTACATCCTCCATTCATCTAGTTCATTGATCTGTAATCTTCGTTCCTCAAGAGCCATTCTGTTTTTGTTACATGAGTTGGAACGTGGCTCCATCACGTTTTTCTGAGGGGGTTCTTGTAAAGAAGGTTGAGCCACAAGATTACTCACATTAATAGAACTCATATATTTGTCTCAATTACTAGATATCCTAACAAAATAATGAGCTTGGAGTTTAATCATATCATCACCTACACGAAGTATCAATTCACATGTACTGACATCAATGATAGTTCTAGCAGTAGCTAAAAAGGGTCGTCCTAGAATTAAAGGTACATCACTATCATCATCATGTCCAAAACAACAAAATCGACTAGGAATATGAATTTATCAATTTTAACAAGCACGTCCTCAACAATACCCTTAGGAATTCTAATAGTTTTGTCTGCCAATTGGATACTCATCCTAGTTTGTTTGGATTTCCCTAGACCTAGTTGTTTAAACATTTTATAGGGCATGACATTAATACTCGCCCCTAAATTAGCTAAAGCATTATTAACATTTAAACTATCAATTAAACAAGGAATAGTAAAACTCTTTGGATCTTTCAATTTGTTGGGTAGTTTATTCTGCAAGATAGCTAAGCAAACTACGTTTAGTTCCACATGCAACGAATCATCTAACTTCCGTTTGTTTGCCAAAAGTTCCTTTAAAAATTTTATTGAATTGGGCATCTCCGAAAGAGATTCAATAAACGGTAAGTTGATATGTAATTTTTTCAAAAGTTTAAGGAATTTACCGAATTGTTCGTTTGTGCGGTCTTTCCTTGTCCCATCTGGATATGGTACACGAGGTTTATACTTCTTACTTACTGATTTTTGTTTGTTGTGGCTTACTTCAACCTTACCATTGCTTACCATAATTTCTTGCCTCGGTTCAAATTTAGATTCAGCTAACCCTTCTTCATCTTGAACAATAATTGCATGAAACTACTCTCTTGGGTTAGTTTCAGTGTTACTTCGCAAGCTGCCTTGTGGTCGTTCTGAAATCATCTTTGCCAATTGACCTATCTGGTTCTCAAGTCTTTGAATCGAAGCTTGTTGATTTTTAAGTGCTATTTTGATGTTTTGGCAACAAGTTTTTGACACCAAAATAAATTTCGTCAACATCTCTTCAAGGTTTGGCTTCTTCTCTTGCTGGTAAGGTTGTTGTTGAAAGCTTGGAAGGGGTTGTTGTCTTTGATTTCCTTGACCACCCCACAGGAAATTGGGATGGTTCCTCCAACCTGTATTATAAGTGTTACTATAGGGATTATTCTGAGGTCTAGAATTGTTACCCATATAGCTGACTTGTTTGTTCGTTGTGCTAGGGTTGTAGGATAAGCATTCTGGATTGTTCATCCCTCCTCCAATCGTATCACACTACATCACTGGCTGTACCTGCGTAGAACCATATAAACCATCAATTTTCTTACTTAAAAGTTCTACCTGGTTTGATAACATGGTGATTGCGTCTACGTTAAAAACACTGGCTACTTTTGTTGGCTTTGTTCTCATGACTTGCCATTGATAGTTATTCAGTGACATCTCCTTTATAAACTCATAAGTCTCCTCAGGTGTTTTATTATTCAAATTACCACCGGCGGATGCATCGATCAATTGCCTAGTTGAGGGATTCAAACTGTTGTAAAAAGTTTAAACCTGTAGCTATAGAGGTAACCCATGGTGAGGGCACTTTCTCAACAAATCCTTATACCTCTCCCATGCATCATATAGGGTTTCCAAACCCATCTGTACGAAGGAAGAGATATCATTCCTCAGCTTGGCTGTCTTAGCTAGTGGAAAATACTTTAACAAAAATTTCTCGGTCATTTGCTCTGATATAGTGATTTAACAAAAATTTCTCGATCATTTGCTCCCATATAGTGATAAAACCTCATGGTAGGGAGTTCAACCATTATTTAGCCTTATTCCTCAACGAGAAAGGAAACAACCGAAGGCGAATGGCATCGTTAGAAACACCATTAATTTTAAAAGTGTCGTAGAATTCTAAGAAATTAGCCAAATAAGTAATTGGGTCTTCGTCCTGCAAACCATCAAACTGGGCTTGGCATAATTGTACATAGTACGAGGAGCAGGATTCGGATTTACAGGATTTGTAGCAACCACAGGAGGTAGCTGATTATTATGATTATCGGTCATCTCCTTAGTAATAACAATAACTTCCTCTTGCTCTTCTATTGTACTTTGTCGACTCTGCCTCGCTTCTCTACGATTTCTGTGAGCTGTACTTTCAATCTCACTATCAAATATTAGAGGTCCTACGAGTTTCTTCTAGTCATAACCTAAAGGAACCTGCCAGA
Organism: Gossypium anomalum; assembly: GCA_025698475.1. Lineage (NCBI taxonomy): Eukaryota > Viridiplantae > Streptophyta > Magnoliopsida > Malvales > Malvaceae > Gossypium > Gossypium anomalum. The sequence continues at coordinate 30,648,081 of CM046961.1, forward strand.
AGTAAACAAAAGAAAAGTTAGTAAATAAAAATTAAAAAGAAAAAGAAAAATGGCTAAATTAATAAAAATCAAGCGTTCCTAATATCTTAGTCCCCGACAATGGCGCCAAAAACTTGATGACGTCATGAACTAACTAAAATACGACAAAGGCAGGTGCACCTATCGAATGATAGTATAGCTATGGTGAGTCAGGAATATCGTATCCACGAGGACTAAAAGTACTAGTAGTTACTATCTTTTTATTATCTAGCCAAATAAATTGAAAGGATTTATTTTAACCTAATCTTAACTAACCTAATTACTAAGACGAAACAGAGAATAAAGTAGGAAAATATTTGAAGAAAATCGATAAAAAAGACAACACCCAGGAAAGAATCCACCTAGACTTCACTTATTATTCTAAATCTGAACTAAACGATTTATTCACTTGTCTTGATTTGTAGATATCCCTAACTAATGTTAATATCTTTTTCGAGAATAAAAACAACTGACTCTAGGTTGATTAATTAAAATCTCTTTCTAATTAAAACCTCTATTGTCACATTAACTCGATCTATGATTCCCCTATTAGATTTGACTCTAATCCGGTAGATTTATGTCATCTTATTTCTAGGATTGCATGCAACTCCACTCAATTATGCCAGATCTACTCTTAAATAGGGACTTTTGCTCCACTGAATAAGCACATCAATCATGAATTAATATCTTGAAAACATTAAAACATGAAATAAGAACACATAATTGAGATCAAGAACAAATATTTATCATGTAATTCAGGAAAATCAAATAATAAGATCCGTCTTAGGTTTCATCCTCCCTAGGTATCTAAGGAATTTAGTTCATACTTTGGAAGGAAAACATCTCAAAATTAGGAAAACAACAAAATATAAAGAAACCCAAGAACTTTGAGAGAAATTGAATAGAGATCTTCAGTCTTGAAGGAGATCCTGCTTCTGATTTTAATCTGTTGGCGTTCTTCGAGTCTTTTCTTCGTTCAACTCTCCGTGTCCCTTTAGGTCCTCTTCTAGTGTGTATTTATAAATTTTAGAATGCTTAAAAACCCTAAAAATTAGTTTTTTTTGTGTATTAGGGAAACAGGGTTCGAAATCGACATGGACTGGCACATGGACGTATGGCTAGCCCGTGTGGCTTACATGGGCGTGTGCTCAGCCCATGTGGGAAAAAGGCTTGGCTGTGTGGATCCTTAAAATAGCCCGTTTTATCAGATTTTGGCCCGTTTTCTACTCTTTTTGTTCCCCTATGCTCTTCTAAGTATAAAGCATGAAATTAAAGGATTAGGAGCATCAAATTCACTAAATTAAATAATAAATCATCCAAAAATATGCCAAGCATGGGATTAAAACATGTTACTTTTATGGTTTATCAAGTCTAGAGAAAGCGAAAGTCTCAGATTAGTTTCAACTTAGTTGTAACAACCGTGGTGATTGAGGTAAGTTCGTATAAGGATTAACTTGTTAATTTCTATTTGTGATGAATGATTAATGATGTTATATTTTATGTAATTGCAATTGAGTAAAAGTTTACAATTTGTAATTTGGATTGAATTGAAATGTTTAAATAATTGATAGCAAAATGTGAAAAATGTGAATTGTATGGATTCATATGTTTGAAATGGTGTAATGAAAAGAAGTTAAAGAATTCAACATGGAATATATCCCATTTGAACTTTACGAATACTTAGGATACAAATGACATGTTATTAGGGATTATATGGTTTCAGGTGCTGGTCCTGGATGTCCTACTAATGGATGAGGTCCTACATTTATTGCGGGTTCTCCACAACTCATGTGAGCAGCATCGTGTAGCTAACATCCCTACCCACAGCTCGTGTAAGCACTATTGGAAAGGTTATGATTACATGAAAAGCCACACTTTGGATGAGTATTCCCGAGTATCTGATGTTATTCTAAATAGTTCAACGAGTAAGTAAAGGTTAATGGAAAGGCATGTATAAAAACTTTTTGTTGCTAATGATCATATGAAATGGAAAGATGGGTATGTGTAAATGAAATGAAAAGGAAGAGAATATATAATGTGATGAAGGATAGATGTATAGAATTCATTTCATAATATATGCTATGTTTCATAGATGTTATATTTTCAAGTGACCTACTATGTGGATTGTGATGGATAGGAAATATGTCTAAATGACTTAATGAGTATGATTGAAAAGGTATGTATATGAAATGAGTTATGACATTGAGCTTATGAAATTTAAATTGTAATATGTGTAAATGGATTGAAAAGGTATGTATATGAAATGAGTTATGTCATTTAGTTTATGAAATGGAAGTTGTGATATATATAAATGGTTTGAAAAGGTAACTAATTGATTATGTGTTAGATGGTTTATAGAATGAAATTTGTATCATGTTATGTTCCATTTTCGTGTATAGATGTGTTCTTAATTATATCTACTAACCTTGTGAGGTGTTGTAGGTAGCAAGGAAAAGTATCCTTATGACCTCATGAACTATGAATGAATGATCGTTTTATGTTCGGTAAGTTTAAGTTTCTTTTATAAAGTATCCTTTATAAACAATATGATTGAAAAAGTATGTATATGAACTGAGTTATGTCATTGGGTTTATGAAATGGAAGTTGTGATATATATATATATATATATATATATATAAATGGTTTGAAAAGGTAAGCAATTGATTATGTGTTGGATGGTTTACAGAATGAAATTCATCTCATGTTATGTTTCATCTCCATGTATAGATGTGTTCTTAATTATATCTACTAACCTTGTGAGGTGTTGTGGATAGGAAGGAAAAGTATCCTTATGACCTCATGTACTATGAATGGATGATCGTTTTATGTTCAGTAAGTTTAAGTTTCCTTTATATGAGCTTACTATACGCTAGTTGCTTACATAATTACTTTGTCTGTTTTGTAGATCATCGGAAGCTCAATTGGTTAGAATCACGTTGGATCACAATCACATTATCTAATCACCATATTGGTAGTTTTTCTCTAATTTTGGCAGGTGGCTATAAATGGCATGTATAGGGCTAAATGTGTTATCTTGATCCTTTAGTTGTTTTGAGTTTGTGAATAACTTAATTATGGTTGAATGCATTAGTGTTGTTGTTTTACAAATAATGAGGTAAATAGATGATGTTGGACTTGTGTATGTCTTTTCTTAAAGTAGCTAAATCATGGTTGAATGGTAGGTTGCTTGGTTTGTATGATATAGGTGTAAGGAATAATCTTGAAATGTTTAATAGAATTAAGGTTAATGTGTGAATTGAGGTGTCTTTTGATGGCATATTGGTTAGACATAGGATGGATGAATATTTATCATGTATTTGGTGTTTTGAATAGGCTTTAGCCATGTAAAATAGGTTAATTTTGGTGTATCCATTGTGCAAGAAATGGTGCTCGAATTAGCTTTTTTTAGGAGTTAAAAATGTTGCACACGGCCTAGGACACGGGATTTCACACGGCCGTGTGCCACACACGGACACCCTACACTGTCCTGTGTCATTTTAATTTTAGGTGCAAGATAAACCACACGGTCTCAAAGAGTTACACAGCCTAGCAACACGACCGTGTGACCCATGTTTCTTAATATTTCCTAAATTTTTTGAATTGTTTAAAATTAGTCCTTGGATATTCCCAACCTATTTTTATGACCTCGTAAGCTCAAATTCATGTTCGTAATTGTGTTTAAGCCATGAATAAATATTAGTTTATTTAAAATTGACTAAATATTTCAAAAGGTCATTATTTGTTATGAATTAATCGGTAATGCTCCGTAACCCTAATTCGAAAACAGAGACAAGTTAGGAGTGTTACATGCGATTAATCGTTTTAATTGAAGTAATTAATCATTAATCTAATGGCCAACATTTAAGCTTATTACCACTAATGGAGATGGATGGTTAGGATCATTCCAATGCACTAACCTCATGTGAATAATGGCTAACACTTAAGACCTTGGTACAATTATAACATAAGGGCTTGTTCAATTCCTTAATCAAATTTCACTAGTTTAGTCACCTTGTAGTTTAGTCCTTATACTATAATTAACAACTTAACTACTTTAATCATTTAGCAATTTGACCTTATAATTTCATATACATTATGTAAACTCCTTGAACAAGATTCTTGGTTTGGGTTGACTTAGAAAATTTGACCTCGAAATCAACTTTTCTAACACTGACAAAAAATGGATCATTACAAATATTACTCCTACATTGCATAATCAACTTCTTAAAAAAATTTCAAAAGAGCTCCAAACTAATGAAAAGCAAATTAAGTTGTTTAAAATTTTGAGTTTAGATACATTAGTGATTTTAACTTTAATTGTGTTACATGTGATAAATAGATAACTATGAAATCAAATGTTCAATACTTATAATATGAAAAAGATGCCAAAAGATGGCCTGGAATTACTTTGATATGGAATGATCATGGTATCAAAAAAAAGCTATGTTCTCAAATTATTAATGTCTCATTAAAAAGTGAAGAGAATTTTACCTATCTAATTTTCTATTAAAAAGGTAATTAAATTATGTGTAAAATAATAAAATATTTATGTTTAAATTTTCAATTGAGAGACGAGTCTCAGGCTTAATCCCTAGACAACCCTCACAACTCTTATAAAATACACATTGTTTCCTTGGCATATCAATGTAACATATATAATAGTCAAAGAAAATAATTTCATGGATATCATTAAAGTTAAAAGTGCATGGAGGGGAGAATAAAACCAATTCTTCTTTTAGAACATATATAATTGGAAATAATTCTGAGTATTCCTAATCAGCAAACCTAAATACTATTTTCTTTCTCTTGATTATCAAGAGTTTCCAATTAGAATAAATTATTATAAGTATTAAATTAAATAATTAATTCAATTCAAACTAATTAATCAAAATATATATAATTGAAAATAAAATTTGAGTATTCCTTAACTAGCAAACCTGAATTTTGAGTATCAAGAGTTTCCTATCAGAATCACTTATTACAAGTATTGGATTGAATAACTAACTCAACCATAACTAATTAATCCGAACATATATAATCGAAAATCAATTTCAAGTATTCCTTAACTAGCAAACCTTAATACTTTTTTTTTTCTTTTGAGTGCAAAGAGTTCTCAATCAAAATAAATTATTATTAGCATTTAATTGAATAACTAACTGAATTCAAATTAATTAATCAAAATAAATATATTATAAATACTAAATTGCATTACTTGCTCAAAACAAACTAATGAAACAAAATAAATGTAAAGGGAAACTTATACATAATTTATAGACAATAGGACTCGAACTTGAACACTTAAGATCATAGGATTTTAACCTTTTTTAACACAATCAAGACATTATTAGCAATTAAATGTTTAAAAATAACAAAGATAATACTATATTATTATTATTATTATTATTATTATTATTATTATTATTATTATTAGGGTTAAATGCAAAATAAAAAAAAAAAAAAAGTCCTTAAACTACTTAAGTTTCAAAATGTTGTAATAATATACTTCAAAGGTGATACCAAAGGAACTCTCGGCCATAGAAACTATGACGGGTCTTTAATGAGATTCATATGTTGATATTGTTTATTGTGAATGTACATGGTGACAAAGCTAGAGGGACTGGCAATGATCTTAGCCTCTCCCCAAGTGGTAGAATTGTTTTAGAGTTTTTTAAAAATTGTAAGAATATAAATAAATACAACAGTTAAATTTTACTTTGATTTACAAACATTTATAATTTACTTCTACCTACTCGAAAAATAAATTTTTAACTTCATCCCTTAAAGTACATGTGGCTCATGTTGTTTGAGAAGACTATGGATTTGCAGATTCATTAGCTTTGCTAGGCGTTGTTAGAGATGAATTGTTTTTTGTACGATCTCAGCTCGATTTTGTTTTTGATGTGGACTTTTTGCATGTAGGAAACTCTAGCCGCTTGTCTATGTTTCTAGTGAACCAATTTTATCCTTTAGGTCCTTTAGTATAAAAGTTAAATTCACTTACAACACAGAGTATATTTAAAATATATGAATCATATTATAAATATATTGTATTTATTATATAAATAATTTGTATTTAATATGTTAAAAAAGTGTAAACAATATTTAAGAGGATTATTTTTTTACCACATTAAATTTAAATTATCGATGTAATAAATACACATGTTTATAATCTAATTTGCGTGTTTTAAAAATATTTTATATAGATTGAAGCTGCCATTTAACCTTTATTAATATCCATTAATTGTTAAAAACAAAAGAATATGCTAACAGAAGAAAATTCCTGACATCCGTTGCATCTTGTTTCAAATACTTTGAAAAAAACAATCTTATCAATTTTTATAAGCAAAACTTATTTTAAATCGGGAGAGACATAAGAATATAGAAAAGAGACATGGGGATTAAAAATTATGGAGTATTATTTATGGAAAGTTGAAAAGTAGAAAAAGGGTAGATAGATATTGTTATACTTAATGGGGATAATTGTCACTTTCACTCCTCACTGTATTTCACCATCTGCCAAAAGCCATCTCTCCCAGCATTCATCATTCATTAAGAAAAGGAAGAAGAATACCTCAGAGCTTTCTTTTAGTGACAGTTTCTCATTTTCCATTTTAATTATTATTCCTTTTTTTTTTCTATTTTTGCAAGCTGTAAATTGTAGTTCTAAAGGAAGATTACATGAAAATAAGGCATGAAAATTTTCATTGTTGAACTGGGTTTCAAATTTGTGTTTTGCAACAACACTGTACAGGGATTGATCCATTGATATCAGCATGAACAGAGATAGAAAAGAAAAGCAAAAGAGGTTTAGCCCTTCAAAGAAAAAGCATAGAGGCTTAAAACCAGAAAAGAGAAAAAGATACACACTCAGAGTCACAAATCACAACCAAAAAAACACCCCCACAGACACACAAGGAAAAGAAAAAAGAAACTAATAATCCCATAGCAAGCCTTGTTCAAAACCATTTTGTAAAATGCTTTCTGGCACTACTAATTGATCACAAACATACCCACAATCTTCCATATTTTGAAGCAATGGTGGAGGGTACAACCACCCATCCACTGAGTCCATGAAAACAAACTCGTTCTTCGACTCGACTGAATCGTAACTCGTCCCGAGGTTCGGCAACTCCACTATCTCGCTTAATTCGTCTGGCCCAGAAGACAACTCCATGTGAGAAACCAAAGAGGAAACCGATGACGAAGATGATAATGTTGAAGTGGACATAGAAGTCGAAGAAGAAGAAGATGATGATGGGGAGTCGAATTTGTCCATTTGGGCAGCTTTGGCTGCCGCGGCTTGGACGTCACGTGGTGCTAAAGACACGGGCCGAGGTAACGAGTCGGCCAGTTCGGGGAAGTTGAGGATGGCGGAGTTGCCTTTGATGCTCAAAGCGGCTACATCATGCGCACGAGCTGCCATTTCTGGGGTAGGGAAAGTGCCCAGCCAAATGCGGGATTTCTTACGTGGCTCCCGAATTTCGGACACCCATTTGCCCCAGTTTCGCATTCGGACACCCCGGTAAACGGTGCGCTTGCTCGAGTCCCTCATTCTCTTGGGTTTTTTAGTAGAACCCGAAGTGAAAGTTTCGGGTTTATGGTTTGGGGTCGTAGTAGTTGAGTTAGGGGTTGAGTTAGATGGTGATAGCGGCGGCGATGAGGTTGAATTTGAGCTGCTCTCTGTCTCTGAATGTTGTAGCTCAGCCATTTAAGTACCTGTTTTTTCTTACTCTTTTTCTTTCTTTTTTTTATTCTCTGCAAAGAGAAATGTTGAGGTAATATTATTGAATGAAGAAGACTTAAAAGAGAGTTGCTATAATGGTATTAGCTATTTCGTGATAAAAAGACAAAGGGTCTAAAGCCTTTTTCCTTTTGGCTCCCATCATTTGCCAATAACTCATACAACACTTATAAGCACTGAGAGAGAGAGATATGACCCACATAAGAAATGGGTCATCACCCCATCCTATACGTCCCATGGCTCAATTGGGGCTTCTCTTCTCTACAACCACTCAACCTCTTTTTCTTCTCTTTTTCAACTTTTACTGTTTATGAAGAGTAATTTTTCTAAAATTTATAATGATATTGTATTTAAGGTTCCAACGTAAAATATCTCTTTACCACTTTCTCCTCTTCTTCACTACTCATTTAACCCCTTTTCTTCTTCCTCAATCAATCATCACTCTATCCCAGTTCATTTATCACCATTTTCTCCCTTTGTCCCTATAACAAGTTCCCCCTTTGATTGTTTGGTAGAAATATAGGATATATGTATATGTATATGTATATATATGCAACTATTTGATAATATAAAAGTATGAAAGCTGTGATGTAGCCAATCTAGGGTTTACAGTGCTCTCAGATCATGCTGTATAATTTTTTATTACATTATATATATATAATTTTTTTTTTGCCATATATGATTGATTCTTGGTAAGTAAACTGTGTTTATAATATCAACTCGTATTTAAAAAACTTGAGGCCTGCGTTTAATTGGGGTCACCGGTTGGAAGAAATGGAGATGCCTCAAACTGCTGATATCTTCAATGGGTCCGATCCACACCATTTTAAGAATAAATGCTATATCCTAATTATATTTTAACCAGCGTCCACGTAACTGGACTTCTGCTCTTGTTTGTTGGTTTATTATTATTGTTATTTGTATTTTGAAAATATGTTCATGTTTGTTTATTAACTTAGTTACGATAAGTTTAAAAAATATTAAAATATTTGAATTAATGGGGAAAATATGAACATTCTTTTACGAAGCATTGATAATGGGATCAATGAACATTCTTGATAAGGATAGTAAATGAATGTCAAATACTATTTTGGAAAAAAATGGCGATGGAGTCAAGGCATTGAGAAGCGAACCATTACACTGAATAAAGCTTAAAGTGCTTTCAATGAAAGAAAAGGATATCAATTTAAGAAAATTTAAAATAAATAAAATTATTATAATTTACATTATTTGTGGAAATATAGAATTTTACCAACAAATATAATGTGCTTTTAATACAATTTTTTTTATACATTTTAAGTTACTTTTTTATAAAATATTTTTTATACTTTTTTTTTAAATTTATTTTTTAAAATTTTTTATTACCGCTTGTCTCATGTCATGTTTTGAGCCTATTACATATCATTGTATGATTAGTTATCTATCTCACGTAATCAAATTCTAACTCGTATCATAGTGTGTGATGGAATCCAAGTTTGAGTACCAATTATGTAAAAAACAAAAAATAAGTATCATTTAGATACAAGTAGCCAAGTTTAGAGAGCACAATTTATACTAACCCAAAAATTATATAACAAATATATTTTAAAAAGTTAATGCAAAAAATAAATGACGCTTTGACTGAAATGATGAAGTTAAAACAATGAAGATCATAGCGACTTACATTCAAATCTCATCTTGTGTATTTTCTATATTTTACATAAAATATAAAATGGAAAAAATGTCGATCATAGTAATGATTATTATTTTATAAAATGAATAAATTTTAACTAATTAAGTTGAAACTCGATTGATGGATGATACCAATTTAACCAACTCTTTATATTAATTACATAGAAAATATTGTTAGTCTTAGAACCCATCCTTAGAGCATTTACCCACCATGGCAACAAGATGGCACACAACCTCAGCATGGCTTTTTTAGCAAAATTTGGAGCCATAGTCTGGTCTGAACATCATGTCATAGTTGGTGGGCTCGTTCATATGGATACCAATAATACCCTACGTTGATGACCAAAACCTTATTGCAATACTCATAGGATAGAGAACTTAATGAGTGGAACTCACAACCGACCATCTTTCCTCTATAAACACACCCTCAACATCAAAAGAAAAGGGATAAAAAAAATATAGTCAAAACCCTATTAATACTAAACCTTAAGTTGTTTAAATCTCTCAAATTTAACGATTGTTTTCATCATCTGCGATATGAACCACCCTACTAAACCATCAAACATCTTGTGAAACTTTTAATGTTACAACAAACACATACATATTTAATTAAAAATCAAACTCGAAAAGAAAGAGATCTTTATTAGGGGCCCAAAAATTTTGGTGTGTCATCTTCCAAAATCGTGCATAGTTTGGTAGTAGTTAAGTTGATTTCCAACACTTAGGTCAGCCATTAAAGATGAGTTCACACTACATCATTCTGGGTCCAACACCAGTTACGACCTTGTTTGTAGCCAAGAAACGGTGGCTCGAAACGTATATTTAATTTTAAATAGTGAGTTTTAATTATTTTTGTTAAATTAAATGATGATGCCCCCACATGTTGAAAATGACTTCTCTTTAACAAATCAAGAGGGTCCCTTCCCCACATGGAACCCTCCACTCCAACCCTTCTTCTCTGGGAATTGTTAAGAATTTGATTTCCGGTGCTTTCCAATTTTTGTTTTAAAAAATCACAATTTGGTTGTAATTATATTTCTTAATTTTGACTTAAGTCATACAAAAGTCAACAATTTTAACCCTTTTTAACCAGAACAAAAAAATGGCAGGAACCCAAATAATCCAAACTAAAAATAATATAAACTCAAAATATCTAGAATAAGTAAATTAAAATGTCCTGATGTGAAAAACTCAATTACCAAATCCAAAACAAAATAACCTAAACTTAAAGTTATTCAAACTTAAAATTTAAAGAACCAAATTAACTTCTCCAAGATAAAAAAAATAATTTTAGGTGACATAAATAAATTATAAATTATTGTGAGAGTAGAAGAGAATTTTTATCACTATACCAATTTCTAATTTCATAAAATTCCAAGGGAGTTATAGGCAAATTTACCACTTTGGACTCGACTAATTTTTCATTCCATGAAAAACATGAAGGAAGTTTATATAAATTAAAGGTTTAACTAAAATTTGCCACGCATAAACTAGATGTACCATCCCTTCATTAAATTCTAAGGGTGACCACAAGTGAAGTGCCAAGTGCCATTGTCATTAAGAGGATAATTAATTAGTTTCACACATAATATTGTTTGATTGGAAAAATTATATCAACTTCAATATGGACTTCCAACAAATTACATCCTCCGCAGACATTGTTATCCAATCCCTCACAACAATTTCTTAAAAGCTTAAATTTGTATATTTCAAACATGACTTTAAAAAATCTCTTGTATATTGTAATACCATTTACATACAAGAAAATTTTGAAAATTTAAGGATTTCGTTTTTATTTCGATAAGTTGAAAATTTTAAAAATAATTTTTAGAAAATAAAAAAATGTGAAAATTAAATAATAAAAAATTGAAAACAAAGGTTCTTTTTTCTAATCTTAAATTCGTATAAAGCAAAAAATATATATATTCTTTTTTCGATTGTTCCTAAATATTAAATCCGTTACCCTATTTCAAATATATATGAATGTAAAATTTTTTATTTTATTTCTGATATTTTTATTATAGGAAAATAGGTACTATTACTAAACATGTTTTCATATTTTCATTATTGGAAACAACTTTTTTTTATTTACCAAACATGTTGTTTCAATTTCATAAATAGAAAATAGAAAATTATTTTAAAATTCTAAAAATAGAAAATAAAAATAAAAGTATTCTCAAAAATAAAATGGAGTCTTAGTTCTTTAATTTGTCCGAAATCGGTAGGAATGTTAAGAATCTAATCTAATTGGATAATGCTGTTAAATTTTATTGTTAAACAATTTAATAATTTATAAACTAAAATTAATAAAAAAAATATTTCAACAAGTAATAAATAAGTAATTCAAGTTCACGATATCAATTTTTGGTAAATTAAAGTAAATGGATGAATTAAGAATTAAAGTAAATATTAAAGTTATTTACAAAAATAATCATCCAATTAACGATTTTTTCATTTGAGTTTAGTAAAATTTGAAATAATTAATCCTTAGCCAGGTGGTCAAACATTTATGAAGTTATTTATATTTTTAAAAGATTAATTACGTCATCATCTGACTGTGTATAATTATATAGAATGTACTGCATATACATAAAAATCTGTATATTTATATATATAAAAATTGTCTTATTTTACATTTTAGAAATTTGATTAAATATTAGTTTTGTTATCTCTATTATGTGATCTATTCTTTAATTTCTAATATAACTTAGTTCTTATAATTATATAATGTTATTAATTAGTCTAGATAATTAATACGGTTAAGTTTTCAATTAGAACATCACATTCTTATATAAAATTTGAATACTCTAAGAGCTGACATATATTTGGTTTTTCATTTTTGTTTTTAGGTTTGCTTCACTTTCTTCTCATTATAAGAAAATGGTTAAATTTCAATTTCCACCCTAAACAATGTTGAAACTTGAGATCTAATTTATATACTTTAATTTTTGACATAACCCAATCCCTCTCTTTCACAATGTTATTAATTAGTCTAAATAATTAATACTGTTAAATATTTTAATCAAAATTTTTTGTCAATTTTTCTCAAAAACACTATTCTAATAGAAAAGAAATTATTTTTTCAAGACAATTTCGAAGGGATGTTTTTAAGAAAAAAAAACTCATAATAAATATTTTCAACGTTATTGTTACATGACTACCAAGTAATTTTTTTTAAAAATTTCAAATGTCACACCAATTTTGTAAAAAAAATTCAATGGTGGTAACAATTAAACCTAAATTTTTAATTCCAAAAAGTATAGTTATATATTCTTAAAGTTAAAAGTAGGGGATTAAATATATATATATATATATATATATATATATACGCGAAGTATATAAGGGCTTAGAGCATATTTTAACTTTTAAATTTTTACTCTATAATTTCACACAAACAAATAACCAACCCAAGGTGAAGCGTTAGGCTGAAAACCATACTAGTCTATATAAAGAAAATCTAATGTGCTAATTAATGAAATAATCCTTTAATTGGTACTTAGAAACAATATAAAGTAAATGACAATTGATTGAATTAAGACTTAATCTGCTTAAACATTATATTATTATTGATATAATTTTTTTCATTTTTTTTAAAATTTAAACATAAACAATTTAACATACTCTTTAATGTTTACATTATAATATTATATATTATTATAAATTTAATTTTTATATAATGTAAATTAAAATATAATATAATATAATATATCACAAAATTAACAAATGAGCCAAACCAAATTAGACTCGGGCTCTTAAGACTAACTTATACTTTAAAACAAGTTTAATATTTTTATCCAAACCCATTATAGTTTTGTGTAAAAACTTGTAAAATTTAAAATTTAATCTTCATCTAGGGAAAATGAGAGATTTTCGGCTGTCTACAACTCATTCCCTTGTCTTGAAGCTACCACTTAATTTATATATAAAAAGAAATAGAAAGATGGACAAGAATGATTTTTCTATTTTCAGCCATATTAAATTTTATCACGTTGAATTATGAAAATTTTGGGATCTATGTAAATATACGATTTTACCTCTAACTTTATTCTTATCATAATTAATGTGAATTAATTACTAAATTACTTATTAATTTAATTAATTTTGATTGAAAAATTATAGACATGAATAGGGATAATTGAATTTTATGATATGGTTTTATAATAACGTGGTAAGTACCTAATATTAACTGTTTTACATTCTGTTTTCCCCAAAAGGGGTGTACTTTCAAGAGAAGTTGAAAATGTACCTCCACAATTGAGCTGTGTTGATTGGGTATAAACATGGACCCAAAACTTTAACATCAATTAATATTACATGTCACTGGTTTTCTCTCTCAATTTTATGATTTTTATTTATTCATATGTAGTTTTGATTCGACCAATACGGAATATGAATCCTTGACCACATATTTAGAGATTAAATTTGAGTTGAGTTTAAATTAAACAATAAAATGTTAATTTTATATGAATAGTGAAAACAAATTATTGAATAGATGGAATCGAAGTGAAGTTGACGCTAAGATCATAGAACTCTAATTTCTAGATTTTACTTCAACGGATTGATGATCTTTGTACCATTTAACCACCTCTACTCTAGCTAAACTATCAGACAATGCGAATGGTTTTATTATGCTTCTACTCCTTATATTCTTTTTACATTTACAATTTAATTTCTCGAATTATGTGGCAATTTTTAAAAATTATGTTCACGTGGTCAATTTAAATAACGTAGAAGTAAAAAAAAAAAAAAAAAAAAAAAAAAAAAAAAAAAAAAAAAAAAACTTTCACTTTGACTCTAATTAGATTCAAATACTCAAAATTGTAATCTAATTATGTCCGCATTCCCTAAATATTAATGAAGTTTAGATTTAATTTTTGCACTAAAACTATTTTTTAGATTTAAAAATTGTAATCTAATAATCATTAACACAACTATTATTTCTCAAATTTACCATCAATACACTCGTACAATCATGCCAATTTCAAAAAGCAAATCACTGTAAACTCAATAAATATACCTTATAGTAAACAAATTTTCACAGAAAGAATGTTAAATGTTGTTAAAAATTATACCATAACATCTATTACTTACTTTTTAACTTATAAAACCACATACACTTCATCTCAAACTTTACAAAAACACAAATATCGACACCATATTTTTACCGATAAAAAAATTAATAATCTCATATGTATACTAGGATATTGATGTCAACTAAGCTATTTTACTTATGTATATATTAAAGAATAAAGTTTTAAAATTTGAGTATATTATCGAATCAATTAGATCATCAGTTCAAACAGCTTAATTAATTCAATCATCGTTTCAATAGTAATTAAATAAATAGTTAAAATTTATAAAAATATTAAAAAATTCATAAACCGATTCAATAGCTGATTTTTATTTTGATTTTCAAATTTTACATGTTCACAAGCAGTTGAATCTTTATCCAATTTTATATCACCAGAGGAATTAATCTAACTACCAATTCTTAATTGAATTAGCACATGTCAATGTTTACAGAGTACTAAAGACAGCTCTAGTGGAAGTACTAGATCAGATACACGGATGAAATGCATGTAGATAAGGGACCTAGGGCCAGTTGTTGCGTCTACCAAGTTTTGCTTTGTTTACCAATAGCAAAACGAGGCACCTAACATGTACCCATTGCAATTAATATACAAAAATGAAATTATTTTTATTTGTCTATTATATTATTTCAAGTTAGAAGCTTCTAAATCAATTAATTTCGAAAGAGAATGTATAACATTGTGGATAACAAAAAATAGAGATAAAAAATATCAAAAAAGTAAAATTACAAGCTTGAAAAATAGATATATAGAGATCAACATGAATGACTTCAATTTGTTAAGTTGTGAAGTACATTGATGATCTATAATGTTGTATCTTCCCTAAGGCCACTATAAATTTTAGTCATTGGCAACCTTTGGTTAAAAAATAATTGAAGGGTTAATTGCAGCATGCATCCTAAATTAGATTCAAAATTTAAGATATTTCAATTAAATTCTTAAATTAAGGTATTGTGTCAGCCAGGTTCTTTCATTAGCCTAGCCTAACTTAGTTGCCGGTCATTTTGATAAGTTATCATGGTTCTCGCATTCATGACCACTTCAGTTTTATTCTTTTAATTATGGATTAATTGCACCCGACAAATTACAAATCAATTTCTTAGATGATAAACCTCAAAATATTCTAATTGAATCTTTAAATAATATTCATTAGCTTCGCATGATTGGAGCACTAAAACTTATGGCTAAATTAACAAAAAGGACATGATTGAAACAATATTTTAATTTGAGGGTTCAATTTAATGTTTTAAAATTTAAGAGCCCATTCAAAATACGACCCATAATTTGAGACGTGTAATGCAATTAATCCATAAATGAAAGGGTAATTTTCTTTTTATCTTTATATTATTACGTGTGTTCAAATTTACATCTTTTATTGTTCACATAAGCTATTTCTTTTATTGTTTAGAATTTAAGAACCTGGGGTAGGAGGTGAATGAAATTATATATTACTTTTACCATCAAAACTACTTTGCATGCAAACAGATTTAATTAATGATAAAAAAATTCCAACCTGCTTGTACGGCAGACATTGATATTTTGGTAAGAAGATAGAATTTTAAGCAGTGTACGTACAATCGGTATGTTTTAGCAAAAAAACAGGTCGAGGAAAACCAGTTTGTGGTTTGTTCATGTTTTGGTTTGGTGGGCGTGAACGATGAAGGATATTACGGATACAGACAGGTCTGAAAGTTTTTGTAGAAACCTTTATTACTATGTCTATAGCCTATTCAATTCTCATGTTTCTATGTACAATCCAGTCTTTTTATGTTTGCAAAAAAGGTCAAATTTCAATTTATGATGCCAATAAATTATATGGTTTGTACACTACATGTATAAATGATCTCACGTACATTTTACCTTTTTACTGTGTTTCTTTAAAAATTAATGATGATGTTTTTTTTTTAAATATCATTTGAACCTTAGTTTAAATATTTAACTTCTTTGTTTTGAATTATAAAAATGAATGTTTATCTTTATTATTATTTTCTTATTTTCCTATTTTTCATTTTTTAATTTTTAATAATTTTTTTATTTTTTAAAAAATATTGTAATTGTTGATTCAATTAATTGAACCAAGAATAGATTATCCGACTCATTTAATCACCAATTTGATTCTTACAACATTCATTATACATTTAACACGTATTATTAGTTTACCTCTTTATGTCAAAATTAATCTATAGTACAAGTAGTGGTCAGGGATTAAACCAAATTGATGAAGCTGCAAAATTTACCAAATAGATTTATAAAATTTCCCAAATTAGTTAAGTGTAAATCCATAAAATCTTTCCCTTTTTTTTCGAAAAAAAAAAAAGGATGGATGGCATGAAACTGAAGAGTTTAAGAAGTGGGGCAAAATTGGTTGCCATGTTGCAGCAATTCCAAGGAGAGTAGTCAATAATCAAAAGAAATAACAGCACCATCTCTATTAAATATTTGGGCCATAATCCAAATAAACGACAAAATATTTTTCCTTGTCCATAACACAGGTATATTTGCAGCCCTAGCTGTCCATGAGTTTTCTTCTTTAAAGAGCATTCCATTGCCTAGTCTGCCATAATTTATCCTTTTCTCATACATACATACATACATACATACATACATACATACACACACACATACATGCATGGATGCATACTTCATTTTCATACTTGTTGATATCTTGGATAGTGATGGCTGAGAGCTTCTAACGAAAGGGGTTGTGACCGGAACGGTGATTGGAAGTGTTTGAGGTTAGGGTGAAGTTGAGCGGAGTAACAGTTGGTCTAAGTGTGTTAGGGCTGAAGGTAGCGAGTGAGACCTTCACCGTCTAGCCTAGATATCAGTCATAGGGCCTTAGATATCCTCATCATAAGGGCTCTCTCAACACGTGCACAGCAATGTGACTGACGATAGCTACTATGAGTAGGGGATCAGACGTTCACCCTTCTGTTGAGGCTGGTCATCGTGAAGAAGAAAACCAATGCCAACAGTCTGCACCATGCAGCTTCTTCACCTTGTCACATGTACTGCCTATTGTATTCATTAATTCTATGCTACTAAGTGGGACCTGAATAACTGAGGTCACCTATTCATCTCTTTGATAATCTTAATATAAAAAATACAAAATTAAAAAACAATTCTGTTAATTCACATGGTATTCATGTGCATTGCAGACTAGTGCAGCCTTATACATGGAGATCTACACATTCATCATAAATAAGGCAAGCATGGGACCTGATCATGATCTTTCTTCTATTATAATCACCATTTCTCCAAAATTTTCATATTCAGTTCATGTAGTTCTACTCAGTACACTTACCTGCCATTGCGGCGTTAAGTAACTCGATGATGCTTCAATCCTCGACCTCCATGATGCAGCCATGATGATCTTCAAGCTTGTTTTTTCTTTTGTCATAAATACAATTTCTATCCACTGCTGTGTGAATTTAAAGCAAGCATGATATGATCCTCAACAAATATATTACCAGAAATGCATGGAATAGGGACCTTGGACTGTGATAGTTTCCAGTAGTTTATACTATTTTCGAAGTTTAGTGTCGTATGGTTTTTGGTTTCCACTGCAATTGCTTAGCTAATAAGCAATGTTTGTGGAAATAATCACACTATATGGTCATGAAATTTTCTTATTATCCATAACTTAGAAAACATAAAGAATAACTTAATTATTTTTTGTGCTTTTTCTTTTCACAACACCAGCTTTTTTGCAGTTACTTGTAAAAGGAAATTAAATGAAAGCATTCCTAAAATTACTACAGTACAGACATTGGGGAGCTTTCATCTTACCCTTTCCTTCTCTTGGGACTTAAAATGAAGCCGTCGTCATCATCATCATCATCGATATCATTGTTGATTCTTTTCTTGGCTTTTACATCTCCATTCCTCGAGGCCAGCTGCTGCTTGTGTGAACTCTCGGGTTTGCCACTCGGTTTCCAAGATTTAATCGGCTTGCCGGTCCGAAGCTGCTTTTGCCTTCTCTGCTTCTTTTCATATGCTTTTCTGGATTTTTCGGGGGACAACAAGCCATGTTCCATCATCCTGCAATTGAACCATGTCATTTCATAATCTTCACAACCAGACAACAAATGCGAAAGCGTTTAAAGAGCCAACGATGGCACCAATACAGTTTATCAATTAAGCTTAAATTACACATCTTTGTTTGGATACCAACAAGCCTGCCTAGAAGACAGAAACCCTTGCTATGGCAAGTACTTTCATGATGCCCCAATTTTGTTATAAATCAAAATGGTTGGAGCCCAGAAGCTCTGTAGTCCCCAAAGCAATGCAATGTTTTCCTTCCTTGGGAATTCATCGTATACCACCAAAAGGCAATTTTACCAAAGCACAGATTGGACCTTTCAAAGAAAATATGACCATTTTCAGAACATTGACATCCAATACCATTGAGAAAACATTGGTTAAGCACATATATATCAGGAACATAGTGGAAACACTTGAACATGTTAGCAAATACAAAATTATGCACTTAAAAGAGATGTGAAGTTCACTTTCTGTAGATAGTTGTCTTCGTTCGGATCAAACCGATGAAACCATATTAGGCAGTAATTGTCATAATGGCCAAAAAACAGTGAAGCATCACATAAAAAGAAAGGAACTTCCACCGAAGATGCCCTAAGGTCGAACTGAGAAGCTTGCAAAACATCAAATAGATGCTGCAAAGGAAACCAGTTGAACTCCATGGTCTAAGACTTGAGCAGTTAAACAAGTTCCAATTTCATTTCTTGTGATCTTTTATCTTTATAAAGTAGCATTATTAGAAGGAAAGCTCACCAAAATTCTGCCATTTCACTTGTTGGTATCTGTTTCAACAACGACTCGTAAAATATTCGTAACGGCTCCCTCTATCCGAAAAAAGAAAGGAAACATCAAGTAAAATCAATCATTAGAGACATGTTTGTAGACAAAATGAAAAAATTTTGAGATTATATGAAGACAACCTCTTCGGGAGGATCATGTTTCTGGCCAGGCAAAGTATAAACCTTCTTTTCCCTAACTTTAGCTTTTGTGGTTGTACTTGTTTTTGATGAACTTGAACTTGTTTTCGATTTCACCTTCAAAATCAAAATCCAAAAATAAAAAATAAAAAAAGACAAATATTGTTGATACAAAGTTTTGAGTTACGGAGGAGGCAGGAGGTTCACACGGTGATGTCGAAAGCTTCTTTTCCGACACTCAGGAACCTCCAAGAGGCTCTCGGCACCGCCGCATGAACCTTATTAACAAATATAGATGTCCAAAGCCAAAATACATAGAGATAGACTGCCAAATCCCCCCAGTTAATCACAGTTTAATTAAATTCATTGCTAAAACAAAGCCATAACCCGGAATCCAGCAAAATTATATGACATCCCATATCAGGATCAATCAATCCATCATTAAATATACCACAGATAAGCGAACCAGATTAAGGAACTAACAATTCAGTGAAAACAAATGAAACCCAAATCATCAAATTGAGAAATAATCAATAAAAAGCCTACGAATCTGAAGAAAATTTAAATTTAAGAATGAAAATTTAGAGATGGGGCACCTCTGCTTTTGTAGTTGCAGATTTTTGCTTGGCACCAACAGGCTGTTTACTGGAGCTTTCAAGCTTCCTCTTGTTCATAGCTGCATCAAACTTTCCCTTTGAAGAACCATGTTGACCACTGGGCTTCATCTTAACTAAATTGGCTTTGGTCTCTGTGCTCATTTCTACAATTAGATTGAAATTCTCTGAAAATTTGCTAACTTATTCTTTTTAATATCTTCTTCTTCTTGTATTCATTGAAGATTCAGTTTAATAACTTTTGGGCTGTTAAATTATTAAATGTAAGATAAAAAACAGGAGAAAGTAAAAAAATGGGTAGATATGAGAAAGAAATAACAAGCTTGCAACTTTTGCTGATTATTGCCGTTAAGCCGTTAACGGCTTTCTTAGTTTTTTTAAAGGTTGTATTTTCTTTTTTGAAGAAAAAGGTTGCCAATTTTTTAACATGCCAGTTAACTTAAAAAATGAAGGTTTTTTTTTTTTTCTTAAAGTTACCATTGCAGTAAATTCTGTATCTAATTTTGAGGCTTTTTTATACTTTAATAATACAAAAATAAATAAAAAATATATCAAAATGGTATCCCACCACATTATTTATCAAAATGGTATGTTGTGGGTGGTGTAGAGGCAGCATTGCTTTATACAAGTAAGAAATACAGGATATGGTGGGGATTTGGTGGTGCATTCCTGAAAGATGACACCAATTGTGACTTCTTGACAGGCGGCACCAGTCTGATTAGACTCATCGCTACATTTCAGGGTTTCACATGCTTAGGCATTAATTGAATGTTTCATCGAGAAATGAAGTTTAAAGGTAAATAAATAATTTAAGGTGTAGGGAAAAAAACTTGCGTTGATTCAAAAAAAGAGAGTTGAAATTAAAGAAGAGAGGAAGGAGATAGCTTAAAGAAAAAAAAGAAGATAACAAAAGATAGAAGAGGGCTTAGATTAGTAGAGAAATAGAAGAGAAAGAAGAGGGTTTAACAAAAAGAGAAAAAGAAACAACAACTTAGTAGTAGAGAAGATACAAGAGGAAGAAAAGGATTTGAAAGCAACATTAGGGAATAGATTAGATCAGAAAGTAGAGAAGAGAAAGGAGAAGTAAACAGAGGGTTTTGTTTAGGGTTTAAACAAAATAAAGGATTAGAGAATAGTTATTATTTTAAGGTTTTGAAGGGAGCTATCAAGTAATTTATTTTTAAAGGTATTTTTTAGTAATTATAAATTATTTGTTTAGTTTAGTGTTTATTGTGATTTATTGGTTATGGATATTAATTTTTTGGTTTTTTTTTTTATTTTAAAAATGTTTATGATTTATTGAGATTCTAATTAATTTTTGTAAGGTATTATTTTTGTCGGAAAGGAAAATTGTTTGAAAGAAAGTGTGCAAGTATGTTTCTATTTTATTTTTTGATCGGCATGTTTTTTGTTTGTTTGTTATTAGATGCAAATAACAACATATAGCCCCAATAGGTTTATTTTGTTTTGATAGTTTCTGTTATTTTAACATATTTTTTTATTTTTTATGTAGGTAAAAGATGAGACCATTGAGTTGGAATTTATTAATAATTTTATTATATACTAAAATAGTATGGTAAAAAATGCAACGTGGACGAAACTGTTTAGTATTTTTATAATGATATTATTGTATGTTATTAATTGTATTATTTATTGTATTATATTTATGTGTTTTGATAATTATTTAAAATAGACCACCTTAGAAATTAATTACCAAAATGTTGTGTTCGCCTCAACACAGAGTTAACTGTCTCTGCCAGGTTGGTAGTCATTTGACCATATTGAGCCTTGTTATCGAAACTTTGAGCCCATTGTCACGGCTCCATGGATCCCAACCACTATTGGAAATGAGTATCCGTTTCACCTTGCATGTCACCCTCAAGTCTGGTCATCCTTTGCCTCAAAAGGTGTGGCTCTAGCTTGTACGTTGTGTATGTATTAAGAAAAGAAAAGTTACGATCTCGAATTAATTTGTTGAAGTCTCAAGAACATTTAAAACATATGTTGAAACTAAATTTGACCCATTTTCACAACTTGTTTCCGCCAGTTTGCATTCTTGCAGTCTCTATGGAAGTTAGCTGCGATGTGTCGGATGCAGTAAATAGATCTCCATAGAACACCGAAAAGCCTAATTGCGGCAATTATTCCCTTCCCTTTATCAATTATGATGCAAAAATTGTCGTTTCTAACAACATATGTTCGAAAGTTCGTTAGGTAGAATTCTCATGATTCCATGTTCTTTTTGTCCACCATGGAAAACGTTACTGAGAGCAAGTTTCGATTCCCATCTTGAGCAACTGAAATGAGTAGGATCTGCGTATATTTTTCATATAGCCATGTCCTATCAACCTGCACAATCGGCTTGCAGTGGGGAAATGCGTGCACGTATGGATCGAACGTCCAAAACATTCGGTGGAAAACTCTTCTTCCCAGTTGTAGTTGGTCATTTGAGTCGTAATAAGGTCGTGTCTCCAACTCAATGATAGTCTCTAACACATACTCTCGCATAACGATTATCCTCCCCTGTAGCTCATTGTACGACGCATCCCAATCTCCGTACAACTGCTCCATGACTATCTATTTAGCTATCGATGCTTTCTGATATGACACTCAGTATTGGAATCATTCTTACATTTCAATAATCAGTACTGAAACAGAAATGGTCGGCATGTGCTTCACCATTGGCGTGATGCATGTGTAGATAGTTTTAGAATCAAGTTTACGGTGATCTTGCGTCATATATGTTAAAGTGCATGTGTAAGACCCAACAAATTTTCAAATCTCCCACATTTGCAAATTTTAGATAAATGCGGCTTGTACCTGTCAATTGCAGCCGTCTGCTAACCCCAACATTCCCTAATATACAATGTTGGTTTAAACACAACAACTTTATAGTCAATCGACAAATTTATGCTATACCGCTTAATGGAAAATACGCACTCATCCTTGATTGCGAATTTTTTGCCTACAAAACCTCCCCACGTTTGGAATCTGCGACCAACCGGTGAGTAGGTACTATATCGGGGTACTCCAGGAACTCGGATGCATGCGCCGTATTGGGATTTATGTTCAAAATGTGTGCCCCATGATCATTGTGTATCATAATGCCTCAATTCGGGTTCCCAACTAAAGACGTGTTAACATTTCCATCGTCATTCGCACATTCATCGTCAATATCATTTGGAACCTCGTCTAGATTGAGATCACTAAAATCTTCAACGTCGTGATCAAAATGATCATTATTATCATATCTATCACCACCATTCGCATCGGTCTCAATCACCACCGGATGTATTTGTAAACGGGGACCCGAGTTAAAGTTCTTAAACGTAGGTGGATCATTAAGATTGTCGATCCCACGTACAGTTGCTCGCCTATCAATAAGAACTATAAGAACCACCATACATGTATATTTTTCACTTAATGAAGTGAAATCTTCAGCTGACTCCACATTAGCTAACTTCGCAAACAACTGAATCGGATCAATTTGGCAACTCCAATTCTGACAATAAAGAGCGAGCATTGTCTCCACGTCTTCATCGTCTACAAGTTCCATCTCGGTGAATTTGATGGGATTTGAAAAAAATGGAAATTTGTATAATAGTTTAGACATCCTCCTCCTACAATATTTAACAATTTTTGCACTAATCATTTCCTTCATTTCATCAACTAAGGCATTTCTATTAAATCTCATAGCTATTTGTTGGCGACATTCAAATATACATCCAATTGTTGTTGTCAAAATTACTCCATCGAAATAAACACATGCGAAAAATTGATTATCCATCTTTAATACTAAATTTGTAAAAATAATTAAATTTCTCAATATGCAATTTCAAAAAAAAATATTGTCACAAAAAATTAAATAGTTGAAATTACAAATCAAAGTGATAAAGAACACAATACCACAAATCCAAATAAATATTAAATTTTTCACACAAAAAATATTTACAAATGTACCTTCAAACCAAATAAAACTACAAAATCAAACAAATATTTAGTACTAAAAACAATTAATTACAAAAGTATTAACAAATAACTACAAAAATAATTTTACCTTTAAATAACAATTTAGATGTTGTTCCCTCTCCTCCTTAAACAAAAAGAAAATAATAAAAAAATAACAATAAACACTACACTAAAAAATTAAATAATTAAAAAATTACCTTTAAAAAGCAAAGAATTTAGAAACCCCTAAACTAAACCCTAAAACACTTCGTTATCTTCTCTCTTTTTTTCCTTTCAAACCCTTTTATTTCTCTTTTATTTCTCAACTAAGCTAAACCTTCTAAGCACATCTTTTCTTTCAACACCTTAAAACTATTTTTAAACTATAAAACACCACAACCAGTATCGCCTATTAAGAAGACACCACCAAATCCCCACCGTATCCCGTATTTTTTACCCGTATAAAGTAATGTCACCTCTACACCAACCTTAACCCTTAAAATATTATTTTTTTTCTTAAATAGAAGGCTAATGGTTGGGGTTGAAAATACAAGGTTAGTGCTGCCTCTACACCACCCTTAACTACCTACAACATACCATTTTGGTAAATAATGTGAGTGGAATACCATTTTGGTATTTTTTTTGTTTATTTTTATATTATTAAAGTTAAAAAAGCCTAATTTTGATAATTATAGAAAGGTGAATGTTATAACATTTGATACTTAAATTATATTTATTTTTTAAATTTTAAATTTAAAATATATACATATACATATACATATTATTAATTAATAAAATTTAAATAATATTTTTCATAAAATTTGTTAATATGGTTTCATTTATTAAAGATTGTTTTCATTAATAAAATATGATTAATAAATCTATATGTAAAATTTAAATATTTTATTGAATTGATATCTTAACTAAAGTTTATTTTAATTAGGGCTATAACTAATTTCTCTAAAAAAGGTTGTTATAAAGAATTAATTTAATAAAGAACATACCTCATAGCTTATCAGTTTTATAATGAACTTAGTTGTTATAGTAAAACGTTGTGTATACCAAAACTTTCAATCATTATAAGCACTTAACTAATTAAGTCACTCAATAGCTAAACTACATTCAAACTAATTAACTATAACCAGAATAAATTTGGAGAAGAACAAATACATTTATATAATGTGATACTCGAATTTGAGATATCAAAGTTTCCTAGAACTCAACCAATAAACCTTATCATTCAGTCAAAGTTTTTTCAACAAATAAAGCTCTCTTAAAGGAGGCTGAGGTAGATACCTAGATGTACTTTAGAATTGAAGTAGATTTATCAATTTTGATATGATCTTGAAAATTTGATTTGATTAATACGATTCTAATCTCCATCAAATTTGATTTGTCAGTAAACTTTGCCATGATGCAATGATCAAAAGGAAAAACTTTGTGTCGGGTTAACAAGTGTTATATTTCAACTTCTACCTTATATTGTTTCTTGGAAAACTAAGGTCACAATGATCTAGGCCACACACTGCCAACGGGTGTATTAGCTAATGAAGCTATTGAGCTCACAACGAAAGACGATCAACTATTCTTGGTGAATGGGGAAAGGGTGAAACCATACCTAGGGGCACAATGGACACGTTTAAAGAAGTTCAATACTTAGATTGTAGTCCCTACAGTGAAATAGATGACCAAATGATTAAGAAGGATGATGACACCGAAGGGTGTGTTGTCTTATCATTTAGGTTTAATGCTACCAAGGGCTTCCGTAATAATATTTTTTGTGTGCCATTGGCATTTGAACGTTGTGTAAATAATTAAATTATTGGAGACGAGACTCTATTTATTTTTGCTTATTTTTAAAACTTGTTTCATGTTTAGGATTAAGACCTAGTATAGGAATTTTTGTGTAGCAAGGAATTTTGGAGTTGAAAAACTAATATTTGTGTGCAAGTAGTGGTGTCGTAACTCCTAGCATAGGGTGTCGGGCCACCGTTGGTAGTTTCAAGGTAAGGCCTAAAACATTTTTAGTGTTACGACATTAGTGTTATGACATGCAAAATAGACGCAAAGAAAAAAATTTTGTTCAAAAGTAGAAGGATGTCACTACATCAAGAGGCGGAAGTCGTGACACTAAAGACAATTTACTTCTAGTGTCGCAACACTAGGTCTTTAATGTCGCGACACCCTTATCAGGTATCACAAGAGACTCGGTTTTAATATCGCAACCTAGTGTCTTTTAGTCTATTTAACAGCTAAAATGCCCCTAAAATCACCCAATTCTCTTAGTTTTCAATTCTAAACTCTCTCAAATCATTTTCCCCTTTCTGTTTCTCTCAATATATGTAACACCCCATGCCCACCCGATTGTTTGATTCAGGAATAGAGCGTCACAAGTTGACCCATTAGAAAACACGTTATTCTTCTTTTTTAAAACCATTATCCATTTTGGCAGATACCCCCGTTATCAGAGCAGTATTCCACTAGTTTAAGGCTACGCTTATTTGGAAACATATTTAAAATGGTACCACGCCATATTTAAAGATACAAGAAATAGTTTTTGGCGGCTTCTTAAATAACATTTATAAATCACAAATAACGATATGTGATGACATCACGAACTAACTAAAATATGACAAAGGCAAGCGCACCTATAGATTGGTAGTATAACTATGGTGAGTAGGGAATATCGTATCCACGAGGATGAAAAGTACTAGTAATTACTATCTTTTTAATATCTAGCCTATAAATTGAAGGGTTGTTTTTAATCTAAAATTAAACTAAACTAATTACTAAGTGACAGAGAACGAATTGGGAAAATAATAAAAGAAAACTTATGAGAGAGACAATACCCAGGAAAGAATCCACCTAGGCTTCGCTTATTATTCTAAATCTGAATTAAACAATTTATTTATTTAACTTGATCCGTAGAAATCCCTAAATTATATTAACATCTCTTTCGAGAGTAAGAATAACTGACTTTAGGTTTATTAATTGAAATCTCTTTCTAATTAAAACCCCTATCGTCGCATTAACTCGATCTATGGATTCCCCTATTAGATTTGACTCTAATCCAGTAGATTTAAGTCATCCTATTTCTAGGATTGCATGCAATTTCACTCAATTATGTAAGATATACTCTTAAACAAATACTTTTGCTCTACTGAATAAGCACATCAATCATGAATTAATATCCTGAAAACATTAAACATGAAGTTAAGTAAACATAATTGAGACCAAGAACAAATATTTATCATGTAATTCAGAAAAATCAAATAATAAGATCTGTCATAGGCTTCATTCTCCCTAGGTATCTAGGGAATTTAGTTCATACTTTTAGGGGAAAACATCTCAAAATTAGGAAAACAACAAAACATAAAAAAAGCAAAAAACTTCGAGAGAAATTTAATGGAGATCTTCAGTCTTGAAGGAGATCCTACTTCTGAGTTGAATCCTGTTGGCGTTCTTTGAGTCTTTTCTGTGTTCTACCCTGCGTGCCCCTTTAAGTCCTCTTCTAGTGTGTATTTATAAACTTTAGAATGCTCAAAAACCCTAAAACTTGGATTTTTTCGCGTAACAGGGAATCAGGATGCGAAATCAACACAGACTGGCACATGGGCGTGTAGCCAGCCCGTGTGGCTCACATAGGTGTGTGATCAGCCCGTGTGGAAATGCCCAGGCCGTGTGGATCTTGGAAATAACTCTTTTTGTCTGATTTTGGCTCGTTTTTCGCTCCTTTCGCTCCCCTATGCTTACTAAGTATAGAAACATGAATTTAAAAGATTAGGAGCATCAAATTCACTAATTCATATAATAAATCATCTAAAATGCATCAAGAATGGGATTAAAAACATGTTACTTTTATGGCTTATCAAATATCTCCACAATTAAGCATTTGCTTGTCCTCAAGCAAAATCCTCAACTCGCAATTAAAATTAATCTTTCTCAACTTATAATTCTCATCAATAATGTTTTGTCATAATTCACAAGTAATCACACATTGATAATTCAACTAAAAGAGCCCTAAAGATTCGAACAATCCAAGTCATACATTTTTTTTAAGACATGAAAACATAGGTATCTCCCATTATCTAAGTAATTACCTTTGATTCAAAATTGACAAGATTTTACATCCTCACTAAAGATTCACTCAAATCACTCAAAGTGTTTAAGGTTCAAAAATTAAGCACTCAAAAGTCAATTATGAAAATTCATTACCATAGGCTTGCATGAAAATCAAATCTCCACCACTATAAAATGATATGATACACAAATTAAAAGGTCTTTAAAGGGTTGTAACGGGTCTTAGGTTAAAGGTGTGGATAAAGGCTGAAAAAGAATATTAGAATCGAGATTGAATTGATAAATTACCTAACTAGAAAAATAAACTAATACTGAATAATTACATCAATCGAAATTATTAAAGAATAACACGAGCTTCTTCTCAGAATATGAAATTAACTACTTAAGGTCAAAAACATAGAACTAGTAATAATCAACATAAATGTATTTTTTTTTTCACTTTTTTTTTAGAACAATAGATAATAAGATAAAATTTAAGAACTGAAACAAATGAACATAGTTAAGCAACTAACCAAATCAAATCTCGACAAAAAGGGAGTTAGTAAAATGGGAAATAATTCTCAATGAATCAAAAATGAGTTATGGGTTAATATTAATGGGTAAATCAAGAAACGGTTTGTTAGGCTTAAAGGGGGTTCACTAAGGGTTAATTATGAAGGTAGGCTTATGGAATAAGTTGGTTAAAACCTAGGTGCCTTTATCATCTCAGTATATCAAATTAAAGGTGTGGTCTTGACATGTATAATCAAAGCAAGTTCTAGAATAACCAATCAGTATTGACACACTCATAACCAATAATAGAGTGAGCAAGAAAAGTGTATGCTCTAAAGCTCAAAGTCTCACAAAAATTATGGTTTTTGATGTTAATCTTGCAAATATCAAACTTCAAGATAATACCGCAATTTAGGGAAACAACCTAACAAAATTTTAATTTTGAAAATAAACTTATCATGCTTGATTCTCTCATGTCTTAAAGTTTAAACAATCAAATCACAAATATCTATGAATTTAATCTAAAACATATCAATGATAATCACAAATCGATAATAATTCATTCTAATAGTAATATGAGAAAATTACTTGAACACAAGACATAATTCAGGGATTTTCTAATAATCATATAAATAACCTCCCCACACTTAAGATGTACATTGTCCTCAATGTACAAACCAAAATAATCATAGTAAAAATATAATATCATAAGAGACGGAGAGAATTGAAACTGACCTAAATATTGAATAAAATTTCCAGAATCGTAAAAAGCAGAATTGTACCTAAATCTAAATGTAATTCATGATTCCGAGCAAACTAATAAGAAAATAAACACAAATAATAAAGAAGATTACGGGGTTATAACTCGACTAGAAACAACCATTTATATTTCAAAGGATATTAATGAAAATAAGTCGAAGAAAAGAATAAAAAAAAAAGCAACTAAAACAAAATTAAAAAGAAAGATAAAAAAAATAAAACAAAAAAAAAATAATAAACTCAATGATACCAATTGTAATAATGATAGTTAAAAAATACTAAAAAATAGAAATAGAAAAAAAATAAAAATTAATTTAAAATATAAGTATAAGAATAATAAATAAAATAAAAATATTAGTAAAATAAAAATATAAAATATAAAAAAATAAAATAAATAAAATAAAAAATGGGGTGATTAACCCAGTTTTCACATGGCCATGTGCAAGACCATGTGTGTTTTCCTTCGCTTCTCCCACACTCATGTGAGATCCCACACACCCGTGTGGCCAGGCCGTGTAGGTCACACGGCCATGTCGTTAGGCCGTGTGTGTTTTCCTTCGCTTTTCTCATGCCCATGTGAGATCCCACATGCCCGTGTGGCCAGGCCGTGTAACTCACTGTCGATTACCTTATTTCACACACGATTTACAATACGTCCATGTGTCCAGGCAGTGTGCTCCACACACCTGTGTGTCCAGGCCGTATGGGTCAAAAACACATATTTTTTTTTTGGGATTTTGAAAATTAAATAATTTTAAAAAAATATATCATGAAATAAAGTTAAGAAAATTAGCAGTGTTAACACTTGGGTTGGCTCCCGAGAAGCTTTTTTTTAAAGTCTAAGCTCAACTTACCTTGTATTCGCACGGTCACGATGGTTCACGGAGTTGAAACTCTTCTTTCTTGCTATCAATTCTATTATCAAAATATGATTTGAGTCGAGTACTATTTACCTTGAAAGTGGCTAAATTAGAATGAGTTACCTTGACTGTATCATATGGGAAGTCATTGAGTACCGTAAAAGGAGTTGCTTCGTTTGCGTTAAGCTTTGAAGTGGCAATTCAAGGGTCGATTTCATCTAACAGTACTTGGTCCCCAGCCTTGAGGTGGTTTATTCCATCCTTAAGCTCTTCATGGAGTCGCTTTGGCTTTGCATTGTGTATTTTCAGTTTCTCCTTGATAGGTGACCACCATTCATCTAGTTCATCGATTTGCAACATTCGTTCTTCATGATTCATTCTGTTTTTGTCGCATAAGCTAGAACGTGGCTCTATCATGTTTTTCTAAGGAATTTCCTACAAAAAAGGTTGAGCCACAATGTTACTCACATTAATAGAACTCATAATATCATCTCGATCAATAGATGTATTAACAGAATCACAAGCTTGGAGTTTTATTGTTTCATCGCCTACACAAAGTATTAATTCTCCTATACCAATATCAATAATAGTTATGACAGTTGCTAAAAAGGGTCGTCCTAAAATTAAAGGCACATCACTATCCTCATCCATGTCTAAAACAACAAAATCAACTGGGAATATGAATTTATCAATTTTAACAAGAACATCTTCAACAATACTCCTAGGAAATCGAATGGTTCTATTTGTCAATTAAATGCTCATCCTAGTTTGTTTGGGCTTCCCAAGACCTAGTTGTTTAAACATATTATAAGGCATAACGTTAATACTTGCCCCTAAATTAGCTAAAGCATTATCAACATTTAAACTACCAATTAAACAAGAAATAGTAAAACTCCCTGAATTTTTCAATTTATGGGGTAGTTTATTTTGTAATATAGATGAGCAAACTACATTTAGCTTCACATGCAATGAATCATTTAACTTCCGCTTGTTTGTTAAAAGCTCCTTTAAAAATTTTACTGAATTTGGCATCTGCGAAAGAGCTTCAATGAACGGTAAGTTAATATGTAACTTTTTCAAGAGTTTAAGAAATTTACCAAATTGCTCATTGGTATGGTCTTTCTTCGTCGCGTTGGGGTATGGCACACAAGGTTTATATTCTTTACTTTTCGATTTCTATTCACTGTGGCTTACCTCAAACTTACCACAATTTCTTACCTCGGTTTTGGTTCAGGTTCAACTAACCCTTTTTTATCTCTTACAGTAATTGCATGAAGTTGTTCTCTTAGGTTAGTTTCAGTATTACTTGGCAAGCTACCTTGTGGTCTTTCAGAAATCATCTTAGCCAGCTGGCTTATTTGATTCTCGAGCCCTTGAATCGATGCTTGTTGATTTTTAAGTGCTGTTTTGGTTTTTTGGAAGCGAGTTTCTGACACTGAAATAAACTTCGTAAACATCTCATCAAGGTTTGACTTCTTCTTCTGCTGGTAAGTTGTTGAAAGCCTGGAAGGAGTTGTTGTCTTTGATTCCCATGACCACCCCAAAAAAAGTTAGGATGGTTCCTCCAACCTGCATTGTAAGTGTTACTATAGGGATTATTCTGAGGTCTAGAATTGTTACCCATATAGTTGACTTGTTCGTTCATTGTGCTAGGGTTGTAGGATAGGCATTCTGGATTGTTCATCCATCCTCTATTTGTATCGCACTGCATCACCGGATGTACCTGCGTAGAACCATATATACTATCAATTTTCTTACTTAAAAGCTCTACCTGGTTTGCTAACATGGTGACCATGTCTACGTTAAAAAAATCGGCTACTTTTGTTGGCTTTGTTCTTATGACTTGCCACTGATAATTATTCAGTGACATCTCTTCTATAAACTCATAAGCCTCCTTAGGTGTTTTATTATTCAGAGTCCCACTGGCTGATGCATCGATCAATTACCTAGTTGAGGGGTTCAAACCGTTGTAAAAAGTTTGAAACTGTAGCCATAAAGGTAACCCATGGTGAAGGCACCTTCTCAATAAGTCATTATATCTCTCTCATGCATCATATAAGGTGTCTAAATCCATCTGTACGAAGGAAGAGATATCATTCCTCAGCTTGGCTGCCTTAGCCGGTGGAAAATACTTTAACAAAAATTTCTCGGTCATTTACTCCCATGTAGTGATAGAACCTCGTGGTAGGGAGTTCAACCACTGTTTAGCCTTATTCCTTAATGAGAATGGAAACAACCGAAGGTGAATGGCATAATCAAAAACACCATTAATTTTAGAAGTGTCACAGAATTCCTAGAAGTTAGCTAAATGAGTATTTGGGTCTTCGTCCTGCAAACCATCAAACTGAACAAACTGTTAAATCATTTGAATAGTGTTAGGTTTCAGTTCAATATTATTTGCAGCAACAACATGTCTAACAATACTCGATTCAGCCCCAGTTAAATTAGGCTTAGCATAATCGTACATAGTACGAAGAGCAAGATTCGAATTTATAGGATTTACTAGCAACCACAGGATTTACATAGTACGGTTTTTGCGAGCTGTACTTTCAATCTCATTGTCAAATACTAGAGGTCCTGACAGGTTTCTTCTAGTCATAAACTAAAGGAACCTGCCAAAAGTAAATAAAAGAAAAGTTAGTAATTAAAAAAATAAAACTAAAACAAAAATAAAATGCAATAAAATAAAAATGACTAAATTTATAAAAATCTAGCGTTCCTAATATCTTAGTCCCTGGCAATGGTGCCAAAAACTTGATGAGGTCATGAACTAACTAAAATATGACAAAGGCAAGCGCACCTATCGATTGGTAGTATAGCTATGGTGAGTCAGGAATATCATATCCATGAGGACTAAAAGTACTGGTAATTACTATCTTTTTAATATCTATCCTATAAATTGAAGGATTGTTTTTAATCTAAAATTAAACTAAACTAATTACTAAGCGACATAGAGTGAATTGGGAAATAATCGAAGACAACTTATGAGAGAGACAATACCCAAGATAGAATCTACCTAGACTTCACTTATTATTCTAAATGTGATTTAAACGATTTATTCATTTGACTTGATCCGCAAAAATCCCTAAATTATATTAATATCTCTTTCGAGAGTAAGAATAACTGACTCTAGGTTGATTAATTGAAATCTCTTTCTAATTAAAACCCCTATCATCGCATTAACTCGATCTATGGATTCCCCTATTAGATTTGACTCTAATCCTATAGATTTATGTCGTCTTATTTCTAGGATTGCATGTAACTTCACTCAATGATGCAAGATCTATTCTTAAACAGGGACTTTTGCTCCACTAAATAAGCACATAAATCATGAATTAATATCCTGAAAACATTAAACATGAAGTTAAGTAAACATAATTGAGATCAAGAACAAATATTTATTATGTAATTCAGAAAAATCAAATAATAAGATTTGTCATAGGTTTCATCCTTCCTAGGTATTTAGGGAATTTAGTTCATACTTTTGGGGGAAAACATCTCAAAATTAGGAAAACAACAAAACATAAAGAAACCCAAAAACTTTGATAGAAATTGAATGGAGATCTTCAGTCTTGAAGGAGATCCTTCTTCTGAGTTGAATCCTATTGGCATTCTTCGAGTCTTTTCTGTGTTCTACCCTATGTGCCCCTTTAGGTCCTCTTCTAGTGGGTATTTATAGACTTTGGAATGCTCAGAAACCCTAAAAATTAGGTTTTTTTGCGTAATAGGGAAGCAGGGTGTGAAATCGACACGGACTGGCACATGGGCGTGTGGCCAGCCCATGTGGAAATGCCTAGGCTGTGTGGATCCTGGAAATAACACTTTTTGTCTGATTTTGGCTCGTTTTTCACTCATTTCGCTCCCCTATGCTCACCTAAGTATAGAAACATGAATTTAAAAGATTAGGAGCATCAAATTCACTAATTCATATGATAAATCATATAAAAACGCATCAAGAATGGGATTAAAAACATGTTATTTTTATGGCTTATCAATATGCCAACAAAAGCTTCTGATCAACGTTCGAAGTTTTCAAAATAACGATTCAATATAGATTAATGGTTTTAAAATGATGGTATCTAAAAAATTTCCTAGCACCTCCAGCAAGTACATATTACCCACAAAAATAAGAAGGCTCACAAATGGCTGCAAATTTGGCTGTATCTGTAACAATTCATTTTTCAGTGGTGTTGAAAATAGTGGTTTTGGGACCACAAATCAAACAAGTGAGTTTGTAAATATTATTATTTAATATTTATGAGTCAATTATAATAATCAATTGCATTTTGGTTTAATATTTTTTGCAAATTGAACGAATAGTTAAGTTCAAGTGGTTGCCCCTAAAGTTAAGTGATTTTAGAAAATGAGGTTTCGAGACCTCATTTTCATAAACCGAGCCCATAAATATTATTATTAAGTATTTATGTAGTTATATAGGTAAATTAAAATTTGGTCTAGAAATTTTGGTGATTTGATAGTTAATCAAAGAAAAAGGACTAGATCATAAAAGCTGTAAAAGTCAATCACTATTAATTTAAAATGGTTAATTGATTATAAAACATAAGTTGATGGTTTTAAATGGTAAAAAAACATTATTACTATATAATGGACGGTTTTGAATGAAAATAATAATATATATATGTTGCTTTTATATTAAAATGTTAATTAATTTATAATAAAAGAACAAAAAAACATTACCTTTTTTCACAATCTTCCTCATAAAAACTGAATTCTCTATTATTTTAGTAGGAAGCTTTTGGCCAAGCTTCAAATCTCTTGCATGGTATGTGTTTTGAGTCCGTTTTTAGTTATTTTTATGTTTTTGTTGTAGCTTAATCTAGCAAACACAGGGACTAATTCATAAAACTATTAAATATTTTGAATTATTTCATTGATAACTTTGTGATGTTTTTGAAGTCTAATGATATATTTATAAGCTTGGTTGTTAAATAGAACAATTTTGTAAAGTGATTTTGGTTAGTTTTAATTTTAAGGACTAAATTGATAAAATAATAAATTTAACATGAAATTATTGTGAAATTTCAAAAATTATGGTTTGTATATGTATAAGTAAAAATTCGGCTAGCTTATTTTTGGGCCTAATTGTGGTAATTGTAAAAGTTTCAAGTTTAGGAACTAAATTAAATAAAAGGTAAAATTTTAGGGTAAAAGTGTAAAATGTTGATAATGAGTTATATATGTGAATTTAAGTGTTTTGAAGTATTTGAATTGACTAATTGAATGGAAATATTATGTTTAGATCTAGAATCGGATCAGTTGGTTGATAACTCGTTGAGTTGTCAACATTAAAGTGTCCATAGCTATTGTGATTAAGTATGTAACAACCCGATTTTCAGTGGTGACGAAACAGTGATTTCAGGACCACAAATTTCTATCATGACAATTCGTAAATATTATTTATATAATATTTACGGATTCATTAGAATCGTATTAAAATTTGGTTAAGAAATTTTAACGTTTAGATAGCTAATTAAGGAAAAAGGACTAAATTGTTAAAGGTACAAAACTTAGTAATTATTGCATTTAGATGATTTAATAGCTTAATTAATAAATATGGATGAGCCAAAAAGGCAATTATACCTGAGATAAAATAAGTGGACGGTCAAGTGTGGTTTTGATGAAATTTTAATTAATTTTAAAGGTTAAAAAGGTAAATAAATATTTAATAAACAAAACAAAAACATGGAATTGTCATCTTCTTCCTAAATTCTTCATTTTCAACCGAATATTCATGGTCTTTTAAGCTTGGAGAATCGACCAAATTCAATTCTTTGTATGTGAGTGATTTCCTTACCCGATTTTTGTATTTTTTATGTTTTTGAGATTGTTGCAACTAGGTCCAACTAGCTCGTACCTTCGTTTTTGAATCTGTTAAAAATTTTAGAAGTTTCTATTGATGAATCTTGAATGTTTTTTTATGATAACTATGTATTTGAAGCTTTGATTGTGGTATTTGGTGATTTTGTGAAGTGATTTTTTGTTAGATTTTGATTTAGGGATTAAATTGTGAAAATGTTAAAATTATAAGGTTTGATAGTGAATTTTATGATTAATAGGGACTTTTTAAGCGGCCTAGAATATTTTTATATAATGTTGAATTGAGAAAAATGGTTAATTTGATAATTTTCGGGTTCAGGGACTAAATGAAAAAAGTTGTAAAAGTTAGGGGTAATTGTGTAAATTTGAAAAATAAAAGGGTATACAATGTAAAGTGAATTAGAAGGTGAAATGTAAGCTAATAATTGAGAGATTTTACATTTTAGATCAAGACCCTATTGACATACGTAGAAAAGGAAAAATCATGGATTAGTCCCTAAACTTATGCAACTATTACAATTTAGTCCAGGTAAGTTGTATGGTTTACAATTTAATATCTATGTGAAATGTGTGATGATATAATATTTATAATTTTTTTATCATTGATGTAAAGTTGCTTAAAAAATAGTGATGAATTTTAATACTTGAATAGGTTGAATGCGAGATAGAGTACAATCGAATTATGGTGTGTTATGAGGGGATTGGTGTGGAGATTGTTGTGGAGAAATATATATATTTCCAGAGTAGACCGAGATTTAGCATTTGTTGCAAACTCGTGTGTTATACTCCCTGTTTTGGCGTGTTTTCGGTTGGACTAGCTCTTAGGAGCATTTGGTGTGTTATCGGGTGGATTAGCTCTTATGAGCATCTAGCGTGTTATCAGGTGGGTTAGATCTTATGAGTGATTGGCATTTTTTGGTGGGAATATCTATGTACTCATATCCGTAAGTCGTTCATCAAATCGTAAATCTCTGAATCATAACTTGTTTAGTGATTTTGATAATTATAACATGTATTTGAGCTTTCAATTGAACTATGCAATTAACCTGGCCTGAGATTTTGGTTGACAAGGAACACATGTAGTTGAGTTCTTATTGAATGATTTATTGTATTACTTCAGTAATGTAACAGCCCATTTTTTAGTGAAATCGGAACAACGGTTTCGTGACCACAAATCTGGTCTGAAAATAAAGTTATTTTTATTTTATTATATGGTTCGTATTATGATAGACATGTCGTGTGAAAATTTTGATACGAAAAAGTATCGATTAAGTGTTTAATTACGAGAAGGACTAAATCGCATAAAATGCGAAAGTTGAATTCTAGTAGCTTTAAGGATTAAATAGCTATGGAATTCAAAACTAGAGGTCCTTATATGGTAATTAGACCATTAAAGAAAAGTATGTAGCTATTTGGTGACTCATCCAGGGAAAAATTAGAAAAGAGTAGGGACTAAACTGGAATTGAAATAATTTAATTAATTAAAAAATGATAAAAAGAAATGTCATCTTATTTTTGTCATCTTCAACCCCAAAATTATATGGAAACCCTAGGAGAGAGAGAAGAAACTTTCAAGGCTTAATTGGGTAAGTTTCCTTGTCCCGTTTTTAGTAATTTTGATATTTTTGAAACTGGGATAGTCTAATCTATCTATTTGGGAGATTAATTTGAAAGGTTATCAAAGTATGGAAAATGGGTATTGGATGAATATGCTAAAAATTAGAAATTTACGGTAGAAAATGAAAGGTTGTTGATAGATAAACAACTTTTACAAAGTGATTTTTGATGAAAACATGATTTGGGGACTAAAATGTGAAGTTGTGAAATTTGATGAAAAATTTTGAATTTTTGTGAATACATGTGCTGTAAATTTTGTAATGGGGTTTTGACTATGCTTGGAATAGGGAGGAAATTGCACAAATTTCATTTTCCGAGCCTAGTGACAAAATTGGAATTTACGAAAAAGTTAAGGGCAAAATGGTAATTTTCCCTAGAACATAAATTGAGTCTAAATAAATATAAAACATGTGAAATTGATGATTAAAGCTATTTATATAGATCCGGACAACACAAATTTGAGGTTAGACTGAGGAAAAGAAAAGGTTTCGAATTAGTAGATTTTATACGCGAACAAGTGTCGAGGTAAGTTCGTGTAACTTAATCGGGCATGTAAATATGTTTAATTGAATGTTGTGTTGTATGGAATGTGACTTATATTGATGTACATCACTTGAATGCTATAATGAGAAACTTAATACATGCTTGATATGGTTAAAAAGGGTTAAGTCCCGATTGAATATTGTATTCCGATGAATATATGCGCTTTCCGGAAACGAATAAGGTCTTGCATTTGTTGCGAATGAGATTTAGCTCAGACGAGTAATCCTATTAACCTTGTTATAGAAAGGATTTAGCCCGGACGGGTAATCCTGATATAATACCTCTTGAGTATACGTTATGATTAGGGTTTAGCCTGGACTGGTAATCTTAATTGAGCTCTTTTGAGCTTACGTTATATAAATGATTTAACCTAGATTGGTAATCCTGTTATATGACATGTGGCTCGAGAGTGTGTTCCTTGATTAAGTGCCCTAACGTGTACAATTGATGTAACTGCCTGGTTTTAGCTAAACCAGAACAGTGGTTTCGGGACCACAAATATGAGGTTGAAAAATTATTTTAATATTATTTTTAGTGTTTATAGCATGTGAATATGTATGTGTGAAAATTTCGTGAAATAATTTTAGCGTTTGAGTGTTTAATTTGACGAATGGACTAAATCGCGTAAAATGCAAAAGTAGCATGCTATAAGTTAAAAGTGTCTATTTGCTATGGTTTATTAAATGGAAGGTCCTTATGTTGTGAATAGACCATTGATATTGGGAATGGACATAAATGGGCATCAAATGGATGTTATTAAATGTTTTATATTAAGGTTAAAATTGTAAATTGGTTAATTAAGTTATATTAAATAAAATAAAAGCATTTTCAGCTTTATTTTCCTTCATCTATAACCGATCATCAAAAGAAAAGAAGCCAAAGATTATGTTTTAGGGTTCAACCATGTTGATGCTCAATTGAAGGTCCATTTTTATTCTGTTCTCGATGACTTCTATGTTTTTGTGATCGTTGCTTTAAGTACTAGCTAGCCCGTGCTTTAAATTTTGAATTTGTTAAAGATTTTATGAGTTACCATTGATGAATCTATGTGTTTTTGAGTGTTTGAAGATGAAATATGAGAGCTTGGTGTTTGATATACATGTTTTATAAAGTGATTTTTAGTAAAAATACATATTAGGGATTAAATTGAGAAATTTGTAAGTTGAGGTGTTGAAAATGTGAAATAAATAAAAAATATGGGCTGCTAGGGACCTATATGAAATTCGGCTAGGCTTGGGTTTAATGAAATTTCATGAATTTTGTGTATTTGTGAAATAAGGGCTAAATTGAATATATGAGAAACTTTATGGGCTAAAGTGTAAAAATTCCTAAATAGGTATTTTTGGATGAAATTGAATGAATAGGTAATTAAATGAGTTAATTTTGAATTCATATAGATCCTGAAAGAAATCAAATTTACATCAGGGGAAATCGAAAGTTGTCGAATAGTTGACCTGATACGTCAATCCCTAATACGAGGTAAGTTCATATGCAAATAAATGTCTTTAAATTGAATTATACATGTTTAATTGTCATTGAATTGTTATGAATGTTGAACGAGCAAAAATGAGCAAGAATCGATAGAGTTACTACATCCGAAAGTCCCGTACGAACCTTAAGAATAGTATAGGATACGAATGTCATGACATTAGGATATCATGATGTGATTACATGTAAGACCTTGTCTGGGACATAGGCACTGTATTGTGATTACGTGTAAGACCATGTCTGGGACATTGGCATCATTATATGATTTCGTGTAAGACCCTGCCTGGGACAGTGGCATTGATATGTGATAACATGTAAGACCATATCTGGGATATGGCATTGTACGAGCTATATGTGATTGCCGAGTATCCTTAACGATTCCGAATGGTTCAACGGGTAAAGTCAAGTCAAGAAAAAATGTGTGAATAAGTTAAGTGACTCAGGTACGTACGAGATTCATACGAGTATTGAAAAGGAAAGTATTTGATGAATTCAATTATGATATTGAATATGTGCACAATGAGAAAGG
The DNA here is from genome assembly GCA_025698475.1 of Gossypium anomalum. NCBI lineage: Eukaryota > Viridiplantae > Streptophyta > Magnoliopsida > Malvales > Malvaceae > Gossypium > Gossypium anomalum. The sequence goes on from CM046961.1 coordinate 30,688,327, forward strand.
TTTGTGAACTTGTATGTGTTTAGCTATGCTTAGCATATTTGAATTAATATGCAAATATTCATATGATAACTTTATTTGTAGATGGCTTACTAAGCTTTTAAAACTTACTTTGTGTGTTCTTTCTCTATTTTATAGATTATTAAAGCTAGCTCGGACTTGAGAATCATCGAGAAACGTCATCATACTATCGATCATCTTGTTAATACTTTTGAAGCTTTATAATTATGGTATATGGCATGTATAGGCTAGTAGTTTGAAGATAAGTATTGAGATATGATATTAGCCATTTGCATTGGCTTGTGAAATGATGTAAATGTTGGTGTGTATGGCCATTTAAGTTGGCTTGAATTAGGTGTTTGGTAAGTAATTCATGATGTATAAGTTGTCATAAGTTTTGGTTTGCTTGGTATGGTTATATGGTTGCTCAATTAACTAGTTGTCATTTGGTGAGTTAATGCTTGAATGATGATATGTTGTGGCTAGGTTTTGAGATGATGAAATGGTATGATTTGAAGCATGAAATGGATGATAAGATGATGAGGAAATACTGATAAACCGTAATTTATACATATTTTTACCCCATGCTTAACGCATTTTATGAATGATGTTTTCTTAGAATTATTGAATTCGATGCTCCTAATGCCTTAACTTCATGTTATACACTTAGGTAAGCATAGGGGAGCGAAATGAACGAGAAACGGGCCAAAAACGGAGAAAATGGGCCAAAGTACGAAATCAACACGGCCTGGACCTTCTCACACGGGCAGCTCACACGGTCGTGTCAATTTGGCAGAATTAAAAGCACGACTCACACGGGTAGAACACACGCCCATGCCAATCTAACAGGCTCGAACACGGCCTGAAGTAATTGCACAGGGCGTGCCACAGGGGCGTGTCCCTGCCGAGCCTAAGTTGAGTCCAATTCGGAAAAGGCCACTTTTAAGGGTTCTTAGGCATTCCAAAGCCTATAAATACACCCTAGAGGAGGAAGAAAAGGGGGACGAAGAAAAGGGAGTAAGGAATTACTCCAAGGAAGCCGATTGATCCATCTCAGAAGCTGGATTCACCATCAAGACTGAAGATTTCTCCTTAATTTCCCTTTCAGGAGTTTTGGGTTTTCTTTATGTTTTGTAATCTTTATTATTCTGAGATGTTTTCTTATTTAGTTATGATCTAAACCCCTAAATACCTAAGGGGGATGAAACCTAAGATGAATCTTGTTATTATTTTCTGAATCGTATGATAAATATTTAACTTGTTCTTAATTATGTGTTCTTAATTCTTGTTTTGGTATTTCAGGATATCACTTCAAGTTACTACTCTTAGTTGGAGGAGGAATAGACCTTGACTAAGAGTAACTTTGTCATAATTAAGCGGAGTTGATTGCGCGCCTAGAGGTAAGCTGACAAGATTTTGCCAGATTAGGGTGAAACCTAATAAGGGAATTCATAGAATGAGTTAATGCAACCCTAGGGTGTTAATTAGAGAAAAGACTCGGTTATTCAAGCTAGGGATTAGACGTTATTAGTCTTGAATAGGGATAATAACATAACTTAGGTATTTCTATGGAACAAGTTAAATGAATAAATCGTCCGGTTTGGAGCTAGAATAACAAGTAAAAGTCTAGGTGGATTTTTCCTTAGGTATTGTCCTTAATCAATCGTTTTCCCAGAAGTAATTTCCCAATTCTATTTTTTGCAATTTCTTAGTTTAATTAATTAGTTAAAACAAACCCATTTATTTTTTAGGCTAGATAATAAAAAGACAGTCATTACTAGTACTTTTAGTCCTTTGGGTTTGACAATCCGGTCTTGCTGAAGCTATACTACCGTTCGATAGGTACATTTGCCTACGTCGTGATAATAGTTAGTTTCAAGAGCGATTAATTATAAATTTATAAAACTTATCATGGAAAATCACGATCAAGTTTTTGGCGCCGTTGCTGGGGACTAAAATATTAGGAACACTCAATTTTTATTAATTTAGCCATTTATTTTTCTTGAAATTTAACTTTATTTTTATTTTACTAATTTTCTTTTTCTTTCTTCTGGCAGGTTCTTATAGTTTGTGGCTAGAAGAATCCCGTCGGGACCACTGCTTTTTGACAAAGAGATCGATCGCACAGCTCGTAGAAACCGACGAGAAATAAGGCGAAGCTTAAGATACACAGAGGAAGAGTAAGAAGACGATATCTCAACTACAACCGAGGAGGTGGCTGAAAATCAAGACAATCAGCTACCTCCAGCAATACCCGCTGAATTAACAAATCAGAATCCTACTCCTCGTACTATGTATGATTATGTTAAACCAACATTAACAGGAACTGAGTGAAGTATGGTTAGGCCTGCTATTGCTGTAAATAATTTTGAACTGAAACCTAACACGATTCAAATGATACAGCAGTTTGTTCAGTTTGATGGTTTGCAGGATGAGAATCCTAAACTCACTTGGCAAATTTTCTGGAATTTTGCGACACTTTCAAAATTAATGGCGTTTCTGATAATGCCATTCGCCTTCAGTTATTCCCTTTCTTACTGAGGAACAAAGCTAAATAGTGGTTGAACTCATTACCACGAGGGTCCATCACTACTTGGGAACAAATGACCGAAAAATTTTTACTAAAATATTTTTCGCCGGCTAAAACGGCTAAGTTACGTAATGATATCTCTTCTTTTGTGCAGATGGACTTAGAAACACTTTATGGTGCATGGGAGAGATACAAGGACCTACTGCGAAGGTGCCCTCACCACGGGTTACCTCTATGGCTGCAAGTTCAAATGTTCTACAATGGTGTGAATCCCTCGACAAGACAGATGATTGACGCAGATGCTGGTGGAACCATCAACAACAAAACACCTGAAGAGGCTTACAAATTTATTGAGGAGATGTCACTAAATAACTATCAGTGGCAAGTCATGAGGACTAAGCCAACGAAAACAGAAGGCGTTCGGTTACTATGCTATCAAACCAGGTAGAACTTTTAAATAAAAAGATTGATGATTTACTTGGTTCTACGCAGGTTCACCCAGTAATGCAATGTGAAGCGAATAGAGGTGGATCGAGTAATCCAGAATACCAACCCTATGGCCACACCATGGAGAACGAGTAATTAAATCATATGGGTAATAATCCTCGATCTCAAAATAATCCTTACAGTAACACCTATAATGCAGGTTGGAGGAATCACCCAAACTTTTCATGGGGAGGACAAGGAAATCAGATACCACCACCACCCTCAGGCTTCCAACAGCCACCTTATCAATAAGAGAAGAAACCAAACCTTGAGGAGATGCTATCCAAATTCATCTCGGTATCAGAAACCCGTTTCCAGAATACTGAGACAGCACTTTAAAATCAACAAGCATTGATCCAAGGGCTCGAAACTCAAATAGGCCAGCTTTCCAAACTAATCTCTGAATGACCACAAGGTAGCTTGCCAAGTAATACTGAACCCAACCCAAGGGAACAGCTCAACGTAATTAATGTTCAAGATAAAGAAGGATTCGGTGAGCCTGAGCCAGAATTGATGCAAGAAACTGTGGTGAGTAAGGGTAAAGGTGAGGTAAGTCATAATGAAAACAAAACGGTGAATGTAAAATACAAACCTCATGTCCCATACCCTAACGCGACAAGGAAAGACCGCTTAGACGAACAATTCAGTAAATTCCTTAAACTTTTGAAAAAATTACATATTAACTTACCGTTTATTGAAGCTCTGTCGCATATACCGAATGGAATGAAATTTTTAAGAGAGCTTTTAGCAAATGAGCGAAAGTTGGATGAGGCATCGCATGTGGAGCTAAAAGCAGTTTGCTCAGCTATTCTACAGAATAAGCTACCCCACAAATTGAAAGATCCAGGGAGTTTTACAATTCCTTGCTTAATTGGTAGTTTAGATGTGAATAATGCATTAGCGGATTTAGGGGCTAGTATTAACGTCATGCCTTACAAAATGTTTAAGCAACTAGGTCTTGGGAAACCTAAACAAACTAGGATGAGCATTCAATTGGCAGATAAAACTATAAGATTTCCTAGGGGTATTATTGAAGATGTACTAGTGAAAATAGATAAGTTCATATTTCCCGTTGATTTCGTTGTTCTAGACATAGAGGATGATAACAACACCCCTTTGATTTTAGGGAGGCCTTTTTTAGCAACTGCTAAAACAATTATTGATGTTGGCACGGGTGAGCTCACACTTCGTGTGGGAGACGAAACGATTACCCTTCAAGCTCGTAATTCTGGCAACATATCGAATATTGAAGGTAATTGTCCATACCAGTCTACCAAAACTGATAACATGACACAACCTACTTTGCAGAAATTGAGTTTGAAAGAAGTTCACGAGCCATGTTCCAGCAAAAATAGAGGACCCATTCATGAAGAACGAAGGCTACAAATAGAGGAGCTAGACGAATGGCGAGCACATTAATCGAGAACACACGATAAACCAAAACTACACCAGAACAAGCTCGATACCTCTCCAAATCAACTTAAGGTTGGAGATAAAGTCTTACTAGATGCCGCAGATCCTCACATTGTCACCACCAACCCGAATGAAGAAATCCCTCTTACGCTACTTAGTCTTTTCCCATTCGGTACAGTGGAGGTAAGTCATCCCAAGTTCGGCACTTTTAAGGTAAACAACACCCATCTAAAACCTTATTTTGATAAGATTGATAGCAGGAATGAGGAGTATGAACTCCTTAAACCACCATGACCATCCAGCGGAGAGGTAAGTCAAGCTTAGACTATAAATAAGAGCTTATCGGGTAGCAACCCGAGCACTAATTATATTAACCTCTTTAAATTTTAGTGTTTAAACACCTAACCTACTAACGGAGCTCTTGAAAACAAGTACACCACAGAGACACGGCCAAGCACACAGGCGTGCTTAGGACCGCGTGGAAATAGGGCAAAAATTTCCCCAAAACACGACCTACGATAAATCTCCACGACCGTGCGACATGGCCGTAGGCAAACCTATCAAAACAACACGGGCGTCCGACACGCCCGTGCCTTAGGACCGTGGTTGAAACTGAGAAACTAGCACGGGTGTGTGACACGCCCGTGTCGAACAACCATGGTCGAACCTGTCAAATTAAAACGGGTGTGGGGCTGTCATACACGGGCGTGGGAGAAGCGAACGAAATTAGACATGGTCATGCGATATGGCCGTGTGCACCAACACACCCACGGTACACGGGCGTGTGTCGAATTTTAGATGCGCCAAAATAAGAAAAATGCAGAACACATGGGTTGAAATTGGGGCACACGGGTGTGTCCCCTGGCTGTGTGCCCAAAATCTATAAATAGGCTGCACTATTCATTGTCTTCCCCACTGAAAAACCATAACCCTAGCCGTTGCAAGTCCACACGGCCTCCTTGGCATGCCCATGTGCCGCCTCTAACTACATTTTTTACGCCTTTTCTCCTCTTCCTAGCGTTTGTTTACTTCTTCCTTGTCTATTTTACTGATTTCTAGGGCTATTTATTATGATAATATACAAGTTTTTGATTTTATCTTTATATTTTTATCATTTAAATGTCATAATTTAGAATACCCATCATCATTTTTTTTCTCTTTTTCATATTAAAATTCTCACCCATTGCATGATTTCTTTACTCCATTTGATTAGTTAGAAGCAAATATGCATGATTAGGGTAGTTGAAATTTTCATCCCTTTTGTGTGCCATTCTCTCATATATATAATAGGTTGCATTCTAGTCTTTTCATTTTTACTCACACCACAATGTTCATGCTACAAAAATATGCTATTGAACTTAGTAATTTTAGTAATTGTGGCTGAACATATTCATGGTTTTTCCTTTTTGATTTTAGTTTCATTCTACCTTGTCCACTTTTTGAGATGACTTAATGGTTCAAATTTCAGGTTCACTATATCGTCTTCGCGAGGACAGAAAACCATCATCCCTGCTTCCAAGAAAAGGAAAAGAGCATCATCTTCCTCGGGCCCAACCATAAAAATTTGCCATCCTTTTCTACAGTTCCCCAACGGGCCCCAAGAAGAGCTCTTTCAAATACTACAGGCTCGATCTTTAACAGCGGGCTGATGTATCAACTGGGCTGCTGTCGAACAAGTGCAATTGGCTGATGCAATTCGGGCCCTTCTTACCACCAATCTGTGGGAACTATTCTTTGGGATCATCGAGCCAACATACTTAGAGCTGACGATGGAACTATGCTCCACGTTCTATCTTCAAATGGTAATGACGAACTACGATGATCCCGGCACAGTCCAGTTTTGCTTAGGCAGATTAGTCCGCCAATTAAGCGTCTCAGAATTTGGCACTGCGTTGGGTTTATATACTGAGGAGTTTAGAGAGGAGAATGACTTACATGCTCTCGATCGCCACATTCATCGTTCTCCCTCACCTTGCTGGGATGCCCTCATCCCACGTTCAGCCAACTACGACCCCAGTCGCACCAAGGCATCATCTCTCCCTCCATCCTTAAGGTATCTCCATTCTATTCTATCTCACACTTTAACAGGGAGGAGAGAGAGTACCGGCGTCGTCACTACCCACGACGTCTACTACCTATAGTGTATATCAAATGGGCATGTTTCGATCTTGCATACTTTATAGCCTTTGCCATCTACCATCAGATGGAGCAACATCGGAGGGGGTCATCTCCATTGGCCCCTACGTGACTCGACTAGCCCGACACTTCGGACTCCTCAACACCACGGCCCAAAAATCATCCCTGACCCTGATTGGCCAGATGTCTCCACAAGGCATCTCGAGCATGCTTGTATGAGGATGATCGAGAGGCACCGAGGAACCTACCCTCTCCAATATCGTCTCGCCCAATCCACCGAGGAGGAGGCTCCAGAGGACATTACTGATGACGTCCCTACCCAACACGAGGACCCACCTTCCAAGCCACCACCACCCTCTCGTTCAGTTCATGCAGCAGCTTCATATGCTGACATCTCTGAGCGCCTCAACCGATTCAAGTAGCAGTGTTTTCAAAGATTTGACAACATTGATGCTACCCTCCAGCAAATCTGTCAACACTTCCACATCTCATTGCCACCACTACCTCGCGAACCATCTAGTGATGATGATGTTTAATTTAATTTTATCTTTATTTTTTTAATTCTACTTTTATTTTTATTTTACGTTTTTATTAATTTCAATTTTAACATTTAAATGTTATTTCTTTTTGTTCTTATCTTATTTTTTAGGTTTTATTAATTTTTTCAATCTCGGCTATTTCTTTATGAGTAATTATTCTACCTAATATCCCCTAAATAGTTCCTGCTTTTATCACAGTTATAACAAGCTCCAAATCTGACAATCACTTAGGAACTTCAAACTCCATTGGAAAAGGTTCTCCACGACTGCCATGCCCTGCTCAATGACGAGATATAATATTCTTTTAGCCCAGCACTTGTGGTACCCAACCTCTACCACCACCGGAGTATCCTCCTCTACCTCCATAACACCAAACTAGGGAATTCATTCATTCAACACTCAAGAAGTTTCAATTTTCTCCCTATCTTTTGATTTATATTTTCTTATATATCTATCTTTGTACATTAAGGGCAATATACATCTTAAATGTGAGGGGTAATCATTTCATTATCCGAAAAATCCCTGACTATTGTTTTGTTCTCTTGTAAATCTCTCATATCATGTTTAGGATGAACTTTGATTGACTTATGATTTTGATTGATTATCTTAAACTAAAACATAGGCATTTATGCATTGATTGTTTAAACTTTAAGACTTTAGAGAATCAAGCATGATAAGTTGATTTTTAAGAATTTAAAATTTTAGGTTGTTTCCCCAAGTGTAGGTATTATCTTGAATTGAATCCCACAGGTTTAAACATCAAAAAGCCATAATTCTCGTGAGATTTTTGAGCCTTTTGAGCATCTATTAATTCTTTCATGTTCACTTTTATTATTGCTTTGAGTGTGTCAATATTAAATTATTATTCTAGAACTTGCTTGATTATGCATGTCAAGACCACACCATTTGATTTGGTATGTCAAGATGATAGAGGCACTTAGGATTAACCCACTCATGCCATGAAAATCCTACCTCCAAAACTAACCCTTAGTAAACCCCTTTGAGCCTAACAAACCATTCTTTGTATGACCCTCTATATTAACCCTTAACCTATTATTGTTGAAATCCCCTTAAATTATTTTGAACCCTATTTTTATCGAGATTTGAGTTGAATAAATTACTTAGCTATGTCTTGTTCTTAATGGTTAGTCTATGTTATTTGACTTGTTTAAAAAAAAATCATGTTTACATATTAATAGTTATCTTCTGTTTGTAAGCTTCATTATTCAAATTCCATAGTCAAAAAAGAAGCTATGTTGTACGCAAGTGATGATTAAATATTTTTCTAGTTAAGTAATTTTTCAAATCAATCTCGATTCTAACCTTTTCTTCCAGCTTGTGACCACACCCCCTAACCAAGCCTTATTACAACCCTCTAAAGACCTCTTGATTGATGTATCATCTCAATTTATAGTGGTGGAGATTTGATTTTCATGCAAGCCTATGGTAATAACTTTTCATATTGACTGATGAGTGCTAATTTCATTGTCCTTAAACACTTCGAGTGATTTGAGTGAATCTTTAGTGAGGATGTTAAACTCTGTGAGGTTTCGAATCAATGATAACTACTTAGATGAAAGGAGATGCCTAAGTTTTTCATGATTAAATACTCAACTTGGAATGTTTGAAGCTTTAATGTTCTTTTAGTTGAGTTCTCAATGTATGATTACTTATGAGATGGTTTAAGATATTATTGATAGGAATTATCAGTTGAAAAAAAGGAATTTTTAATTATGATTTGAGGATTTTGCTTGAGGACAAGCAAACGCTT